>KV751320.1:3366788-3437449 GCA_001698575.1 Mola mola | reverse complement strand
CCAACATCTTAATGATCCCACCGGTTTGTCAACTATTTGCTGTACATCAGCGGTGACGGCTCTGGAGGACCGTGTGAAGTTAGAGCTGCGAGCTAATCATATCAGCTTTAAATAAACAGAGACTCAAGGTGTGTGGGCATGTGATGCCTCGCTGGGTAGTGTGTGTTTGTGTTAGTTAACATTCACTCTCCGGCTGATGATGGACCCGCAGAATTCTGACGTGTGTGCGTGCGCTTTGCATGCATTCACACTGACATTTCAGCCTGGCAGAGTCAGAAAACACCCCCGCTTGAGAGAAACCGTAACCACAATGGTTGTAACTGAGTGAGACACCACCCAGGCGTCTGATGCGCCTCTTCTAGTCACGCATTCACCTGCCAGGGCCTTTAAGAGCTTTTCAGGCTTCTGAAGCTGTATACTCGGGCTCAATATCCAGATTCAGGTGAAGAGAGGAACCCAGGTGTATATGTCCGCTGTCTGCGCAGAATTCAATCACATCCACAGTCATATCTCCTGCATCTGCCCTTTCGCTCTCCTCCCTCACTGTTTCTCTGAATTTCACTTCCATTCACAGTGGCGTGAATGCAATATGAGCTCCACTGTCACTTTTCCATGTATACTGTACAGGCTTTTATTGCATCTTTATCTCTATTTATATCTTCTCTGTCAGTCAGGTCTGTTTGACTTGTTATCATGATATAGTTCATGAATTTAAATGAGTCATATCAAAACTTTTTTCCATTATCAGAACAGTTTGTTAAAACAGACTCTTATATATTCATGCTTTCTTATATCTGTGCTTTAGATTTCTGCACTGGAGGAAATGTCCCCTCCGTAAGTAAGTCAGAGTGGGCGTTTTTTGAGGTTTTTAGATAAACAAAATGACATCTAAAAACATACCTGCTAGCTTTTACGAGCTTTCCACAATATCTCATGGTCTTCTCTTTGAATGTGGTGCTTCAATTATGTGAACACCTCCAACAAATGTGGAATTTTCCTACGATAGATTGAGGTGGAGGTGAAAAACCCTGAGCAACAAAAACAAATCTCAACAAAGTTAGATACTTTATAGAAGTTTTCTGTCATTTTTGGCGCATCAACCGGACAGTCGGCAACAGTATGATTGAGGCTGGGATCTAAATGGGTTAAAATGATGGGGCTTCATTTCGGGTGGACTTTAAGTGAACCCAGCTCAAATCATTGCGTTTCATAGCTTCTTTGACCCACAGCGTACAAGTATTTTATTTAAAATGACTGATAACAACATGATAAAAACGGAGATGGGTCAACTCAGTATTTCTAATTACATTCAGCGTTAGTATTTACACTGTATGTGTGCACTGACACTTCAGTATTAATAGTCTAATAATGTAATAATAGCAGCCAGAGGGCCCCTTGAATGCAGACCAGACACTTTGGTAAATGATAGTAGATTACATGCATTATTCTTTCACCATGTTCATGAGACCATTTATTGTTATTTTTTCAGGAATATGGATGAGCAGATCCCTTAAATAGCACGCGTTACTGATCTGAATGAGGGGCAGCTCTTCATGCAGTTGTGCTGTGTGGGGCACATTTGATTCTGTGTATTTGTGGCCGCACTTTGTCGTGATGGGATTGGATTTTCTCTCTCCATTTGGGCCACCAGTGATTAGATGAGTCTATGTCTGAGAGTTTAATCCCTGTTGGAAGGAGCACCAAGTTGCATGCAGTATGCACACGCACACACACATTCGCACACTAACAATTTGAAATCCAGATGTATCTTTTTTTTTTTTTTTTTATGGCACTGCATGGAGGCATGCGGCTCTCTCGGCACAGGCCCAAGCTGCTTATCGATGGGCAGATTTAGCATTTCACTCAGACATTCCTTTGTCAGACCCCTCAAAAACACACACACACACACACAAACAGGCACACCATGTGTTGATGATGCCACAGGGACTGGAGACTTTGTCCAACAGGCCAGGACATAAAGAAATGATAGTGTGCTAAAATGCTTTGTGAGATAATCCACTATTTAGTTTTCTTCTATTTGGTTTCTTTTCTCCTCTTTCTCTATAAATGAAATGAATTGATGGATTAAATTGACAGTGATCTGTGTCCAGAGCGACAAAGTGAGTTTAAGCAGTGTCGCTTCTCTACTGCACATTAGTATTTATGTGTAAACGAAGCTAATGCTGCTCTGACAAACTCGACCCCTCTTGCACCTGCCAGACATTTGTGTCTGACTGTGACTGTGTCAGAGGTGGTGCTGCACCCAGACACTTTACTGCACGGCACACACTACTGTTATCTTGGAATTCATCTTCAAAAGGCACGTTTTAATACAGTTATTGAATTTTTACCTTTGAGAAACTAAAATGTAGTTTACTGCGAGTACTTTTTACACCGCGATTCAGACACTAACTGAGCTGAGCAGTGATTAATGTTCAAAAACGGGCCCCTTTGACCAACAGAACCCGCGCATTGGTCACGTTAAACAAACTCTGTGCGGCAGAAAAGAACTGGGCTCAGTCTGTCTGTGACTCTGCCTCCTCTCCTTTACATACCTCCGCCTGGGAGGGTATGTTTTACCCTCAACACATTTGGACAAATCATCAAGATTATTTTACCGTGAGCTCCTCGTGGCTGGTAAACTTTGGGCTTTATCGGTCAAAGGTAAAGGTCAGGAAACATTCCCCAAATACCCATTCGTTAACACTGGGTGACATCTCGGCCAAAACTCAACCGCTTTGCTTCTAATGTATGCCACACATATATATGGTCAAGATATAACCCCCAAATGAGTTTGAACTCGAAAGGCCACAGTTCACGGTCAGGCCTCTCAGGGTCCGGTAGTTTTACACAGGGTCAATCTGTGTTTCCTGTTTTATTTTGAAATTCTGTTGTGACTTAATCCCCATGTCCTGTCAAGTTTTCATCCCTCCTGTGTGATTTCTTCCCCTCCCTTATGTGTTTCACACCACAGCCAGCGTCTAATTGTCTACCCCTTCCTTGTGTAAACTGTGTGTTCCTTTCCTTCTGTGCCAGATTGCCTTTCCAGTTTTCTGTGAGCGGTCCAGCATTGTATTTCTGGTGAGTTCTCTTGTGCATGAACCTTTTTTGTCATTCGGTTTCTGAGTTTGCCTTTTTCCAAGACTTGTACCTTTGCATGTTTGTCTGATTGACAGTTATGCGTGAAAGCCTAACTAAATGCTTTAATTATTATCTTTTTCCTCTGTAAATGAAGGCTGGGTCTCAATGACATTTTAGGCAGATGTACCAGGTAAAAGAAGGACTGTTGGGCCTTGGTGGACGTATGCGCTCTCTGAGTGTTTGCTGTCTTTTTTTATTGTTTCTGGAAAGAGCAGAAATCGACCAAGACAGCATACACTCTGTCCTTGATAATGTTATTTTCTTGATGTAAAGTTATTGTTTTCTTCTCTGCATTGAATGAACCGGGTCTGTGGCCATCCGGGATTTTTTGTGTTTTGTTAGTCCTCCTGGCACTTAAATCAGTAAGCTCAATGAAAATGCATAGAAGCATTTAATCAAGGCAGCGCTCTGATGTAAAAAAAACACAACAAACCATGACAAAGCATGTTTATTGGCCTTGGTTTTCTTTCTGAGGTTTCTGTGATTGTGCCACAGCTTGCTGCCATTTCCTCTGTCCTCCAGTGCCCTTCAAGCGTCCTCTGGCTCCGACACATCATCATGTTACTCATACCGTCCCAAACCATGCGCACATATCTTACTCATTTCATCCCAGATTCATAGGCCCGCACACACCACAGCCATGAAATGGGCAAAAACACAACATTTCCAGCATTACCCTCCCTGTTCGTTCTGTGTGAGTGACCCATTACCCTTAAGAAGCTCCTGCCTACATTTAAGGGATGGGCTTGTACATGTAATAAAGACATGAGACGTGATGAATGAGCAGCTTCTGCCCACTAGAAAGTAACTATATATCAGTCAAAATGCCTTTACCAAACCACTTATTTAAGATGTAAAACCTGTGCGTTTGTGCTGGAGAGACATCTGGCACCTGGCCTCTTTCCTCAGAACTGAAAGGTTTCATTATTTGTGGTCATCTTTTCTCTGGCAGCAAATAAAATATATTATGGCACAACAATGGGAGCTTGAAGGGTGAGAGATGCATCGGAGGAAAGGTCAGATATCCTTCAGGAAACAAAACAAGTATTTTGTTGATCCGATTGCGAATGAAAGGAAATAAAAGCATCTGGGATATGACATATCAACAGAGGCCAGCAGCCAGTTGCAGATGAGGAAAGCTTGGGTTTATATTGCCATGCAGACGATTTGTCCCCAAACAATCACATTTTTGTGTTTTGATCTACACCAGTTCTCCGTGGATGACAGAGAATCTTAGCTACTGGGCAACCTGTCTTGGGTGACAATTTTTATTGTGACAGAGCCAGTGGAAAATAGTCAGTGCTTTGCATAGAGGCCTTGTTCTCAGAGGTGAACTACTCACGATTAGTATGCAGAAAGATGCCTAAATGTCGCCGGCAATTCGAATGGAGAAAATGAAAGTTGCGGAAAATATGATGTGTTTTCAGAGCCTTGGGAGAAAGGAGGTAATATGCATGTCAGTCAAGCCTACTGGCGGCAGATAAAGCCGAGCAGCCGCTTAAATGCCTGAGAGTGACTAAGATATTGGTGTGAACTAACTGACCGGATGCTGTTTTCGGAGTAAGTGACCTCCAAACAGAGATTTATGCAGAGCAGGGGAGCGAGGGAGAAGGGAACAGTGATTCTCATTTGTCCGAGATGTCATTCAAATCGGGAACGGAGTGACACTTCAATTAACTCCCCGTCCTCAACGAAGTTTACCTTGCTCTTCAGAACGCCGCAGTATTTCATCTCATCCTGCAGGATTAGCCAATCATATTTCCAATCTCAGAGCTGTCACCGTGGTGTCGCTGTGCAGCAGCTGGTAGTCATAATGACAATCTATTCTTCTGGAAGTGAAGAGCTGTTTTTCCCTCAATTTTCCCTACCAAAGAGGATCATTGTGGCTTCACTCCCACATAGCATCATCCGATTTTTTTCCTACTGTATGATAGAGATTTTGTCCATCTTTCCCCCATTTATCCATCTGCCTGTCTTCCCACTGGTTGCAGGCTGGATTGATCTCGCCATCTGTCCCTCATTTATTCTTTCCCTCCAACTGGTTTCAGCTTGAAACCACTAGTGTACACATTATTTTTACTTGTTTCCTGAAAAGGTCAATTTTGTCTGGGTTGGGTTACACCAGTGGTCTCATCAGCAGCAGAAATACTCCTAGTGTAGTCCACAAACCCCTCCACAGCCCTGAGAAAATGCACAAACATAAATTTTGGTTCATCAGCCTCCTCCCTCTTGGAGAAGAACACTCCATCATGCCATTAAAGGATGAAGATTAGGGTTTGAGGAAACACGCAGGGATATTATTGACGCAGCATGTATGGACCAGTGGAAACTGACCGCCCTCCAGATGTTGCAGAAGGAACAGGCCAGCGTCACCTCCCTCTGCTTCTGGAATAAAGCACCAAGAGACAACCGAGGAATGCAGGCAGATGTTTAACATTACCGTACATAGGCCTGGTCTGCTTTGCTTGTCCCGTGATGGCTAACAAAGAGTGACACCACCTTCGACGCAGCCAGCGACATCTGCAGCAAAGATCAGGATAAGTAGGCCATCACGCTGCCTACAACAGATGATTCTGCTACAGGCTTGTAGTCCTTAAAGGGGCACTAACTGATTTATATGTTCAGATCAATTTTTTTATTAGTCATCAGGATTAATGCTCTGCATGTGAAGTTATATCTTCTGTCACTACTGATACTCACACATTACTCAAACATCCAGTCTTAGTCTATATGATTTATGCTGTATTCATTAAAAACTGGTGGGGTGATGTTGGAAAGATAGTGTTTACCGACTCTAAAAATGACAGAACTGCATTATGGGAAGTGTAATCCAGTAATATTGGAGACTTGAATGATAAAGATGTGAGCCGTGAAGTCAGGACATCTCAACAGGCATCAGTTTTGAATGTTCTTATTTGGTTGTTTCTTTAAATGAAATCAGATGAGAGCAGATGTGTGGTGACAATGGCTTTTTCATTTTATAGCCTGGGTCTACCGCCACCAGCTATCTGTCGCTCATTTCTGCAAAAAATCAGAACAACTGCTGTGTTATTGTCCCATTTGTTCTCTCTCGGCTGGTGGTCGCTGTTCATCGCTCTAAAACATGACCCTTTTTATTTTTTGATTTTGTTAACACATTTAAATTGGTGATTGCACAATAAAGCTTTTAGCGTGGGGACTTAATGTTGTGCTGGATAACTGCTGTTTTGTACAAATACTAAAAGAAAAAACATGAGATTATGCTTTTGATGTTTTGTATTAGTAATTGTAGAGTGTAAGTGTAATTAGAAAACTCGTATTCTCTGCTCCTATAATGTATCTGTACCTCTCAATGCACAAGTTACCTTAATAATGAAATCATGAAAAACATACACATGAATTACTGTAAGATCCTTAAAATGCTGCAACCTGCTCTCTCTCCCTTCAAACGCTGCACTTTCTGTATCCATCGTTCGTCACCGAGCAACAAACAAATCACCTCCGTTAGATCTGTGTCACACGTGAGACTAGATAATCAAAAGAAGACCACGGTGAGTCACACACAGATCAAACATACTGTATACATATTCCTCTTCATCTGAGTCAAGGTGTCATCCTCTGCCTGCAACATGAGCTCGTCTGAGCTGACGCAAAAATAACAAATGCATTTCCTGCCTTAGCTTCTTGTGGTAGAACACAAGTCCTCCATCATTACGCTTCTTAGAATATGCGTCCGTGGTCATGAATATAAATCCAACTCCCCATAAAGAAAAGGCTCTCAACAACTGCACCTAATAAGAATATTCATACTGTACACCAAGGCGTGTGTGAATAAATATAATTCAACGACGTGGTGCAAAGGCACAAGAGAGGAAATGACAGACAGGCTGTAAGGAGACGTCGAGCACTGTGAGCTGAATGTTGATAATAAAAGACACAAAATGTATCACGCCACAGCTGTTTGTCGTTTACTCCAACCTCAGTCTTGCTCTCCGTTTTTCTGTTATCCACCGACTTTCATTCATTTTCAACCCATTTTCACTCCATAGACCTTTTTAAGCCATTTTAACATGACATCGCGGGTAAACGTAGGAGTGATTGATTAAGGTTTTGTTACATTTAGTGTGGAAGAGCTTGTTGAGCACAAGGCTCTGTTAGACCTGACTGGAGCAAAATCTCCATCAGTATCACTGCAAACGCACATGTTACTTGCCAAAGTAGCTGCTGTGAAAAAGGTCTATTGGCTTTAATTGACAACTTGGCCAACTGAATTGAACACCAACCCTTTTTTTAAATTACTAAATGTACGCTACTGTGCAAAAAAAAAAAAGAAGTCTCACAAAAAGGTTTCTATGGGCTAAAGTTTCATGCGTGACCCTCCTTTACACTTCACATGTCTTGAAGATGAGGTGAAATTTACTGCACTAATCCTGTTGTATCCCACCAGGATTATTCAGGACATGTTTGAAGCTTCTCAGTGATTGTTTAAGTGACATTTGGTTGTTTTTCTTGTGTTGAGCAAGCTTTCTAATAGAGTACAGTGTTGGGAAAGTTACTTGACTCACCACAAAGCCTCATAGTTGCATCAGCTACCATCGCTTGATACATACGAGAAATATCCTGTTTTAATTCAGGTTTTGCCTAAAACACATGTAAGCTTAGTGTTGTTATTAACAGGGCCAAACTTTTCAAACAGACAACCATTTAATATTCTTATTTAAGACTTTATACTTAAAATAAGGACCCTTCTGACTCCTTTTTTGCAACAAATAGAAATGCCCTTCTTGGACTTATAGGTTTAAAAGAATTCCGCATTGGCTTGATTTTTGAGGACAGGAAGCTTTGTTGTTCTGTGTACATACAATCAATGGTTGACGTACATGCACTGAGCCTGGGCCTTGATCAAGTCAACTCAGAAACTACACCAAAAATATTTAAGAGGTTAAAGTTATCACATTGTTCATGATCACCGCCATTACTAACAACAAATTAAAATTTAAAAAATGTTGGGGCAACAGAAGAAGCCTGTAGTTCAGCTCTGGAAATTCTCTCTAAACTCCAAAGCCTGTACGCCAACATGTAACGAATGAGCACATATTCTGTCATTAACATGCGTACGAATAAACTACAAAGCATTGTGTTTCCAGTATTTAGCCTGTGTTAAATAGCTTACAACAGCTTAGCTTTTTTAACCCCATGTTTCAACCTTAGAGGAGTGGTGCCGCATGCAGTGCATAAGGCATACGTGAAGCTGGCACCATTTGGGATCTCAGCAACTACTTCGGTGGAAAAATTCAGCAGCAGTTAAGTCCTCAGGGGTTTTTGTTGTGATCTCACGTCTGAATTCCAGACAGAATTCAGACAGCAGCCTACAGTTTCAAAATTGGTTGCTTTATACTGATTGCTATGATAGCCTAATGGAATTAAATGTGAATTACATGCAAGTCAAACCTTTATTTTGAAGGTCAAGACATCTGCTGGTTTTAAACAACAAAAAAAAAAGCTGAAGATGCTGTTTATCCTAACTTTTCCTCAGAAAGTCTTTCCCCACAGGGAAGCTAAGTGACTGATAGTGAATCACACAGATGATTGCTGAATTGTCTGCTTGCCAGTGGGCAACATTAGCCAGCTCAGCTCAGAGACACAGCCTAAGAGTTTGTTTAAAAGCTGCATTCCTCCTCCTTTGGTAGAAGCTTCAGTCTATGTGCCTCCCACCTCTCCATACCTTGCGCCAAGACAACACAAATCAGGTGATTTCATCCACTGCACAGAGAAACCAGACTGCTGCAGAGACAACAACCACAGGCAGACCTTAAAGTGCTATTAGATACCTTTCACTAATATACAAAAAAAGTAATGACATCGCACATGATGATCCAAGATGGATCAAAGAACAAACACAGTCCCACGCAAGTCAAACGATGTCATCCCTGACTAGTACGACCTGTTCTGACAAAAAACACATGACACACCTGGCAAGAGCATGCAGCCACAATACCACAAGACTAGAAATGAAGCGAGTGGAAAAAAACTGCTTCGGGTTAGTGTGAGCAGACGTGACCCCAAAATTTGTGACAGTCTCAGGTTGGCCTGAATCGCAACCTGTCCTTGTCATGAAAATAAAAAAAAAAAAAAAAACAGAAACAAAAGAAACAATAAGTTGAGTTTTAGGCATGTCACAGTCCTCTCAACCTCCACCCCAATCTGGTGTGACTGCCTTGTAGAAAGTCAACCCTGCTCCACCAGATTTGCTCTGATGCCTCTGGTGGTTACACACTTACTACTTACCTTCTATTACAAAAAAAACAACACACACTTACACTACTCAAATGTGGTTAATATCTCCTTCATACACTGGTCACCTTTCAGCTCTTCCTGTGTCGCTAAATTTGAGAAGGCATGAATTATCGAGCCAAAATTACATCTCTTGGAGGGATTTCAAGATTATTTCAAGAAATTCAATATCATTCTAGTGAAATGTAACAATTATTCAGTTTAACTATTAAACATGTAAAGGGATATCAAGACATTTTGAAGTGTCTCAACCTAAGTTAAATACGTGACAAACCCTAAAGATCAACATGTCTTAATGACCTTTAAAGGCCTTTTTGACCACGCGTGTTAAAACTGATAAACACGTGAGTCAGAGACTGTTGCCTTGCACACTGCACACCCTCGCCCCCTTTGATGCAATCCATCCTTTCATTTGACATGACTGAACTGGAATTCTGTCTAAATAAAGAGTTTTGTATATTAAAAGAATAATGCTGATAGTATTTGCATCTTTATATGTCTCAGGTCTGTGGCAAGAGAGGACAGTGTAATACCTGTGATGAGAGCTCTCTTTGTCAGTGAGAGAGCCTGCCATCAAATATTAGCAAAGGTGAAACATATTTCAAACCAATTTAAAATCATGGCTAAAAGACAATCATGTAAGCGACCATGAGTTGTAACAGAACCGTGCACAGTTTTATGTTCTGTGTAATTTTGTCCTGCTTTTATGTCTTTTACATGTGTCTTGCTCAATACATTGCTGTCACATTCTATTGTAATGCAATTTATATTTCATATGTCTGCTCACAGGTGTCCTATGTGTGCTCTGACACATTTATTTTATGGCTGCTTTGTCTCAGTGTACCTTCTGTGTCTCCTGTCTTTCACCCGCCCAGGGACTGAGGCTGAGAATTAGCAAGGATGGCTAAACTGGCACATGTGCAGAAACATTATCATGTGCCTGTAAACTTAAGTATGTAAATAAATTAAGTAAATAAATCATTTTAATAATATTTTTTTCAGTTTCAATCAAAAGCGTCATGGAAGTCAGATCACTACATAACTTGATGGGGATAGTTGGGGTAGTTTGTCCATTTTTAAAATTTTTTTATATATATAAATACCTTTGTACTTTGAGTATCTCTAAAGTAATAAATCAAATATCAAACAGGGCCCAATGGTGAAGAATCCAGATCATCTTTGAGGAGGAGAGATTCACTAAATGTGTTTAATCATAGGCGGAAAATTAAAAAATTAACATTGATCACAACTGACCTTTAAACACTTACAACTCTATTTATGTCTGCTGACGGCTATATCATAGTTTGTCATAAACCATGCTGCTGTGAACCTTTTTAAGTCAGAGATTCCTAGACAGACAAAAATTAGATGATGGCTGGAAATTTAGTCCCAAGGGACGTAAATTTGGTTTTGGTTTATCATTGGTCCAATTGGTCAACCGTTCTGCATTTTATGGATGGCACCAGAGCGAAAATAAATTAATACCTCTTGCCCTGGAAGCCCCTCAAGGGCTCCTCTAACGCCTGTGTGAAAACCTCTCCTATAAACAAGTGTTTGTGCTTTACTTTATTGGTGATAACTACTCCGTAAGCAGGCGAAGAAGAGTCACCTCTTTTCGATGGGTATCAGTCTTCATCAGGTTAATGTACATAAGCTTAACACCACTGACCTTCCCCTAGCTAATGACCCTTACATTCACACAGGCTCCACAGCAGCAGTTTACACGAGGGAAGCAGAGCAAACAACAGCCTTGGTTGACCGGTCTTCTTTCACTGCTCCGTAATGGCGGTTACCTTGGCACGGTGATATCCGTCATCATCACCCAGCATTAATTCATCATAAGGCCTGAGGTATTAGAGAGTGCAGAGGGACAAACGGTGGCAGAGCAGAGACAGGGGCTCCCTCTGGTGTGATGAGAGAACACACTGGGAGCTCCCTGCTGCACTGGGAAAAAACAGTATGCATGTCAGAATTGTGACAAATTACGTTTGGGGGAAACAAACAGCACTTTAAACATTTTCAGAGGAGGATGGTAATTAGAGTGAATGCTGAGGTTTCAGTTTATTTAATTGATTAACAGAATAAATGGAAACAATTCAACATTTCTTCACTAAAGGTTCACTCCTGTTGTACGGCGATGTTATAAAACACGGTTCCAACCCTGTGTTTGAAAATTAAATACTCAGCTTTCTGCTAATGAAAAAAATGGAAAAGAACAAACAAAGTTGTGACAGTTTTTGTTGGAGGTTAGTTGTGTTCATGTTTATTTTCATAAATTAAATCGTTGGAAGGGTCTTTGCATTTCAATAAAACCACTTGAAATTACTTTAGAAATTTGAACAGTAAATGAATACCCAAATAATTAAACACAAAAATGTGTTTTTTATTACTTCACTTACATGTCTGAACTTCATTTTGCAGAAAGGTACACCAATCAGCCATAACATTAAAACCACTGATAGATGAAGTAAACAACATTCATAACCTTGGTACATTGCAAAGTTTTGCTTCAAAACCCTTCATCCTGGTGTTCATGTGGATGCAACTCGACAAAAGCCATCTACCCCAAATATCCCTGAAGACCAAGCATACCCTTCATGGCACCGGCACACCCCGATGAAAGTGGTTCCCCGAGGAGACAATGCTTGCTGTGACAATGACTGCCAAAGGAACGTGAGAAAGAGCTTTAAGTGTCGATGTGGCTGCAAAATTCCCCAGAACCAAATCGGATTGAGCATCAAATTCTGATTCTGAGGTCCCATTGTGTAACAGACTTGACTTTTACCTGTCAAGCCATGGTCACATGACCTCTGGAGTGTGCACCTGTGGTCCTGTGGCATCTCGAGTACTGTTGGTTACAAAGTGGGGCTTCCATTGATCATAGTTTTTCTGAAACATTGGGGAATTTTGAGGCCACGCCGAAGCTTTAAGCTCGTTCCATTAGCAGTTCCTGAGCAGTTTGTGCTTCACAGCATGCATCACATCACCCACTGTGATCAGGGTGTGCAGGGGTCATGGGGGTTATCCATGGTCCTCAAGGGTATTTGATGTCAAGTTGCATCAACATGAATGCCAGGATCAAGTGTTTCGCACTGGAACGAAGTGATCAATGTTATTCACTTCAGCTGTCAGTGGTGTTAATGTTATGGCTGATCAGAGCTGCTGGAGGGGAAAGCCTCTCTGAGCTAACATTAAGTGTCAGCGTATATACTAGATGATTTTATGCCATCAAAATAACCTTAGACAGCCGTTTGTGGCTCAATATGCTGCTTGCGCGCGTGTGACATGAGCATGAAGAATGAGGCAGACTTTTGATATAAAATTAAGAATTTCGAATACTAATGAATTTGAATTCAATACTATTTTTAAATGTCTTTGACTATGTCTGGAGGGGATCATAAACAGACTTTCTTTTTGGTTGTGGGTCCGGTTTCCATGTTTAGTTAGTGCAGCTGTGTTGCTGGTGTAGAGGATGAAATTCTAGCAACTCATAAAAGAAATAAAATAAAAGAACTATCATCATATAGTTGGATGGAAAAGGGACAAAATGCAGGAATATTAAGAAGTGCAGATTACTGTAAGATGGTTTACTGTAAGTAGCATGATAATACTAACCATGGTGGGTGTATAGTAAGTTCCATTGGGGGCTGTGAAGAAGAGGTGCTGTTGTCCCACAGGAGGGATTTCGGAGCAGATGGTAGCCTGGTTTTGGAGGCTCGGTGGCAATCCTATCTGCCCCCTTTTTTTATAATGCTTGTCACCCTGTCTCCTCTGTGGAGGGCAGCTGACAGAGCCTCAACCACTCATGAGCGCAGACACCATGTTGAAGCTTTTCCTTGGTGCAGGAGGAAGCAGATTAGAACCAGATTGCGATGCAGGATTTGAGGATGGAAAATGCAGGACAATCCCCTATGTTCTACGATGGGATTTTTTTTCTTCTTTTTTTTCTGTCATGACGTTTCAACTCCGGTAAACAATATCCATCCAACATTTGCTTAGGCTTGGTTTGCACCAGTTACGACAAATTAGGGCAGATTAGAATGTTTTTGTTAGTGTTAGGCAAATTATAGTTTTGGGCAGATGAAGAAGTTACAGTAAATGCTCTGACTTTCTGCCTTGCTACATAAACAGTGATCAACCACAACCATTAACCACCAGCCTGAAATTGTATTGGACTCTCTCATGCGACCAAACCAGCTCTGACCAGCCAGAACAAGGTCAGGGGAACTCTGTGGCTCGCCTGTGATACCTGGCACTGGGACACTGGCACTGGATCCTTCATGGCTGTCTGCAGTGGGGGTGGGCCTCTCTGTTCTGTCCATGGTTTCATTTTATCCCATGAACGCTCAATTGGATTAGGATCAGGTGGAATTTGGAGGCCAGGTCAAAGCCTTGGACTCCTTGTCATGTTCCTGTATGGTATTTTTGGTGTGGCAGGGGACCCTACCATTGGGAATGCCATTGCTATAGGGAGCTCGCTTGGTCCATTGCAATGTTTTACTGTTTTACATTGGTGGTACTTATCAAACTAACATCCATATGAAAGCCAGAATGCAAGATTCCTATCAGACCGTTTTATTGTAATCATTTCATTGTTATCCCCCTTCACTTGTCATTAGTTTTAATGTTGTGGCTGACCAGTGTAGTAGGTTTAGTATACTACATTCTGCAATGGCACTGAACTTTGATGTTGGATGATGATTTTTGGGGGGGTTTAAAATTTGCCAGTTGCATGGGCAAGCTCACAAAGAATTGGACACAATCTTGTGGAAGCTATCAAAATAACAGATAATTCTGTAGAAAACATTTGTTTTATGTGGGACTGATATATCCAACTTTAGCTGCAGTCTCTGGAGATGGGTTAAGGGGGGTTGCAATGAATCATGGTGGCATACCTGTCAATTTGAGGATTTTTTGAATCTGCCCATGCAAAGATGTAATACTTTTATGATTTCAGCATTCAATGAGAAATTTAATTGATTTAATGTTTACAATTCTTTATCAGTTTTGTTACCCCATGATTTAAATTATCCAGTGCATTGAGGGTTCAGCCACTGATGTCCAGACCTTATAATCTGACTTGCAGATTTAGAATATTCAACAATTGCAACAAATTTGATAATCATCTCCAGTTTATTCTGGAAGCAACATTCCCCACAGTCTGATCTTAACATGTTGATCCATCTTGATTATATTATACCAACACCTGTTTCCCACTCCCCTCCAGACACATCCTCTGTGTGACTCTGTGCTTCCTCTCCCTCTCAAATTGAAGTACTCATCCATGGCTAGTTCCTCCACCGGTACTCTTCCTTTTGAAGACACCATGTCTTCGCATTGCCAGACACACATTTGCAAGAGACTACGACGACAGTTCTACAGCTCGTCCTGAATGCCTGAGTGAAAAGTATTATCGGTTCAGTGAAGTGTTGTTGTGTGTTGTTACTACAGCAGGAAAAGGCCTGCGCTCTCTCTACCTCTGTCTCACTATTTTCCGTCTTTTTCTGACTGGTTTCAATTGTATTCTACCCCTTTGGTGGCCTCTAGCCAGCCGTGCTCTTATGTTCTTTAACAATGGAGAGGGAGGAGGTGAAGCTCAACTCTGCTCTCTTTTTCTCTCCTCATATTTCCTAATATCCTGCATTCCCATCTCTGCTTTCTTCTGCTGTCCTCTCCTCTTCTCTATCCATTCCCCTACCCTTTCATCTTGTCCCCCCAGCCCTCTGGGTGAAGTCGTCCTACCAGGCTGTAACTAAGTTGTCTCTCTCGTTTGCTCTCTCTGAGGCCCATTGGAGCAGGGAGCTCCTTCAGAGAGGTAACTCTGGAACGTTGAGAAACCTCAGGAATGCAATGGTCACTGAAGCTAGATGTTACAAATGCATACAGACTGATTATAAGTAGTACTATTCAAATTATAGACAGTCCCTGGCTGCAAGATTTGCCCCCATCCAGCCACAAGAGCGTTGGAATCTGATGTTGGGCGACAAGCCGCCCAACATTGGTGTTTCAACTTGTTCTGAGCGTGTGCTATAGGAATGAGGTCAGGGCTCTGTGCAAGACAGCCAAGCTCTTCCCAGTGCAGTATCCCTTGGAATTATCCTGGTATTGGATAATTCTGAAAAGGGTTAGCATGTAATGCCAATGTTTGGTGGAAGTAAGTACCATGCCTTACCAATCTTGTGGTAAATCAAATTCACACTCGAGTTTCACACTTGACGGTTGGCTAAAAAGCCAGCCATCAGTGGGAGCGGTGAAATTTGATAAACCCTTGAACATGGGAATAAAGTCACAAATTTTCTCCTCGAAGCTATTCATTCTACTATTTTATGCACACAAAAATACACACTATGTTTATATAGCAGCAACAAATGAATGGTCCTGTTCAATCTGATGTTGGGATGTGTGGATTGAAGGAGTTTCTATAGGGATTATACCATCCAACAAGCAGTTGTGATTAAGTATGCTGGCCATGCAAACGCATGGATGTCTGGGTGGAAACAAGCAGGTAGGGCATTTGACATTCATGAGGAACTCTAATGTTAGTAACCAAGATTCTTAACCATTTCTTCACCTTATTTGGCAAAATTGCAATTTCCTCCCATCCGTTACCTGTTAAAATGGGTAGATATGGTAGAAAGTAATGTCAATGCCATAACAAAATTCTGGATTTCAATATTTTGTAATGCTGAAACAGGAAATGGGCTTGCCCAAATTGTTAAGAAAAACTACATTTTAGCTCAATCCTCATCAGCATCTCTACAGTTTCATCTAAGTCTCTGTCTTCATAAGATCACAGGGAGCTCCATCACGATCCGGCAGCTGCTGTGACTGAAACCTCACACGCAGCATGTGGAGTCAGCAGACGAACTTGCCATTAGGTCCCGATCGACCGTTCATCCCTCACTCCAGCCCTGGACCCTGCTGGCAGCCATGATGAACGATTCATCTTCCCTGCTAAAAACGTTGACTCATCAGAGCGTTTTAAGCTCCCTATTTCCAAAGTGGGCCGGGACTAAACCACTTTACCTATTGCCTCACCTTTTGACCAGCTGCACAGTTTCCCTCTTCCTTAGACTGAATATGCAAAAGAAGGAGATACAGTTTAAAATGTTTTGCTACGCTTTGGGTTAAAGCCAATAAAAGCCTATTTATCCTTACTGGCTGCAGCTAATTACAGTGCTGCGTAATTATTTTTTGGAACGTTTCATCTAAACTGCTGTCTCGTGAGATAATTTGTATATTGAAAGGGCTACCCGATTGTTTATTAAATGGGTATCTTTAAAGCTAAGGTCACAAAATAGTCAAAAATCTGTCTGGATTCTGGGTCTGCGCCTTTGAAGATATTGGTTTTGAGGAATTGGTGCACATAAATACTCACAAACACTCTCAGTGTGACATTCTGAGATGAAGGACATTATAGTTCTGCTGTGCTGCAGTGGGCTGATAGTCAATAACAGGTTCATTTTCATCACAGTACAGTATGCGAATGGCTATGTGTGTGCATGTGTTTGTGTCCTTCACGTCCAGCTCTGGCAGTTATTATGGACATTTGAAATTCTGTGCCAGCTTCTAGATTGAGCAGGGGGATTACTCATCTGCCTCTGATATTGTGCTCCTTGGTGGTGCTTGGATTTGCAGCTGACTTAATGAGAGGGGAAGGCTTTGTTGTTGTGCATTTCTCTATTCATCCAAAGGAGGAGGAAAGGTGTTCCTCTGAGAAGGAATGGAAAAAAACGGTAGCTACTCTCAGCTGCTTTACTCAGTGAAAAGGAATGACAACTAATACCTGAGGGCACTTCCTTATCTCCAGCCTGTCAACACAGACAGGCCAAATCATTCACAGGGAGCTTTACTCAGTAGGGAAAAGCCATCCACCAATGAGAATCAGCCTTTTCTTGAAAACATTGCGGTGCTCTAGCTCATACTGTGACTTGGTAACCTTTATCATACGGTGTTTGTGGAAGAATGGTTCTTCACTCTGCCGACAACTGAGACTTTCTTTCATTTCCTGATTTCAAAGCATGGCTGAGGTGTTTTTGGCTTAGAGAGAACAGGATGAGGTGAGGAGGCAGGAAGTGCATTGCGGGACAAAGATGAGATTATTGGGGTGCGTAGAGAAGATTGAGATGAGATTCAAAAAGATGTGCTGACCGCACGCGGTGTTATTAATGTGTGCACGTTTCTGAGAATATTGCTTTCGCAGGAATTTTTCCAAACGCTAAGATTATAACACTGTTTTAAAGCCGTACTGAAAAAAGCACTGAATGAAATGCCCGACATTTGAACAAATATGAGAGATACATAAAGCCAGGGGGTTTAGATGATTAGATAACTTTAGAAAATGTCATTGATTGGACGGTGATTAATAAGTAGACAAATTATGTAACAACAAAATGTCAACAAAATTGCAATTTTTCCGGGGAACCTGGTAAAAGGTCCTCAGGGCTGCAGTGAGGAGCAAAAAAAAATTCTTTTACATCCCTTAAAAAACCCCAGCAAAACCAACAAAACCACATCCCGTCAATACCCACTGAAACTACATCCGTTAAAGAAAATACAGTCGTTCTCATACAAAGACTAATCAGTGACCCAACATCAACTGAAGTCGCATTCAGTGCAGCTCAGCTCTGGCAATTTCATGATGAAAGTGTCTCCCATGAACCAATCAATGACCTTTGATGTGCCACCATCAACTCCACAGCCCAGTAAATAAGCCACCCCCAGCACACTAAACTAAAAGCGGGTGGGACTAAACTGGGTCACATCGTTTTTTTTGGTTCCAAAACATGTGAGACATCATTCAAACACACGAGGTAAAAAGCCAATTGGTCCTCCCATTAGTGGACAGCATTTTGTAAAATTTAATAACAGGTGCATTGTGGATTTTATGAAAGATGGGTTTTTAACAAATATAATGAAAATAACCTAAATTCAACATTATAGTGGCATTTTTGATGATTTATCCTCATTCTAATGACTCTCTTGCTCCTGGTGTATCCGTTGAGCGTCATGGCTGATGCTATGTGTGGTAACTGCTCAGTTTTTCTTTATACACCATGAACACATGGTGGAAAAAATGAAACACCTCAGTGGGCCAGTTTTGCCTGATGGTATATCTAGGCTACAGGATTTATGAGCATTTGACACCGACGGAAGGTACTGTAAAAATCGAACGATGAAATGATGATGTTGTTTGATGACAAGGCTAAGTGTCGACCACAGTGATTTCTAACTTTCTCTGAAAGACAAGAATGTAGACCTCATGGTGGTATGTTACTAGAGACATCTTGCAGCCCATTGCAATAACTGTTGAGACATTTCTCTAAAACTAAAACTTTTTGAAATACTTTTGTGTCTACCAGGGTGCTGAACCAACCAATTGACTGTCAGATTGAAAAAAGCAACAATGGGAAAAAAAATCTTGCAAATCTCGTGTTCGTCAATTGTTAAAGTGATGTTTCAGTTTATAGTTTTGACGTTTAAACCATATAAAAGACAAGCAGCATACAACAGATATAGAAATTTAATGTACAGTAGAGCAAATACAGCCTTTGCGCGTCCTTTCCGCTCTGGTGCGTTCACTCGAGCTCTCCCCAGAAACATCATATCTTGTGGTCTACGTCTGAAAATGACAGTAACGTTGAAGTATTGAGGACCTGAAGTCTCCAGAGTTCTGAGCGGCTCATATCCACTTCCATCTCTCTTGGATGTGATTGGTCGCTGAGTTAATTGTGGAGGTCATGAATGGATGAGGAATGGGAACTTTTTCCTTGGAGACCAAAAAAACTAGATCACTCAGAAGTGGATGGCATCATTAAAAGTAAACCTGCTATTATATTAAAGAGCATTTCTACTTCCTTTGTAGTAGAAAAATTTTAGATTAAATTAATGATATCTGATGTAAAAATGCTGTGATTAAGTAATGAGAAAATAAAAGGACAACTGGGGTGAAGGAGAGGCACTGAAGTGTCTTTTCAGCGCATTTGATGATTACATTTGATGCATACAGGACATTAAGCACCAGCTGATTTGTGTTATTTTTTCATTTGGACCGGGCTTTAAAGATTGCATTAATATTTGTTTGGACAAATGTGGATGGCAGCGAGATTAGCAACTCCAAGGTGAATGTTATTTATTTATTTATTGCACAGAGGAAAAAGCAATTAAGCTTTTTTTATTTTTCCATCACGGCTGATGCTGTCCCAATTGAATCCAAATTGTTTTGATTTGCACATAAGATTTTTCTGTATTTCTTCCTTTTCTTTGCATTTTTAGGAGCAGTGGAACGAGTGCATGGAAAAAGTTCATGAATGTTAACTTTCATGGGTAAATACTGTATTGACTGAAATGTTATAAAGAAATCTTGCTGCACAAGTCAGACCCTGATGATATCTAATATATGTTTTTACACTTAAAAAGAGTTTGAAGTCTAAGAAGGTTTTCAAGTGTTACTGCATAAATATTAACACTGGAATTCAGATAAATTACTGAAGTCAATCCACCTGCCCAGATACCATTTAAAATAATTTAAGTATTCAGTAAATGACAAAAGTTTTGTCCAGTTTTTGCTTGCCTAAATCAAGCCATTAAAACTAAACCCAAAAAGAAAAAGTGCAACCACTGCAGCCTCCAGCCTCAGTCTCAAACAGTTCTTGGTAAATTACTGAAAAAACCTTTCAGAAACCGTGAGTTTTGTTCTCACCTCGAGTATAATGGAAAAGATGGAGCAACTGGCCTCCAAACCAGCAGATGGCACTAATGAAACATTTAAGACGGTCAAATGCCATAAAATTCAACTGGGGGAGAAGATCGGACAATTCGAGATGTACGAGTTATTTTTAGAATATTCAGCTTTAGCTCCATTTTCAGATCTAAAGTCTGCCATCGTAAAACTTGAAAATGTGGCCGTTCACCATTCATCCATGCATAATGAATTGAGCATTTGTGTGATGCTGAAAACAGGAACTGGAGGGTTGGTTGCGTTTTGTTTTTTTTCCAGAAAATACTATAAATGAAGGAAAAACAATAGTGGAAAGCAAGACCAGAGATTTCTCTGTCCGGACTAACTGACTGGGGTTGAGCTTATTGTAATAACCAAGCAGGCAAGTAGACATGACAAGCCACAATCAGAGTGAGAACATGGTTGTTTGTGTCAATTCCAAATATCTCTGTTTCTAGACAAGAACCCAACCTTCCGAGTCCCAAAGTTGAAATAGAGTCAGCAGATTTTTCAAGTTTTCATATGTATTATGCCTTGAAGTGTGATCTTAGTCTGGACATTAGCTGTGAAGTTATCAGTTTCAAAATTTAAGTGTTGTAGTGTGAGTGTAGCTTAGGTCTTAAGGAGGGAAGTTCTTGATCCTTGCTCCCATTCACACAGCACCCCATGCAGGAAATATTCCTATAAGCCCTCAGGTGTAGAGTGCATGTCGGAGAGCTGATTCAGACGGCTGGGATAAACCTGAGCCCCTGCACATCAACAAGAGCCTCTTTGCACAGCTTTTTCCACTCACTGTCTGGGCAGGAAGAAGGAAAGACACAATTTTTCAATGGGAGTCACTTTGAAGGGGAAATTTAAAGAGAGCACCTGACATTTGTCCAAGTAGTAATTTTTAATTCAAAGCACATCAGATAATCATTGAGGGTTCTAAGGCTTACCATGAAGTGCTGAGCTCTGTCCCTTTATTGACATGCAAAGGAGTTTCTGTACATCCATTTCGCTGTCACAGCAATGATTTTAATCACCAGTCCACTCTGTTCAATTTGCATGGTCGGCGAGTAGAAAAGGAGGCTTTTGTTTTAAAGAGCCTGGACCTAAATGACTGAATGTGTATGTGTGTTTTCTTTCCCATATTAGTTTGTAATTGACCTAAGGATCAAGTAAACATTAAAGATTTCCCAGGTAGGTGTTGAAAGTCTGGAGGGTCCTTCACTGGTCGTCCTCTAAGACTCTCTCTTCCATTCCCGTGTCCAGAGAATTCAATGTCTAAATTCAGTGTTCATCACATTCATGAACACGTAACACAAGAGCACAAAGTCCTCTGGCAAGGTGCTGTATCCTCCAATCACATGCACTGTAGCGTGCGTTCTCGATGGTTTACTTTGTAATGTAGAACGACTCTTTACTAAACCTAATTTGGTTCGCACAGAATAAAATGAATATGCACCATTAACAACAATTTTGCACAACATTTATATTCCCAAAATAAGGATCTAGTCAAAGTTACATTCTGAAAAAAACCTGGATGGCTGCAAACCAGCAATTAATCAGATGAAGGATGGCTTTTGACAATGCCCAAAGGCAGCAGATCTCCTAGAATGTGGTCTAGATCAAGTCTCTTCGCTGTTTCCTGGGAAATGATGCTCTTATACCAAATGACTTGAGTTTGACTTGGGTGGAGGAGCATTGCGGAGGATGGCTAATATGTTTTCTTAAGGCCAAGTAGCACCATTTTCTTGGAATCTATACTGGTTTGTTCATAAATACCCTTTATATAGTCACATGAAGTGGTTCTCAGTAGTACAGGCAGCTTGGTCAGAATTACGAGTTACACTAGCTGTACTGCATGCCTGGTAAAGGAGAAATCTGTCAGATGCCGAGTCTTTTTCCTGGTTTGTCACATACTGATGTTGCCAAACAGAAACTCATTGTGTTGGTATTTGATGACCTCAGAATCAAACTCAATAAACAACTATGACACACGTCAAGACTGAAATGAGCAGTCAACATTATGGTTGAGGACATCTGCTTTGGTTCTGTAATCCACCAACGCCATTCTCCAGAATACAAAATTCTGATAGCCTGAGTCTTCTACATAAAAAAGTAAGGAACCAATCTGGATGACTTGTGGGGCCTAATGTTATCAAATTGAAACTTACCATTGTTATGCATCAACTTGTTGGCAACCTTGTGCCAGCAGCTCTTCCTCTTCCTACTGTGAATCTGTGTCTGGTTCAAACATGTATGGCTGAATCACTGCAAAGTTAGGATTTGCCACTGCGCAGCGTATAGTAGACTAATTCAAAAGTCAGACTATAACACAGGTGAGTTGAGACAGGGTGGGACTTACATAGCTCATAGAAAGATCCCCCAATCAGGATGAGGCAAAGGTGTAGTATTACAATCAAGCCACTTTTAAGGCTATAAAATATATACTTATACATTTTTTTCATGGAAATAAAAGGTAAAGTTACAAAACAAAAATGAGATTTTTAGGGTTTAATCAATGGGTGGAGCAGGACTTTAAAACAAAACACAGGTAAGTAAAGAAGATCACAACCACCGACACCTGTATCCAATCATCCTTAGTTGAAATCCATTTCATTCAGATCCATCCAGGGTGAAAGAAACTGCATTTGCAACTTGCATTTTATCTTTTGAGGGCACAGTTAACGACGGTGGCCAGATGTGCCATAAATGATCAACCCATATTTGTCTCTCAGTCTCCAGACTGTGTAAGGAATTTACCAACTTTACATCTGGCATATTATTGTATCGGGGTGGGTGTAACACTTAGCGCTGCAGTTAGGCGTGACATTTCGTGTGTTTGTGGAGATGAACGACACTAATCCCGTTTTATTGCCCTCCTCCAGGATGCTCAAGACTTTGCCACGTCATATGTATTGAAGGATATTGCTCAAGCCAATCAAAAAATACAACCACCACTGCAGTTGTTTCTATCACTCTCCTGCTTTTGCTTTTGAAAGACTCAATTGTTCTTTGTCACGTCTCTTGAAATGAGTGGTAGTGGCTGTAACTCTGTCAGCCCTCCAACATTTGTCTAATGGAACTGTCACACTGGAAACAGCTGGAAGGGAAGTCACAGAATGGAGATCTGGTCTTGCAATGCAAGACTATCAAATTCCATACAAATGCATTCTTGACTATCTTCAGTTAGCTGTTATTAAAACAGATGCATGATGCAGTGGTGATCATATGCAGTAAATAATGATCTGCAGCAGTGACTCTGGATGGACAGATGTTGTCCGTCAGGTCTGTGACTCGCAGTTCGGCCACGTTTTGCAGCCTTTCTCATGGATGGACTTGTGCATTCCTTTCCAGGGGAAGGTTGCTCTTGGTGCCAGGGTAAGCTGGAGTAACAGATGGTTGCTAGAGCAAGCCTGGCCTTTCCCTTGTTTCCCTCGCTCTCTTTCACTTCCTTGCTCCTGCTCTCCCCACAGTAACCCCACCGCTGTTCTCATGGTAACACTATTTGCCAATTTGGATTTTTACAGGACACATGAGCTCAGCGTTGTACCAGCGGTGGACGCTGTGCTCCAGCTGCCCCCGCCCCTTCTCTCCTGCACCTCCATCTTTCTTTTTCTTTGGAAATTCTTCCTCCTCGCCAGGCCGAGATCTTTTTTGTCTCTTTTATCTGTCTCGACCTCTCCTCAGCTCATCTATCAAGGCGGCTTGTTGCGTCAAACCATCCCTTGTCTTCCTCCTCCTGGTGCATCATCCAGAAATCCCAACTGACTGGGCTGTATCAGTTGGCATGTTTAAATCTAACTAAGATCTAATCTCCTGCATCTGCTGTGCTATTGCACCTCTTTTCTTTGTCTCACTGTATCTTCAGACGGCTTGACTCTACTATATCATTACCAAACTCTGCTGATATAGTCTTATCACAAAACCAATGCCTTTCCAATCTGAATGTGATCTCTCGTCTTAAAGGAATCGCGCTCGTTCATGGTGTTGGGTTCATCCAGCGTTGCTTGGTTGTTGTTTTTTTTCTATATATATTTAATCAGGGACACACAGGCACAGACTCATACAAACACACATATTAAGGATATTAGATTTAAACAGACACAGCATGGTGTAGGAAAGACAGCCAGCTGTTCTTTGGCCTACTGAGATTTTCTGAAACTGTGGCCATCTGTGCCACGCTGATTGACCCATTCTGAATTTAAAACATCCACAAATCAAATGCCAGACCACATGCACGTGCACGCTTGCCCAACCCCTGCTTCCATCAAAGGAGAAATTCAAAGAGTTAAGAAGAGAAGCTGCCTGTCTGTGTGTGTCTTGCCAAATGGAATGAGTCTGGTTGCATTGCTGTATTACGGTGGGATAAAGTATCTGTGCTGGTAATCTTCCGTGGATTAATGGCTTCTTCTTTATCTGCTGCGGCTGCTCCGCTCAGATGTCTGGCCGGGCCAGGAGCCTCCTGCTGGAATACTAATGACGGACGGACAGACAGCTCGAGCTCTCCCTGTCCCCAGCTCCAGCCCAGCCCTCAGGAGTGTGTGTGTGCGTGCGTGTGTGTGTGTGCGTGCGTGCATGATACAAGGGGAGCATGTGTTTGAAGTGCATGTGCATGTAGATTGAGAGGGCGCATGGCAGAGACAGAGAAGGAGACTGCACATGTTAAGAGTCAGTGTGCACTGGGGTGTGTGTTTTCGCCCCCAAGACCCTGTTGCCTCCTTTGTGAGGTAGCCTCTGTCCTCCTTGTCCTGGCTGACACCTGCTTTGCATACAGGAGGGGCCTAGCCAAGGGGGTGGGGGGGATAATGGTGGGTCCCCCAGGATGTGAGAGAGGGACAGAGAGGAGGGGAAGGAAGGAGGAGGAGATACAGCAGCTTAGTAGAAGAAAACAAACCGGCATGATGAAGTGAGACAGGGGGGAAAATTGAGAAAAGAACAATGGGAAATTTGAACAGATCTCAGCAACTACATTTCATGACGCTCTCATTTTCCAGCGCAGTTCTCCTGGCAGATTCCCATTTTGCAGTAAATAACCCACTTTAGGAGTGCAGTTACTGTGTGGTGGTAGCTCCAGTTCCATTTCCTCAGCAAGGTCACATTTATTTTACACAGACCGTGGGGCTAAGAATACTACTAGGGCCTTTATGGAGAGGAAAAGGACCAACACTCAACACCATCTGCTTCCTCAGTGAAAGAAGAAAAGAAGGGGGGTGGTGGGGTGGGAGTGACAGACGCACACCATGTACCAACTACTGGCCATGCTTATGTGAACAGAAATGCAGAGGAGAACAAAAGACCGTGCACCCAGGGCTCACCTCATTTCCAAGGTGGAACAGGAAGCATTATGAGAGCAGAAACAGGGACAGAACATCACACTAGAGCAGCCAAAACGGCAACATCCAAGGAAAGTCAATGTCACCGTATTACCATAACTTCAATGAGGCGAAAAAGGTACCAGAGAAACAAATGTATGAAAGCAGAATTAATCTTTTTCTGAAGCAGCTGACTTGCAGCTGGTAAAAACACTGTGTAGCATCATCAAATCATAATTTTATTAAAAATGGCAACTTTCCATATATTAATTTAGCATCCATATATCCATTGCCATAGAAATGAACACAAAATTAAATGGGTTATCTCCTTGAGTTTCAATTAAACATGGATACTTTCAGCATTGAAAACTTGGTATTTGGAAAGGCTTCTTCCTCTATTAAGCACAAAGCTTCAAACTTTAGAGCAGTTTTCTCGTAGGAACTCTAGAAAATGTGTTGCTCCATGTTGCCCTTTCACAAATACATGGTAACACATAACATGCGATTGTTGGACACTTTCTCGCTTGCTGGTAATTCCCTGGCTAATTACCTTCTCTATCCACACACTCAATTAGACTTTACACAATCTTTGTACTTGACAGCTGGCAGCGTAAAATCAATTGACTGTCTGGGCCAACTTGCATTCACTATACAGCCAGTTTGGACAATAATATGTAAGCGTTTATGTCTCGTTGCTAGTTCTCATTTTAGAGTTGTCTATAATACACATGAATGACAGGTAACAATCCAATTAGGTGTTTTGATTATATCTGCAATAACAAATTTTGGGCAATTTTGGGGCAAGAGAAGTAAATTTAACCCAACATCCTTCCATAAAATCAAGGAATTTCTCTCTGTCCCCCGGATTGGGCCAGAACCGTTGACGGGATCGACCCGAGAAAGTGCCTTTTGTGCATTTGGTGTAGTGTGAACATGATATTAAATTGATATTAATAAAAAATCTTAGCCGTTTATAATTACAGCATTCAGGCCTGTTCATCAGCCCTTCTGAGCCAAAACAGGGACAGGGCCACTCTGCCTGACCCACATTGTGGTCAAAGATGGGATTGCATCTGTTACGGAAACAAAAAAAACAACCAAAAAAAACCCCACATCTCAAGTCTTTCTTCTTTGATATCTTTAATGTCTTTTACATAGCAAAAAAGACATCAAAAGCACATCCTCAGGAGCTGCATTGTCCATTAATATATGAGGTGATCACAAGAAAATTGCGATCCTGCTATTTTAAAAATCATTAACTTCAGCCATGGAGGAGACTGTGTTTTCGCCTGTGCTTATGTATTTATTTATTTGTTTCTGAAAAGGACACCTCAAAAACTTAAATACATTGGCATGAAATTTTCAGGATGGATGGCAAATGGCCTAAAAGGAACAATTGATTACATTTTGGTGGTGATCCAATTCATTGTATATTTAGAGGATAGGAAATAATTTCTTCCGTTTTCCCCCTGATTTTCTCTCCTATGCCACTTTATATTCTACACTAAACTACACGAGTACGTCATAAAAAGAAGGAACCTGGACCCGAAGGATCCCACTTTGCAATGTCCCAAACACGCCCTGTACTGGTGCACATAAAATCCTCATGTTGATCTGACAAACTTGTTTGCAAGCACTCCGACATTTGCATGTGAAGCATACGAAGCAACATTATATTTTAATTGGTTACATTTTTGGTATCCTGATGATATTAAATCCATGGTCTCCACCATTTCCTGTGGGAAAGGTTCTGCACTTTAACAGTGAAAAGATACGCCATGCTCTCATATTAGTTGCTGTTTGCTGATTAGCAGGTAGTGTTGCATAGGTTTGCCTTCTGTGGCCAAAAAACAATTTCAGAGGGGGGCGTGAGTGACCCAAAACAGCAGACATGCTGCATGTAAAGATTATTTAATGTACTGTAGATTTCAGTGGTTAAATAGAAATATTTATTGGTTGAAGCACAAAGACCATTTCTTTAGTATTCAAAAGTAAAAGTGCAGTTATGGCTCTCTGCAGCCAAACATGAAGATTTTCAGAAACAAATTTTCAATCTAATGGTTTGGACAAAAAATGGAGAAGGATTTTGCATCCAACTACATGTCCAGTTCAGTCTGAGAGTCATACACAGCTGTTTTCCCCTCAACAAACTATATACATTCGCTTGCTTTTTTGGATGAAGTGCTTTCCTTCTCCAGTGTTTCTGATTCTCCCACAAACACTCGCAGCCAGTTTTCACATTACAGAAGCTTCATTTGTTGCTGTTCTCCTCACAGCTGTTCTTTTAAAGTCACATCGGTGGTGGACGCCGGCCGCTTGGCTTGGCGCTCGCCTACAGCCCCATGAAGAGACCGTTGTGTCTGCATGTGTGTGTGCGTGTGTGTGTGTGTGTGTGTGTGTGTGAGAGAGAGAGAGAGAGAGATGTCATGCATACAACAAGCTCCCATGATGCCCCATGCACCCCACCGCACTTTTCTTCTTCTCCCCCTCCGGTTACCCACCTCTCTCTTTCTTGCCCTCTATTTGTCTTTCTACTTCCTTCTCCCTAACTTCCTGTTTCCTGTGTCGTCCCAAGCAGTTCACTCCCAACTTTCATCTCCTGTGAGGAGATAAAGGAAATCCATGGAAAATAGTTTTGTACAACACTGGGCATTTTGCTGTTTCGGTAAAAATTAAAGTGAAAACTTTGGTCCATATTTGTAGGTATATTATACCCTGAGATAAGATTGCCCTGCGCACTGGTGTAGCAACATGAAGGGTTTTGTTATCACACCTGTTTGTCTATGTGTATGAACAAAATAACTCAAAAACTGCAGCACAGATCATTTCCAAATTTTACAGGGGGGTAAATATGGTCAAAACCTCAAACCGAATAAAATTTTAAACCTCTAGCACTAAAATTGGCTGAAAAACGGACAAAGAGAAGCGCTGCTGCTGGTGCGAAAGGTTGCAGCCCACTGGAAGCCCTAATTATTTACAGAAATCATCCAGGGCAGGCATAAGCTCACACAGTTCCAGCAGAGATCATCTCAGCGTGTGTCGGGAAGAGAAACAACCTCCAGCCTGGGACATCCCACTTAAACACCGCCGAGCTGGAGCAGGTGCACAGCCACAAGCCGGAAGATTGCAGCTAGTTAACACTTTCACAGTCGTTCTCCCGGCGTGATGGGAGGTCTGTTCAGGTAAAATGAGATGAGACTGACTGGAGTTAAGCAAAGACGCTCATTCTTGATACAAAAGAAACAGTGGCAAATTCACAGCAAAAACATCCATGGCTTGACGATGGGCAAAG
Source organism: Mola mola (assembly GCA_001698575.1). Lineage (NCBI taxonomy): Eukaryota > Metazoa > Chordata > Actinopteri > Tetraodontiformes > Molidae > Mola > Mola mola. Next base: position 3,408,723 of record KV751320.1, on the reverse strand, counting down.
GTGCAGTGACAGAGGTGTGAAAAAGTCTCGATCGTGTTAGTTTCTTAACGTCAGTGAGGAAAACAAAAGGTCTTGCTGGTGTTTGGAGTGATTTGGGCAGAGTGTGTGTGTTTGTGTGCGGGTTTGTTTGTGCCCCGGAGCTATTTGCTCGGATCTAAGTAATCCCATCATGAGCCGATAAACTTAAAAATCACCTTCAAGGTTCATCCAAAACACCGTCGCGACCTACAATGTCCTCACGGGGACAGTGAACTGTCTAAAGTAAATCCCCACAAGCACAGCTAAACCAGACTACACACACTTGCAAATGTGCAGGCAGCTGCCATTGGTTGTGCGTAGAGGGTCCCCTCCTGTCCCCATCCCCTCTCTGCCTGCAGCTGCTGGCCAGCCTGCCAGTTCCCAGGCATCGTGCCATCAGAGATGATGCCTCCTCACGCCGCCAAGTGGTAATCACCTGCCCTGCATCCGTCTGCGACAGGGGGCTCCATCCCCCAGACAGCAGCAGCAGAAGTTAGGACACCAATTATGGACTCAAGTGTGCGCGTCTAAACCGGGACTGAAGGTTTAAGCATTATAATTAAACCACGTCAAGAATAAAAGCCGTATAATCTAGACAGAGTGATAAATGCTCTGCCTGTATGCTTGGGTTGGTTGCCTTTTTGGGGTTCAGTTGTTAACTTTCAAGCTATACCACTGCCAGTCCATCCACCTGAAAGACGCTGGATGTTACCATCTCCACTTTCAGGTAGATTTGCAGCCTGCCGCCCGCTCCCAATGTTCCCTCCATCCATTTTCAAACAGGAACGGTAGGTCCATCTTCAATAGCTCCTGCAGCTTGGAAATTGTTGCAAAACGATATGGGTTTGTTTTGTTTTTTTGGGACATCACAATGTGAGCTGTCGAAAATAGTCTGGAAGTCACACAAGGCCAGTGGATGATTTAACTATGATTTGGGACGGTTTTGAGTCCCTGCAATCAGTCCTGGATGTTTTCCTCTTAAAAAGCCATTTGTTCTACACAAAGGGGCAGCACAGTGGTGCAGTGGTTAGCACTGTCTCCTCACAGCAAGAAGGTCCTGGGTTCGATTGCGGGTCAGTACGTTTCTGTGCCGAGTTTGCATGCTCTCCCTATGTCGTGTGGGTTCTCTCCAGGTAGACAAACTGGGGTTAGGTTAATTGGTCACTCTAAATTGCCCGTAGGTGTGAATGTGAGTGTGGATGGTTGTTTATCTCTATATGTCAGCCCTGCGATGAACAGGCAACTTGTCCAGGGTGACCCCTGCCTTCGCCTGATGCCCCCCCCCCCCCCTTGACTCCTAACAGGATAAGTAGCAGAAAATGGATGGATGGACGAGTGAGTAAACGGTGCATTAGGTAATGGCCCTGACCTGCTTAAACATTCTGGCTTAATCACATGTACAGGAAATGTGTGGATAAAAAAGGTATCAGGTATATCCCTCACTATATGCATTCGTAGTAAAGTGGCCACTCTTTGTGCGCATAATTCATATTTAGGTGCATGTAGGCCACATTTGACTAACCCTCTGCACCCGAGAACGGAAACAAAGGTCTGATGAGATGAGCCAAAGGAGCAGGTGAAAGGGGCCTTGACACGGAGGTGATGCTGCTCGGTTCAGTGATGATTGTGGAGGGGGTCATCCAGGTCCCGACCTCATTAAGAGAATTGTCTGGGATTCCCAGGCTCTTTATTTGCAGTCATGTCACCTGCCGTCACGTCACAGGAGGCGGCATAAGGAAAGACAGCGACTTATTAACGTTTCTTTCACTTTTCCAGGTCACACGGTTCACCGTGAGTCAGCTGGATCACGGCAACACAGGCAGGAGACACTGGAACTGACGTGCATTCGTCTGACATCTGCAGACTTATTAAGACAGGTACATCGTCTCAAGCCCTGATGGGCTTTTGAGCGTCTTCTCCTTTCTTTCAACGCCTCCCCCCCACCCCTGTTTTCTTTTAATTTGTATTCACGGGGGTTCTTCGCTCTCTGAGGTTACATAGAAGAGAATTAGGGGGATTTGGGCGGATTTCTCTCCACCAGCTTTTTAAAGAGGGTGAGGTATCAATCACACACTGATGCCACACTGACGCAATGATTCGGTCTATAGAGGAGGTTGGTTTCTGGACACTGTGCTGCTCCAGGACAACTCACCACCACCTAATGGGGGGTGGGGGGTGGGGGGTTCTGTCAGGGACATACACATTTTGTAATGTGAGTAACTGTTTGGCTTGGCTGAAATGTATAAATCTGGCAAAGTGAGAGGCTACAACACATTTTCAGATGCGTTAAAACTGTTTCTCATTTTTAAAAGTTTGAACCCAACAAAATGTTGTCTTACATTTTGAAATGAAAGACATTCGAGTGCAATCATTTTGGATAAATGGAACAAAAAAACTGCTTTTTCATTTAATATAATTTCTCTTTTGAAAAATAATTAGAACAATTTGAAGAGTAAGAACTTCAGTATTTACAGTCATGGAATATACATGGAGAGTAAAAGATAGATATTCATAGATCAGCAGGTGCACAGCACCATTCCCAAAACCCAGAGATCAAACCGTCTGTACCAATTATAAATATACATTAAAAATGATGCTACACATCGTACTGCATGTGTGCAATCATCCAAAGGTGGTCTTATCTGACAGCCTGACTACAAAAGTACTTCAAGGATGGGATGATTATCCCACACTGAGGTGCAGGGTTGTCTGGAGTCCACTCCGCTTAAAAATGGCTTCTCAGCAGTCAGAAAGCACGAGAGCTGACATGACGAATGTGAATCAGAGTTGACTCCACAACCTCGCTCAGAGGTGAAAAGGCGCTTAAGGGCCAGGCGATGACTAGTCCGTCTTCTTGCAGCTTGTTGACTCGGCGCCGTGAGTCTCTTTGGCTTTGAGTGATCCGCTCTGTCCGCCGGCGGTAGCGGGCGGGGCGCGCGTCCCCGCCACTCTGTTCGTAGAGCTGACATGACGAATGTGAATCAGAGTTGACTCCACAACCTCGCTCAGAGGTGAAAAGGCGCTTAAGGGCCAGGCGATGACTAGTCCGTCTTCTTGCAGCTTGTTGACTCGGCGCCGTGAGTCTCTTTGGCTTTGAGTGATCCGCTCTGTCCGCCGGCGGTAGCGGGCGGGGCGCGCGTCCCCGCCACTCTGTTCGTGCTGGACTCTTTGGTTGTGGCGGGGGGGGGGGGTGTGTTTGTTTTGGTGCCAGGGCCAGGCGATGACTAGTCCGTCTTCTTGCAGCTTGTTGACTCGGCGCCGTGAGTCTCTTTGGCTTTGAGTGATCCGCTCTGTCCGCCGGCGGTAGCGGGCGGGGCGCCCCCCCCCGCCACTCTGTTCGTGCTGGACTCTTTGGTTGTGGCGGTGGAGGTCGTTGTGTTGCTTGTGCTGCCGTCGATGCACGCTTTGTTCACCTCGCTGGTGAGAGCGGCGTAAGGGAAGGAGCCGCCGAAGAGGGTCTTGTGGATGGCTGACTCGAAGGCAGCAAACGGTGAGGCGGAGGAGCCTGTAAGCATCATCCTTGACTGAAACAAAAAAAGATAAATGGGCCAAAATGTGAGAATAACTAACTAACTTCCCACTAACTGTGGGAAGGTGTCTAAAAGTCCTTTCACCATAGTTATGCACTAAAAGCAGTCATAATCAATATTTTTAAATGAATAATGGATCATGTGGCAGCTAAAGAGGCTGACATGGTAACGAACCTACAGAGAATTATCAGCCAAGTCTGCAACTCCCTGCAGCTCTACAGAGCTTTAAAAGCAACATTTAGCTAATTACTGATCACAGCAGGCAGCTGTTTTCAGCTAAGCTGTAAAACCCCAACGCGCACCAACTTCTGAGCAGCAAGCAGACAAAGTCAATGACAAGCTGGTGAGACACAGCAGGGCATTTACTGGATGAAGAAATCCAAGCTCAGGAGCCGGTGGAGACCAAAAACAGAGGTAGTAGGAGAGAGACGAATTTGGACGAAACATTCGAAAGATAGCCAGAGACACAATATTCAACTGATGCTATCGTTGTTTGCAAATTGGTGCAAAAGATTTGCTATATCAACCTCATAATGTGATCGTATGTCAAGGTTGTGTCGACTGCGTGCCCGTTGACATAACGCGACGAGGTCAAGTCTCCAACAAATTCAAGGGGGAACTAAGTGACCTGTGGTGCATGGAGAGCCAATAGAGTGGCTCAGTTTACATACAGAAACACGACATGGATAATATATGTTCACCAGCGGATGACAGTGGCATCAGCGGGAACACAGGAACACAGGAGCAGGTGTGGACACCACTCATGAGTCTGATAAAATGGCTGTGTGTTAATTTGACAGATCAGAGTGAGAGGGAGCGAACGGAACGGGACTTGAAAGGAGACACGGCAGACTTATCTGTGGCTCGGTCAGGAGCACAAAGTTTCCCAGAGAAGAGAGGAGGATGACGCAAGCTGATGAAGATGATGCAAAAGCCCCGACCCTGCGGGTAATACCCAGCTAATGTGAGTCACATCAGCCAAAACTTCAAAAAGGCAGAGGGAGGGAGGTCATTCGGAAGACATGACACCACAGATTTGGAGGGGGCCGCGGCCAGAACATTCGTTAGACCTAATTTAAGACTGGATTAATAAACAAGGACGGCATTAAATAGCTTCCTTGGTTACAGGTGGGCAATTATATGGACCGAAACGCTCCCTCCTGTCTCGCATGTGCAACAGAAAATCTGTGCAGACATTTTTGAGATTGCGGCGTCATGTTATGGCGCGCCAGACTGACCTTATTGACGACGGTAAAGACGGTGTAGATGAGCATCAGGTGGTGCTTCTGGAGAGGCAGGTAGTGGGTCTGCTGCAGAGAAAACAGCACTGCGCCTATCAGGGTGATCTTGGTGGGGCTATGACAAACATGCAATGAGACAGCAGTTATGATATAATATTGAATACGATAAATAGTTTATCATAGGTAGAAATTAGCACAAGCTTGGGGTGAAAGCAATACCAATGGCACTTTATTTGATATCTTGTCTCTCAAGTTTATGGTAAGATTTTATATAAAGGTTTCAGCTGTTGCCTTCTTTCTTTCTGTTTTCCATTTTAGTTTGGAGTGTTTGACATTCTAGGAAATCTTATTCATTTTCTTGCCCATAAGAGGATGAGAGTTCCGATACCTTTCTTCTCGTGCCCCTAATGCAAATATAAAGATACGACCAGGCACGAATAGAATAGAAGCATGTGAAAACATCTATCTTATGTCAAAATTAAGGGCAGGAGCTCTAAAACACTCTTATCAATACATTTATCTTTGTTTCAAAATGCCAGATTCCAATTATTTCCTGTCAGGACACCAGTGGAGGCTGTCTGAAGAAAGACTAGACATCACAACTTGTAGTCCGGCTAGTATTTCCAAATATGCCAGACATTTCCTTTACATTGCACAATACATCACCATACACTCATTTTTATTAATTTGGAGCTTATAAAGTACATAAACGAGACTAAATTACTGAGGGGATAACAGTGAGGGGCTGCAGAGGACTTACTAAGTCATTCTGAGGAGCTCATTAGTCTCTGGTTTCCATACACCTCGAACAAGCTGCTCAAAATTACTTATCAGACCACCTCCAGCACCTAAGGAGGATGAAAACAGACATAAGGTTGGTAAGGATTCTTATGAAGCCCACGTTCGATATTATTAAAGCCGTACTCCACTGCACTTAATAGCCTTTGCAAGAGTTTTTCATTTAATCTGTGGGCACCATACTGACCTTTAGCCCACCCAATGGCAATCATAACCAGAAGACTGTCCTTGTATTTGCTGTGTGCCTGGGTGACCCCACTGAGCACCTTCCAGGTCCTGGTGACCTCCTTCATTCCTGACAGCACCAGCCTGAGCGGCAGCACAGTGATGCAGCAGTACACGAGGTCCATGGGGCAGTAGAACACGAGGTACCTATCAGGGCAAATGCAGGTCACGTAACTTCACCAGCAGAGGGCACTAGATATTTTTTTTTTTTTTTTTTTTTTTCTTGACAGGAGTGTAATTATGTGTGCCACCAGCAGAGGGTGCCAAAAGCTTTATATTAAACGGTGGGAACTTCACTATATCCTCCCTGTTACGTTCAATGCATTCAAGACTTCATGCTCATTTTACAGGAAATGAAGCAAAGCATCTGAACAGCTCTCGATAAGAGATGCTCAGTGTTCTGGAAATAAACAACAAAAATCTTGTGCACTCGTTTCCCTCAAAGTTGCAGCGGCGCCCGGGCCTAATCTCTCCACTCGCTCCTCTCAGGCTCAGATGCTTACCAGATGATCGAGGCGAGCAGAACGCTGGTGCTGTTGGACAGGGGGGCGACGGGCGGCTCGGCCAGCATGATCCCAGACAGCACAGCCCCGCCAAAGCAGAACAGCATGGAGCTGAACCAGCAGGCCAAGGGGCTGACTCTGGAGACCTGAAGAGCACCTGCACGTGGACAGAAGTATACGTATGAGCAGGAGGCACTGGCTTTGCTCGAGTTCCCTATATGTGACTTATTGTCCCCGCATGAGGCATTAGCATTCCAACAAGGTCTTTAAAAGTGTGGGAACGCCCTGTAAACACAGCTGCTTATGTCAGCCATGTTTACTGGCTGGTTTTGGGAATATGAATATCATTTAGCGTGGACTGAAGTGCCATTTGAGAAGCCCGTTTATCAGGTTATATAATAAAACAGTGCAGTTTGACACTTTGGCCTCTCCCCTCTCTGACGCATGCTTCTCCTAACCCGACTGGTACTGTATAATTATCAACTGGTCAACAAATATGGGCAAAAAAAGAGAGAGACCTTTGACATTAGCCTCCAGTTCAAAGTGCAGAGGACAGGCGCAGCGGTTACAGTTACAAACCATAACGGCTCGGAAAAGATAAAGATCAGCTGCTCAACTGAATGTTCCTTCAGTGTTTCCACCCCGTTTAAAAAGAACACTGTATTCCTTTGAGAAATTATAGGCCACTCAAAGAGCGCGTGACCTGCTGTGTTTTCTGAAAATTATGCCATATTTTTAATCAATTATTTAACTAGAGTGTCAATACATGTTTTATATGCAATTGCAACGCAGGGGTTTTGTATCCATGACCTGTCCTCGCAGAGATAGCCCAACACCGTCTGAGATTTACATCTTGACGACAAGAGTTAACGCTGCCAGCGAGCACTACTGTGATATACGTGTTTGACTTCACCTGCAGAGAGGCAGCGCCTGACCCACCTAGCTGAGAGTCAAGATGACCACACACAGGACCAAGCTGGTAATCTGAGGATTACAGACAGATTATAGACTCCCGGAGAGAGACTGGTACACGTGGAGGATTTAAAGTGCGATCTTCCTCCTCTGTGGACTCCCCACAGACTCAGTCTGCATGCCTCAATTCTTAACTGTCCTTTTATTTCCAAAAGTAATGTGGAAGCGAAAGAGAAGAGTTTTAAAGTTTAGCATTGAGAATTTTCAAACAACTTCTGATAAAATAGACTGGAATATAATTGGGTTACGTCAAATGAATTTGTATATGAAAATGTCCAGGGCAGCAATGCAAAACATCACAATGAAAATGGCTCTCGGACTCAGAGGCCTGCAAAGCTTCTGAAATACCCTAACGGTCCTGCTGTACGAGCGTTTTACGTACAATACAATACATCATGCCACGATTCAAAGTGCCTTTCTCTCCACGCCAGGTCTTTAGCCTTCTTGCGTTGAACTTCTGAAGCTGGAAACAAAGTTTGCCAGCTAGCTCGGACTCTTTCACAATCACCAGTATTAAAGTTTAGCTTCTGGTAAAAGGCTCTACTGCGTTGTGGGCTTGGCTTGCGGATCATTGTCTGCCAAATGAGGAAATGTTTTTGGCAGTTATTTTTGTATTAAATGCATAGTTGCATACTGTAGTGCCGTCTATCCATGATTGTTTTGGTGTGATTTGAGTTTGGAATTTTTTCCCTCTCTATAAAAAAATGGGCCTCGATGGCACTTGGAATGCTCAAGGTGCACAAAAAGAACAATTTAAAATCCAAACTCTTTTATGTCAGTAACATTTGTGATTCTTCCGAGTGACACCGCACCACCATGCAGAAGGAAACGTGCAGGTTTGTACGTTACACATTATTAGTGTCCTCACTGGTTGTAATGTTAGCTAACATACATCATACACTAAGGAGGTTATGTTTTGTTTCTGTTTGTTTGTTTGTTTGTTTGTTAGGTCATGGGATTATGCAAAAACTACTGGATGGATTTCAATGAAACTTGAGGGGAGGGCTATCAGGAAAAACCCATTCAATTTTGTTGACGAGATGGAAGAATTTTAATTTGTGTCTGGCCTTGGCAGAGATGTCTCTTTCTACTTGAGTCGCGATTTCTGGAAGCTTCTCAAATTTCTTTTTTTTGGGGCGGGGACGACACAATGAGCACCACAAATACACGTGTCATCTTCTTCCATTAAATTCAAGAGAAAGCAAATATCCCTAAAACCAATATCCCAAAACAAGGCCCCTCCGACCAAAATATTCCAGATGGAAAAATAGAAAGACAGGTAAAAGGGGAAATATGCTTTTTATGCAAACTGTTCCTTTAGGTTATGTATATTTACTAAACAGGCACAGTTCCATGTGCTGTAAAACCAGTTAATCTGGACTCCTTGTACTTTGTCCACAGCGACCTTACTTTGGATGGGTGTCACATCAGGTAAACATTTCAGACCTCTGGGCTATAGACTATGTTCTGTAAGTCTACTCCGTAAATATGCATTGCTTGAATAAAAAAAATGAGATGTATTACAAGAGGGGTGTAAAAGGTAAACAGAGACAGTATTTTGTGGTGGGAGCAGGCAGACTGAACTGGGACTTTTATGGGACTGACCTGAAGGCTTATCAGTAACGCCTCGACGAGCTGGTTGTTACTACACACTTTACTGCTGCCTGGGCATGCTGGTGAAGGTCTGAGCCTGTGGACATCTGAAACTGCACCTGGCTCTCTTTCATAGCATTCGTCTCGTGTCTCACATTGGATATTTATTTAGGGAAATGTCAAAGTGGTATAGTCTCATGTTCTCTAACAGCCTCATAGCAGCTGTATAGAGGGCTACAGCAGGCTATTAATGTACGCAGGGCATTTGGTTTCCACGGGCACCGCGCTCCAGTTTTTATCTTTTACACATAATGCTCCAATATTGAAATGACTGAAAATGCCCATCCCTGTCAGAGGTGATGAGTGTATGAATGTGGCTATACTTGTACCTGTTAACCCAGGCTCTCTGCTACAGGGATGTAAATGACTAAAAGCAACACCATTTCATTGAAGGAAAGGGAGAGAAAAATATTTTCAGAAAGCTACTGTTACAGTAAATTCATAATGCATATATTTCCCCACTGAATCCACTCTTACTACCTGTATGCAGTTTTAAACATTATAATTCATCAGGCCTGACGAGGCCTTATAACGGAGACACAGAAGTACATTTTAAACTTTTCTTCTAGCTGCAGTGTAAACAGAGTCAACAGTCAGTCAGAACTATTATCATTTGTTCAAAGGATGATATGTTGTATTAAATATAAAGTGTTAAAAAATTTTCAGAGCCAATTTTCACAGCTAATTACCGAAAGCCATTATTTGATTTAACGCAACACATGACTGACCTAATAGCTCAGAGGCTACAGGCCACACAATCAGCAGAGTTGGCAGTTCGGCAGTGACATTTCACACAAATGAATGCTTCCATTCACATGATGGGTGTCAAATGAAGCGCTCTCCTGCTCGCTGTTGCTCTGATCACTGACAGTGTTTGTGTGTGGGCCAAACTAAATTGGCTACCTTACTCATGCTTTTTGATCGCTGGTATTCACGTCTGCATCGGCCAAGAAACTCTGACGCACTGTGACTTCAGGAAACATGTGCAAGTGGACATAAACAACTGAAGAAAACATCACTTTCACTACAAATGCACGGCAGTAAAAAAACCCAAAACAAAACAAAGAAAAACAATTGCCTTTCGTGTGCATGTGTCTGTGTGAAATTCATGTTTAAAATTAGTCATTAGAGGAGGAGGAAGTTGGCAGACTTCTGACTTCAGACTAATGCAACTGACGGTCAGGCAGGAAAGAAGAGTTAGAAAATAAAACAACAGTCATGCACAGGAACCACTTCCTACAGCCTAGCCAAGCCCACACACAGATTCCCTCATTCAGTGCTCTTGGTACTGCAGCAGTTGTTACACACAGCTGGGCACAGCAGGTGCACTGCTTACACTGTCAACAGTGCTGTTCCTGTTGTCTGAGCACCAACCTCGAAGGTGGCCATGCTGCTCGCGCTGGTTATGTGCACTATGAATTTGTAAAAGCAAGATACCAACCCTTATAAGCAGGATGATATCTGCTCTGCCATGTCGCAAACACACCTTTACCCGATCGGGAACCTGTTTCCACGGTTTGCATACAAGGATACACATACACAAGTCAAATTTGGAAAATGGAGCTCTGTCTTGCTCTCTACTCCACAACCATATTCTCTACCTTTGTCTGACCCCTTTATTCTCACCTATTTTCACCCCAGCGTCTCCCGAACCAATTCCTCCTTCTCCCATTGTCAGTTATCTTAGTCTTTTATCCCCTCTTCTCCTCTCCGTCTGCTTATCTCTGGTTAATTTTGGAGTTTCTCTGCCATGTCCTTGTCCTGCTGTGTACCATCCACTCAAAGCCTAAAATAACTCTGAGGTAAACTGTCGGGACAGGGCTATAAATTTGCTTTAACGCTTGGGTTGATGGGTTTGTAGGGTTGAAACTGACATTTCCAGTGAAAAAAAACAAAAGTCCTTTGTCAAAGTGCTGAGCAGCTCCAGCACAAAAGTTGCAGAATGGATCGAGAGAGAAGAGGAACAGGAAGGCGATAAAGGGAGGGCTGAATGTCTTCAGGCATTCCTTTCCTTTTTGGGGAAGCAGAAGAACAGACCACGTCGTCCTCTGGTTTTGCAGAGACACACGGGGGAAATAAGACGACTCCGTGTTGTGGTTTCTGACCTCTGGCACATTGTAAATATCTTTCACTCTCTGGGCCACTCGGCTACCAATGGGTAGATGAGGTTAAAAGGTCAGATTCTTAGCAAAGGCAAGTTCGAAAATAGACTTCAGAGTTACGGTGGCGAGACCACAGTGGCCCGCGTGTTGTTCTGTGTGTGTGGAAAGCAGAAGTTTTCAGGTTCTTCTTGTTCACTCAGCCGGGACTGCCTCCACTTTCAAGGCCAACTGTTATATTGGTCGGCCAATATTGGCCGATCACAGCTTCATCGGAATCGGCATATATTTCATCAATATCGACCAATATATTAAAAAAAACTTGTTTTAAAGAAGACAACGATGAAAAAGATGCTGAGGGTGATTTACAATTATTACACTTCATGTGAAGGTTCACTGTTTTAATTCACTGCCGTTATTTAAGGAATATAAGGTTAATTGTTAATCAAGTAAAATATTCTGCCTCTGTTACATATCAGTTACAAATGATTGATAACTTGATTTGAGGGATTATTGCTAAAAGTTTGCGTATATCTCCCAATTTATCGATATCTGAATGTGGATTGCTCCAGTGTTGAGTGTTGTCACTATGATGATTTATAGGCTGTACGATGCCAAAATGTCAGAAATAAGCCACCATTTTGGCCACTAACTATCCTCAAATTAATATTGCAGGCTTGTAATAGCAAAGAGTTGATACCTAACGTGAAACAACCGTGTTTTTTTGACTCAGTAACCGCAAAGATATTAGAGAAAAATATAAAACAGTCCATATTTTCCCCACCTTCTTCAGCTTCCTGTTGCACACACTGCACACCACACATGACCAGTCAACTTCTGAAGGGCTGACTGTTTACCAATATTTATGAAAGACAAATTTGTGTACATTTAATTCAAAGTAATGTCTGAATATCTAGCAGATTACCACAGCATGGAATAAATCAATCTACATTGGCTGGTCGTGTAATCGGAGCAATATCACCAACAGGAAGTAGAGAAAGATAGCACAAACATGTGACCGTTTGTACAAATAATGGTTTCTGTCAACTTGTCAACTATCTTTCCTGTTATCGAGTCAAAAACACACAGCTGGTTCACTGCAGGTGTCTAATCCATGCTATCAGACACTTGCAATAACATTTTGAGTGTAGTTTGTGGCTAAAAACATTGAAGGCAGTTATTTTTCTTGCAAAAACACAAGTGTAAGAATGCAACTGTCCAAATGCACAAAACCAAATGATGGTATTAGTGACTAAACAAATAAGTGCTTGCGTGGAACCAGTTATTTGCAGCAGTGCAGGTAGTTTGTAAAAATGCTAACAACAGTAATGATACGATTCAACTGAAATCCAATTTAGTAATACTGAACTCCTGACCAGACCTTATATATATATATATACTGTAGATGCCAAATTAAGGAGTAAATTACAAAGCAGAGGCAGTAACAACACAAGACCTACAATTAGTAATCTTACTATTGATTAGTTTTAGTGGATATAGTTGGTGATGCTGATTAATTTAACTGCATTAAACAGAGGGGAGCTGTTTCTATTCTCACCACTATCACTGAGTTACGTGATTTTCAATATGCTTGTTTGCTTAATGCCATTTAACGGCCCTTATCACAAGAGGCGCGTCACAGGGAGGGGTCCATTTTGTCACACTCATAAACTCTACACTGAATTGTGTTCTAGCTGCAACACTTGTGGTGTTGGTGGAGAGTTGGCTGATAACAGGCTGAAGTTAGTGGCTTCTTATCAAACTGTAGTCGTTTGACGTGGTAAAAAAGCATTTGGTTGCGCCCCTGAACTTGGCGTCCTTGACCCACCTGGCTGCTCCCTCAGAGCCGTGATAGACACCACGTAGTGCGCCATGTCAAAGTACGGGAACATGGACAAGTTGGCCAGCCCGTGGGACAGCTCGTCCAAGTGCAGCGCCTCCAACAAATCCATCTTCCTCTTTGAGAAACCCCTCAGCGACAGTGAAGCTAGTGTGGCGGGTCCCGGTCAGGAGCTCCCGAGCGGAGGAAAAGCCACCGGTCCGAGTCAGAGCATCGGGGTTCAAACGTCCGGCTTCATCCGGCGGCCCCGGTCACTGTCCCGGGGGGAACTGCTCCCACCTTGTTCGCAACCGGCTGCCGGACGTCAGGGACTGCGGCTAGACGCCGGCCGAGTGATGTTCGCCGTCTGAGGATGGACGAAATCTGTGACCCCGGGTAGTGAGCCTGTCAGCAAGCCTGTCAGCGGCACACAGGCGGATCCACGGCTCCGTGTTCCGCCATAGTAGCGAGGTAGTGGGCGGAGCCGGAGCGGCTTGCTGATTGGTCGAGGTGGAGCCCGGCCGGCCAATCACGGCTCAGGATGTGGCTCCACGAGGCGACGCTGCACAAGTTGTAAACGCAGACCTCGACGTGCACGCGCACAAGTACACGCGTGCACGCGCACGAGTACACGCGCGCGCGGGACGTGGTGCCACGTTGAGAATACAGGCGACAAAAAAAATTAATAAATAAAGGCCAGATAAATTCAAGAGTGGCAATGTAAGTTGACGTTTCTTTCCTCTATGATGTCTTCTATGTTTGATATTTTACATAAAACAAATTACAGACATAAAAGAAATAGAAGTAGAAAATCACATTTATTAGCGTCGCAAGCTGTTTTATCGCTAATAAGCTGAAATTCAAAAGTATAAAATGAACAAAAACGTTCCAGTAATGCCCCTTAAAGAGCTGATCATTTTGATAGTTTAATTGTTTCAATAGATGAAAAAAGGGTGGACTAAAATAACATTACCAAAGAGGATAACAATAATGTAAAATCAAATTGCTGGTTGGAAAGCAAAGACACAATATTCAGAAGCAGAACATTTGTAATTATATAACAAAATACACTTAACAAGGATAGAAATCACTTTTGTCTTTGCTTGTCTTTCCTTTTTTCTTTAGTTGAAGTAAAAGATGTCAGATTTCCTTTAAGCAAAAAAAAGCCTTATTTTCCTAAAAAATTTGGTTCACAAATTTAAAAGTTATAAATCCGTATGAGGGAGCGTCTCACCTTTGCTCTCTTAACTTTTCCCGTTCGTTCTCTATGGTGGTTCTTATTACTACGGATGTAATATATTTTTGGCCACAAGCGGGATTTTGGTGGCGCTGTTTCCCCGTTTCGCATCACAGTTAAGGAAGCGCTGCTTTCACGTTCACTCAGTGAACACATTAAGATTATTGATACTACAATATATAGTATTATAGTAATAATAATTGTACGATCTACTATTCAACTGTAGTATGTATTACAAACTCTAGACTGTTTGTGCTACACTGATTTCAACTGATCATTTTCTTAACTATTTCTGTCCCATATTCCCTCTGTTGTTTTAATAGCATTGCTATAGCATTTCTATACTGTACTGTAGTTTTATGTAAATATTTTGTGCGTAATTTGCTTATAGTTCTTTTATATTTGTCACTTTGTCAATTTAGTTTTACTTATTCTTATTCTGTCCTGTCTATAGATAAATCTCTATTGTATTATTGTTCTAGAGGTAAGTTCACGTTGCGGATCAATTATGCATCTTTGATTCTAGGCTGATTCGATCATTTGGGTTGTATTTCACTGTGCACAGGACATAATGGAGAAGAACTTTAGCTTCTACAGAGGAGGGGAGAAGGTGGTCTTTCAGAAGGGGTCATCAGGCCACCTGTGCCAGAAGCTCCTGCGGCAGGAGACCTGTGGGAGAACCTGCACCAGCAGCAGCCTCACAGGGAGATAACATCGTCAGCTTTGGTGCCAGAGCTAGTTAGTTATTTTGTCAAACAGCAACAACAAAGGAAGATGATCAGGAATTGTTTGGCCTGTGGTCACTTCCAGTGTCCCGGTATCTTGGTGATGGCTTTTCGATTCATTTTTTTCTACCAGTCACAAACAGTTGCTGTAAATACGTCTACTGCTCCACTAAAGTCTGCAAAATTTAAGCAGCTGAAGGATCTCGAAGCCATCTGCAGCCGCTCGTGCTACAGGAATTGTCCTCTACAGCTATACACGGCTGGACATGCTGCTCACACTGCATATATCAATTCCTAACATCTTTTACGTCAATTCATGGAAAATGGGAGCAAATACAAGAGTGTTGCATTTATGTCCACACATGTCCCATCACCAAACGAGCTTCTCATCCATAAGCGGGTGCATGTTTGCTTCTGTGTGGTGATTCGCTGCAGTTCGGATTGAGGGAAAGTTTTTATAATACAGGAAACCGGTCACAACAAGGCCTGGGGATGATCTTGCGTAAATAAGAAGGGCCCACAGTGTTGACCCTCAGGCTGTCACACTGTGAGTCCTGGCCCACAGACTACACCAGAGAATTATTCATGTTTGTGTCCTAAAAAAATTGCATGAACTGCTTTTTTGACTCACAGATTATATTAAAGACAATTCGTGCAGTAAACATATTAAAGACTAATCTGTGATTGTAATGGACGGTTTGAATTCACACCTGCACTAACTGCAGTTATCATATACTGGGACGAAGCTCTGAACAGAGTATTAAGAGTATGAACTAATGGTTGTGTCTCTTGTACAACTGACTTTTTTACCTTTTAACCTCGTGCTTTAATTAGGACTGAATCACATCAAATGATAATAGTATGTCGCATCAGGATTATGGCAGCAAAATTGCAGCTTATCCTGCTGCTATGAGACGATGACGCATCACATACACACTGTGGAAAGCAGCTACACAGTCAAACACTTGTAGCTCCTTCATTTGAAATGAAAGTTTATCCAGTGTGTGGAGCAATGACTATGGCGCCATCTAAGGTGAATAATCAAACCTCAAACACGAGGCTCATGTCATCCTCTGTTTCTTTATAATTATTGTTATTCCCCTGGCAAACTGCTCCCTCTACTTTTTTTCACCTGTTGAAACCATCAACTATCAAAATGTTCAGCTGCATCAGTTTATCATTTAACACAATGTGTAGTTGTCATATTTCAAATAATAACACACGACTGTGTTTTACTCATTTCTACCTTTTATACACTTCAGCTTTTTCTTGGATTTATTAATGCGGAAACTGCTTGCAACATTAATAAATCTGAATCTCTTTGATATGTTTAATGTCTTTCATTTTAATGTATTCTATGCAGCAATAAACATGAAAGATATAATAGACCAAAGAAACAACATCAGCTTTTACGCTGTAGCTATTGCATTTCCTGGCTCTTCGTTTCATATTTCTGCAATTCAGCATTTGAATTGCAGCAGCTGCTTGTGTTTCTCCTCCTCTCAGGATGTGGCTGTGCAATGTGGATGTCATTGGGGTTCACCTAAGCTGTGGGCTGAGCCACTGTTTTTAAGAGCAGGCCTGCTCAGCCTTTTCTCCTCTCCTTCTTCCACCAGCAACATTCCCATCTCTTTTGTTTGGTTATTTGGTTAGCATTGAATATTTACTCGCATCCATGCCCTCCAATACATACTGACTTTACAGACACCACATGCAGTTCTATTTATTTTTGTAAATGAGTTACTTTAATAAATTTGTTTTTGTTTTTCATAGTGCCACCATGTTTTTCTTTTTCTAAACCTTGAGCCAGTTCATGACCTAAAAATACAATTGCAAGATGCTGTAATTTTAATATACGGCCACTAGAGGGCAGAGGTACGTCATCCATAACACGCATGTGTTGAAACTCCTTCCAGCAAAAGTCTAAAAAGACTAAAAAAGTCTAAAAATCAATAGTATCATAGTTCATGTTCGTCTATTTAACCAGATAAATCAGCAAGTATGCATGCAGGAGATTAATAGAGGTAAAAAAAAAATCCTTTGTTTTCAAAAAAAAAAAAAAATCCTATATGTATTAATGTTTATGTACAGTATGTTTATTAATATGAATCTTTAGTTGAGGTAACACATAAATGTTGCGGAGTGGAAGTAAAAAGTACCAGATTCTCAAGAATTAAACTCAAATCTCTTAATCTCAGAACAGTACGTAGGCACAGTTGTTCAATAGATGTAGGAGGTGACTGTGAGTGAAGGTGATGTGATTCCTCAATGAACATGGAGTCATAAAAACAAAAACACACAGTAACTATCAGGGCAGGGTGAGGATGTAACCATTCAAACATTACATCACAGTGAAACTACACCACTGTATTTGTGTTGGTTGCTGAGTACCGAGATGTGTATCATCTTATGAAAACCTCTGACTTACATGTCATAACTGGAAGCTGTGCATCATGGGCGTCTGTGTTTCAAATATTGCCCGGTCTATTGTGTGACACAAATAGATTATAAGGTTTCAGTTGCAGTTTCAGGTTCAAGGTCCAGTGCTTGTCAATGCTTTCAAGACTCTCACACACGCTCACACTCCATCCCACCCCCCACCCCCCCACATCGTTTGAACACGTCTCATCAGTATTCTCCCAGTGGTGCAGGATTAAACTGTCTGCAGAGCCAATAACCACAGGGACGGCCTCTCATTCCTCGGATTTCTGGGGCCCACCTCAAAGTCCCAGAGGCTAAAACTGGGGAATTCAGAACAACTGGAATCTTTATTCAATCATGTCAGTGGTAACCAAGACTGTCACCAGAGTCTTACCCCCCGAGTTCAAACCCCATGGGGCTGTCGTCTCACACTAAGTTAGGAAGGGCTGAAGCAAGAATGACGGAGTTGTTTCTAATAAAAAATGTACATGGTGAGTTTGCAGGTCTCGGAGCAGCTCCTGTTGTCGGCTGAAAGTACTCGGTGAAATAAAAAAAAGAAATTATTCACACATGGGTGAAGTGCTTGTGGCTAAAAATAAACCATCTTTGGCTTGTGTGTGGATTGATTTTCTCATTTTAATAATGCATTGCTGACATAGTTTCTATACTACTCTCTTTCTCTGGTGAACGGTAGGTCTATGGACAGACCTAGATAACGATTAATAACTGATGATTCTCTGACATTGTCACATGAGCCATTTACAAAGCAACATTGATTTTGTGTGGTGTTTGCTGGTTTTTTCATGTTGATGAGTTTCCTGTGGGTAATCATGTCTCACTGGTAACCACTCACTGGTTGACAATATTTGCCAGCTTTCTGCCCATTTCCTTCTGTGGCTGCAACAATTAATGCAACAGCTGAATGAAAGGAAATTAATCAACAGCATTTTCTAGCTTCTTGAATGTGAGGATTTGCAGTTTTATGCCAGTTAGGTGTTGGAGCTGGACAAAGTAAGCAAACTGAAAGTGTCAGGGTTTAGGCCCTTGGAAACAACACCAAGATTTCTTTAGTATTCTTTTTAACATTTTATAGACCTAACCATAATTTGATCAGCTGGCAGATCAATCAGTATTAAAAGTAATTATTGAATGCACGAATTGAGACCATTTTAGTGACCATAAAGGAAAACAAAGGGAATAAAGGCAACATCATCTGAGTCTTTCACCAGTTAACTTAAACAGATTATTTACTTGATTAAACTTTTTCTTTTTTTTACTTCCCTCTCTTCAGTTTGTTTATTTATTATTTGTTATCCTGCATAATTGCATTCTTTTTGACCGCTAGGGGGCAGTGAAACACAATTTTGACGCATTGTTATTTTATAACATTTTAAAGGGACGTGAGACTGTGGCCAGTATGTTGTTGGATCAGTCTTCTTCTTCTTTGTATTCTTCTTCCAGCTTTACCTAGGCATCCAGGAGTCATCATCCTACAATAAACAATAACCATCATCCTCCTCCATCCCTCCATGTCGTCTGCATTTCTTCTCTCACACCGACTATCTGCACGTCCTCCCTCACCACATCCATTAATCTCCTCTTTGCTTCTCCTCTTTGCCTACTGCCTGAACCAAATATTGAATTAAAGTTAAAACATCAAATTGTCAGAGCCACCATTCATTCATCCATTAAACATGTGCAGCCTACTAAGTTTATTTTATTTTCCCCCACCTGATATTTTTTCGTGTAAACACATGCCTGTTACCTTCAGGTTTGTGAATGTTTGTTGGCAAAGTCTTTCCCGTATCGCCTCCATTTAAGCAAAGAGGACTCTTGCGGAATAGAAGGGCCATGCTAACCATAGTGATGGAGGAGGCTTCAGAGCTATACAGGCTACAACAAGTTGAATTTTGTTGAAGCCCATGATGTTTAAGAACATCCACTATGTTTGTATAATAACTCTCGCTGGCAGTTCTAAAGTGCAGGGTTAAGTTCAATATTCCCTCTCCTTGTAGCTATGGTTACCATACCAACAACTCATGGAAATATCTGGCTCTTTAGCTGCGAAAGTACTAAATGCTCCATATGTTAACCAGCTAGCTGTGCGATGCCCTTTAGAAACATTTAAAAATGACAATGATATAACAGTAAAGTTGGCCATATATCCTTATGAGTCATTTGGTCCATTTAAGATATTGATTAACATCAATTCAAAGCGAGGAGCCTTTAACAAAGAGGACCTTATAACTGAGTAAAATGAATATTTCTGTCATCATTTACCGGCCTTTAGCTGACAGAGATGTGCAGGACACAAGTCGCACCTCGTGAAAGATGACATAGACAGTCGTGAAGGTGTTATACATCTTACGATGCGACGATGATTATACTGTTGTTCAAGTGTTGAGGTCCATGTGAAATTCTCCTTAGAGTTTAACTTACCTCATAACTGCCAAAAGGCATAAGCCATGAAAAGTGCTTTTACTTGTCTGCATCAGTAGCAACAGGATGAGCTCCTCGGTGGGCTGAGCGTGATATCCCATGATATGAGCCACAGAGTGGATCCATTATATGAGTGTATGTGTGTGACTTTCTCTGTTCTCCGCAGTAAATCGCTCTCCAAGTAACATGAACACGTATGGACGGATAGAAAATGTCTGAGAAGGTAATGGCCTTCGTCATGGGTTCTCTCTTATTTGTGCAGTGGAAGTGAATTAAAGATGAATGACAATAGCTTTACAAAAAGTCTCCACTCTGTACTAAGACTTTTATTCACATCCAATATTTACTCATTCCTGAGCTTCCTGTGGCTGACTTCTCCCCCATGTCCTCCTGGACTCTTGTGAATCATTTTTTAATGGCTTTTAATTATGGCTTGAAAGCCTAATTATCCCCGAATGCCAGCTTATGTTTCTGCAAACAATTATTCCGGAAAGTTGAGCAACATTGTGAGTGACAGATGTGTTATTGACAAGAGAGGGACTTACATGGGAAACTAAAGCAGGATTGTTTGGTCCCTGCTCTGAAGACATTAACCCTCCCTGTCTGTGAACTAAACTCTAAAAACTTGTGTAGAGTGATTAGTCATTAAACTAAGCATTAAATGCAGTACATCACTGGGTTTCAGTTTGTTGTGGCATCCCTGCGTATCGTGTACCTGCCCATAATTAGCAGCTTACTGAACCCTGGTTTCATAATTGGCACTACTTTTATGGCAGAGGACAATATTCTTATTGACAGCAAACATTTCAATATTTGCAAATACAATAAACAATAATCAAAATGGTAAGTTTGGAAACCTTTTGAAATGCCAATGTGGCAAATTTGCAGTTTCTTTCTTTGTTTACAAAACATTGTCTCCTTTTGTCCTCTGTCTTGCATGTTTACAGGAGAAACGATGGCCGTTTTCAGGGAACAATGTGCTAAATCAACGATCTCAACAAAAATCCTACCTTAAATCACACTTTTATGTGAGAGCCTTGTACTGATATGGCCTAATGTTTGTGTTTAACCTATCTTAAAATGAGATCCGATCGGTCCATTCCAAGTGTGAACTAATGAACTGTCCTCTTTCGATGGGATCACACAGTTGCCGGTTGAGGTTATTGGTAGTCAGTTGGTCAACTCTAGCTGATTGCCTTAGTAAACACACACCGAGACAGCTTGGGATAGTTATTTTTAAAGTTTGCCGTTCGACGAAAATCAGCCTCCTGACCTTGTTTACATGTCCATATGGTGTTTTTTTGTGTGATAAGACACACATACATACAAACACATCAGAGTTTGGTTTGTTTCCACATCTAACCTAGACCTGGTGACTCAGGCACTGTAACACCAAACTTTAATCCCCAGCAACACCACTTAAAACAGGAACCAACCCCAAATCGTTCTGGAACAAGCAGCTGCATTTTTGTGGTTACTGTAGCTTATTATGTCGAGCAGCGGCGACATGAAGATGGTCTTATAAGGCTCGGCCTGTTTAAAGCACATGGACGAGACAGTCATGTTGGACCGTTACCTGGTTGTGTTTGCACTGAACTCGCCTCAAATAAACACACAACGTCTGAGCTAAAAACAGCCTGGTGTTAATTCGTCAATGCTGCTGAGCTCCATTTAACTCACACAAGTATCATGATTGAGCTTCCTCGGCAGACACAAAGAAGCCGGCAGGAAAAAGACCCGCTTGTCTTTTTCCTTAACACAGCGTGTTTATATGAAAACAAATGTCACTGTAAAGGTCAAAAGGAGTTCAGGATCAGTTCCTTCAAGTGAGCCCTCCCATGACTCCTCCTTCCAGCCACATCAAGCTGAATTCAGCCTCTAGTTTCAGCCTGAAAGACAGCAGAGGCATTTTATCTAAGTAGCATCAAATATTTATGAGCTGAGCTGCCGCCACCAGCATGTAAACATTAAGAATGTATCCTTTAATCAGCACTGGAATTTTTTCATTAAACAAAACCTTATTATGTTTTTACAAAGAAAATAAAATGTATTTTTCAATAAATCTCTATTGCATTTCAGATTTCCTTCATAATTATTTTGACTCAATCATTGACTCAACTGAGGCTCATCTCCCGAGTGAACAGCCTGACTACATGTTTGTGCAGGTAAACCTTAAAGAGTGTATTGTAGACAGTCCATGTACTGTAAATATACTAATAGCAAGAGGAGGAGGAGGACTCAAAGTTAGGCAAGTCTTCATCCATGCTGCCCACATGCACCAATCCAGTCCTTAACAAACTCTTATTTTCATTTAGTTCTCATTACAAACCATAATGCTTGTGTCCATTTTGGAATCCTTTGCTTTTTGCTCATCGTTTCCTCCGTCACTTATTGTGTTTCCATGAACCCAGATTTGAGACCAGACGAGTTTCTCCCGGTGAAGGATGGTGACTGACCCCCTGTCGCCAGCTGGTCGTGTACTTTGACCTAAAAATTGCTTCAAGACCCACCAGAAGAAGAAAGACATGTAGTGTGTGAGCTGCATAGCAATCAATCCACTTTGAAAGAAGTTGACGTTGTTTTAGTGAAGAGCACTGAGGGGAGCCAGATCTGTTTGTTTTGGTTCTTCTGGTTTATAAACAAGTCCGATTTTTTTTTCTTTTACAGTAATAATGAATTAGATGACTCTATAATGTTAATGGAGACGCTTGCATTGACAAACTGACAGATAATCATGGGTTACTGTATTTTTAGCCCTTTACTATTTTGGCATTATGCTAGTTAGAGTCAAGCTGGTGAAAATGAGCAGTTTTAGAACCCAAAGCTCCAGATGTTTCTCTCAAGAGCTGGTGGAAACCAAAACAGAGTTAAAGGGGAAAGAATATCATTATTATATAAACATCTTAATACTATTTAGAATACAGAGTTACATTCATAAGGTGCAAAGAAAAGAAATATGATGAGAAAATACTGATGCTCTGTTCAGTACTTATACATTAGCAGGTGCTCAGTTTTACTTTTGTAGTTAAAAACACTGAGACTTTGCTAACATTTGTGCCAAAACAACTTTTTGAGGTGAAAAAATATGCCATCGTTGACCCCAAATATCATTTGACACTGTCTGGAGGTCTAATTCGGCAGTTCCGGCTGATGAAGCCCATTCATCTCACCATGAACGGGTCAGTAAGAGCGTTCCTGTCTGTCCATCTTTGATACTAAGCCTATGGAGGATTTCTAGAGAACTGGATGTTAAAGAGCAGAATGTAAAGTGGTATATTCGTAAGTTTTGGATATTTATGTGTCATATGTCCATTTCTACTGACATAACACCTTTCGGACCGTGACACATGGTGAAATGCAGCGAGAGCACGTTAAATGTACATACAAGGTCAGAAAGTGAGTCAGCTTGTCAATTTCCACCTCAGGAAACTTGATGTATGTGGGACATTGGCTGCCTCTGGGTCTGGCTGGAAACTCCTCTTGCCCTCAAGACCTTTCCACAGTGTTCTCAGCAGCCAGCTACACACACACACAAACACACACACACTAGACACATGAACCCAGTGGCTTCTATCTACAGCATCCTTAACGAACAGCGTGTGTGTCAGCCTGACCACACAACGACACAGGCAGGCCTGTAGCTGGCGTCATTCTGTGGTAAATTAGTAGTCATGTTACAAACAGATTATTTTTGTGTCTGATCACGTGTAAGCAAATGGCGGCTTCGCCTAAACAGCATCGACCCTGCCAAAGTGTCCTCCCTTTGATTACACAAACAAGGCTTATACAAAAGAAAGCTGCTCAAAACAACTATAAAATGAGGATAGAGGTTCCACCGTTAGAATGGAAGAGGCTATTCTAAGGCCCAGCAGGGATTATTGCAGTTATTGAGGGACAGAAATTGAATAAAGTAATGTAAGTTGGTGGTGGAAAGGCATAATTAGCTAAAGTAAGACTTTATATTTTATGTTTTACTGCAGAGAAAGGTATATATTATGAAACCACACACCAATTTGTCTAAGCACTTCGTACGTAGTGCATAGTTGTGTTTGAGTACTTCATCCACTAACAGTTTGAGGCATTTCTACCACCGTGCACCAACAGGTCTCAAGATATCCCTTCCCATTTCCTTCTCCATCTTTGTCCGGATGCAGCCGCTGTTCCCGCACACAAGCAGGAAACAAGGAGCATAAAATGCTCCTGTGGACACCCCAGGATAACATCAAGGATTGCAGTTTTTCTGATGGAGCCCCTCCAGTCATTAAAAAAACAAGCCGGCTTGCACCACATACACAGACACAGTGGTGAAAGAGTGAGCTGCACCCATCATTTTAGTGGAGCCAGATATGGGTGTTGGCTGCCTCTGGTGAAACCACGTAACAGAGCGGGTTGGAGAGACGGCTCTGGCAATGCCTGAATGGAAACTGGGACAGTTTATGATTGCCAGACAGAGTTAAACGAGAAGAAAAAGGAATATTTGGAAATGAAAGAGCTGCGGATCCCAGGGTCAAAAGAAAAAAACGCGATGTTTTTAACAGTAAGAGTAAGTAAGTAACCGAATAAGAGTTAGAACCAGGGCAGACAAAAACACACGCATCACGGCATTAACGGGGTCAAGCCCGTATTGACCTTTAACTTGCTGACCATCAGTTAGAGAAGATAACTAGCAAGGTTGCACCCTGGGTATGTAGGCCATGTTGTTCCCATGACAGAACCTAAATAATCCCAAACCAGGAGTCACTCCTAAAAAATGTATTTTAATGTGTGAGGTCCAAGAACAGGTCTAAAAGAACTCCTTTCAATACAAGTTTGAAACGTCGTAATTTTACGACATGTGATGTGTGCCATTACTGATTGGAACCCAAATTATAGTTGCGTTTTTTTGTGTGTTTTTTTTTCCTAAACCCAACAGAGTTCTATTGATGGTTAAACTTATAGGAGAATTGTGTCATTTTTCAACGTAAGACTTATTTTCTGCACTTTGAGGGTCTTTTTATGAAACTTGCTCCAGTTCGCAACAGTTCTGCTAACATGGGGTAGATGCCTACAGTGACTCAATAACTGTAAATTTCCATAAGAAACAAACATTTCCACTTCCTGTCACTGGTGGACCTCCCAAGACACGATGAGTCAATTGCCAAAGAAACACTGTTTTCTGCTGCTCTCTGACGTTTACGCAAGAGAAGATAAAGGAAAACTAATTCAATTACGAATAAATCTACATTGGAAAGCAGCAGAAAACAGCGCCTCACCGGTAATGGACTGATCATGTGATGTGTCATGGGATCTCCATCGAAGGGACTCAAGTTAAAAGATACAAGAATTCTCTTCTAACCAAACTGACAACAAACATTTGTCATGTGACAAAAGATATCTGGTGTTAAATGACACTAGAGAAGCTTGAAATGCACAGGATCACATGTGAAATGACCTTATTAGTGGTCTGCTAATTATGCATAATCCCAGGAGTTTAATTCAAAATATGTGCACTACATAGATTTATAATGTCTAAGAATGTTGAGCCAATAAATCGATGTCTTTATCCTCAGTGAAATTATGTTTTTATCTGAGGCATTTGCAATTCCTGAAATGTCATCTTGGTGTTAAAGTGTGAACGGGGAGAACTTGTACAAGAAGGTGCTTGAAAGCAGCAACGTTAAGAGAACCTTTCTGTCGCTTAAAACCCCAATTTTAAATGTTTGAAAATAACCGCCTGATGATTTTGTCAAACATTTATTGAAGAGAAAAAGGAAACTGATGATTGCCAACTTCTTCTTGTGGCATTATTAGACTGTTCCTCTCTCACTATTGAATATTGAGTCTATTCATTTGGTCCAGAGTTGAACAGTCCCTCCTCTGTCTCCAAACACGGACAGGATGTCAGACTGCAGGTGGCAGCCACAAGGCGCTGTCTGCCCTCGAAAAGGCTTTTGACTGGTGAGGAAAAAGACGTGTTTGTTTGCCTGTGTTTCAAACGATCTATGGTGAGAAAACTGGCAATGTTCTTCACTTGGTGAAAAGATGAGGCCTAAAATCAAGGCTCAGTCCTCATGACAGCATTGCAAAACTTGCTTTTTAAGGTTCTCTGAATGAATTATTTCCCCTTAATCCTGAGTGACATGAACACATTTCTGCTATACGAAACCCGATGGACATACAAATAAACTTTTTTTTTTTTTTTAACATAATCCCCATCCTATCAACATAATTTAAATGAATGCATATTAAAATCCATTTATTTGAATTTGAAGTCCCTCTAATGTTCTGCCTCAGACGGACATCTAGATTAATCAAGCCTGACTTGAGCTGTTGTCGCGCTGAGGAGGAATGCTCGTCTTCACTCCCTCCGTGCTTGAGGATAATTGGTACTGATTACCACCTCTTACTGTGTGTACTCACTGCTCACCGATGAGGAATGGCTCAAAACACACAGATGATCTCAAACATGACACACTTTGTTGCCTCTGGAAAAAAAAAAAAAAGAAAAGAAAAGAAAAGCTCTCGACGCACTGACACGGGCCGCTGCGTGCAGATACACACAGCGTCCCCATTATCTGCACCAGCACGTACCCGTAGAGGAGGAAGCTTGTTTATTTGAGCTGCAGTGTCTCTTGAAGACATTCCAGTGCGGCTTTCCCACGCCAAGTGCAATGCTGGTAGCCGCTGAGGGTGGTGGCGGTGGAGGATAGTCTTCTGGCAATAGCCCCTCGGACCGTCCGCCTCAATACGTAACACACATTCCTCTGTTACGTGTCCGGACATGTTAGAAAAGATGACTCACCTCCTCGCTGATCTAGATTTAGAGTTTTCAAAAAGGAAATGTGGTGTGGGGGGATTTTAAAACTGCAGGATTACTGTAGCATCTCATATCATCATCTAAACACAGATGCTATAAGCCTTGAGGAAGAAACAAACAAAAAAAACAAAACAAAACAAAATCAAATGCCTTTTTTTTTTTTGCAGGACTGAGGATGCAGTTTACCTGCATGTCTGTCCGGACTCATATAATATATGTAGTGATTGATGGTTCACATGATGCAACGACGGTCACCCAAAGAGTTTGTGGTGGACTGCAATGCTTCAAAAAAAGCCCATTAGTGCCCAACAGGTGTAAATCTGACCGGTAAAATATGGATTCCGCACACAAAAGATGTTTAAAATCAGCAGTGTGTTTAAACATTTGTCATAATTAGTTTATGAATTCTTGAGTTATGACTGGAAATTTAATAGGCCGTCTTGTTTATTCTGTAGCCTCTTGTCTATTTCTAAAGTAAATACTCTTATTATTCTATTTTGATTGGTTTATCTGCTTCCATGGCTTTCCCTTAATTAAATGTATTTTTTTTTCTAAATTCTCCAGCGTTTCCTCGGTGTGTACTCTTTTCATATTGCTTAGTGACAAGTTTTATGATAGCATTTTCTTTGTTCCTATTTTTAATATGTAAGTGAAGCACTTTGTGCTACATACTCTTTGTATGAAAAGTGCTATACAAATAAAGTCTGATTGATTGACCTTGACCTTTATTATACATCCAAGTGAATGTTCATGCCAAATTTGAAGCAATTTCACTTACAGTGTTCCTGGGATTGTGAAGATTGTGGTCATAAGACCAGGAGGCAGATGAGTTCAGTGACCTTGACATTTGACCTTTGACCTCCAACCACCACACTATGATGAATTTCGCCTCCAGTCCACAAGAATGCTTGAGCCAAATATGAAGATTTCCCCTCAAGATGTTCATGTGATGTCATGTGGGACAGACGCCAGACAGACAACTCGAAATAACATAATGTATCTGCGTTTAAAAAGCGCCTGGACACATTTGAAACAGGAAAGAAAAACAAGCGGGGAGGTGCCCTGAACTCTGTGGCTCCAAAATAGATGCTATCAGCAAGGCTCCTGCTGCCAGACAAGAGGTCTGATGAAGGAAAACGCTTTACTGTCTATTTATGCACAGACATGCGTGACTTTGCACACACACGCACACAAACACAGTTTGATGTAAAGGTCCACTGCAGCGTCCCCAAAGCTCCCTTTGTCAATGTATACCAGCAGCGTTTAAGTGAAACCAGACTCCCCATACATCAAGAAGCAAAGCAGAGAAGGACCCCTACAGCCCCCCGGCTCTTTTTCTTTCTCACCCCCAGCTGGCAGGGAGGAGCAACTCTGTGCCCTGCTGCAAGACCCCGGGTGTCTGATTTACACCCTGCAGGTGTCTGGCACATTCGTGTGCACGCATGCATAACACCGTGCACGTGTGTTGTTGGCATAAGTCAGCCCCCCTCAGTGTGTTTTCCATTTATCTGTTACGATACAGTGCAACAGTAAGATGAATGCTTCACAGTTAACAGAGTTAACTCTGTTAATTCTGCACTGTGAAACTCTAAAAGGCTCTTTCTGTTGAGTCAATCAGATTTAGTCTGAACCACCAACCACTTCATCGAGCATGTTCTGCATTTCTTTAGAGGCCACACATAGATAGATATAGATATTGATAGACATGGAAATGTAGGCATTCTAAACAATGTCATGTCATTATAAAGACATTTGGTGACATGTTCGTCACTGTTCTGGCAGTGTCTTCAATCTTATTCACTTTGCTCGTCACACCCTGAAAACTGATTCTTTTGAGGACTCTTTCGGAAATCCACCAGTCTCCTGCAGTTTTTGTTTTGCCTGCCTGCTCGCCATCAGTTTTGCAAACTTTTTCCTAAATAAAATGTACCCAGTTAATTTTACTTTTACAAATCTGACTGAGCACTGCATCCCGGGTCTGAAAATTCAGTTACATGAACATGAACCTCCTGCCATCATAAATACTCACAAAATCAACAAAAATATACAGTACATTACAGCTGGAAACAGTCCGGCTTTACTAGAGAGCACACGCCGAGCACGAACCTCTGCCAAGGAAGGGTGCCCTGTCTCATAATATGGAAAAATCCATTAAAAAAAACTCTTGGATTCACATGCTTTTCTCTCCCATAACCGTAATCCCATAACATAACCTCCTTTTGAAGGTAACAAATGTATTTCAAACTGTTGATTAACATTTGTGCTGGAAACTACTGTGCCAAGGTTTTTAGGAAATCACTGTGCCTTTGTTATGTAAAGTTACATATTTGTCAGTGGTAGATTAAGAGGGATTTTTGACTGCAGCATTCAAAAAAGGACTGTCTGTAAAAACCCTCCAAACAAGTCTGTTACATCTACTAAAAGAAAGGACACTGGTGCTGGAAATGACCTGTCTGCCTGCATGTGTGTGAAGTGCACAGGAAGCACAGATTGTGTGGTGGGGTGGCACACTCACACACAGATGAATAAAGATAGGATATAAACAAGTGGAACTACAAGGTGATGAATAGCACATTGAAAGAGAACAGCTAACAGGACGACTGACTGCTTTTGTCTTCACAGCAATGACTTTTCAAAATGCAGATCTTGATTTGTCTCTCGGGCTCGTTTCCTGTCTGAACAAGCATCCCTTCCTTTTTTCTCTCGTGTTCCCATACAGATAGTCTTAATAAAGGGGGGTGCTAAATAAAAAATGGAGGGCAAAGTGATAAGAAAGACAGGCGGAGGGGTGGTTGGTAATATGTTGTTGGCGTTGGTGGGGGGTGCTGCAGATCAGTGCAGAGAGCTGAATCAGCTCCTTTCAATACCATCTCAGGATCTATTCCAGTGTTTCCCCAGGGAGCAGTTATGTTCTCAAGGCTCCATGCTTTATATATCGGCAGCATTCATAGGACAGGCAGCACTTGTGACAGGGATCACATTACTGGGATGGAAGAAGGACCCCGTGTCACAGCTCGTGTATGTAACCCTTTGAGCCAAAGCATAGCATTAGTCAAAGCCCGTGTGATTTTAATGGCAAGGGAGTGAACATCAGGAGATGGTGGAGAGGTTCCGCTTGAGTGTTAGCGGGGTAATAGGTCAGATTTGTGTAATGGTGTTTTTAGCTGTGTCACTGCTGTTATTTCCATCTGTCCCAGAAGAACTGTTAAAAAGTACAGTGAAAGATCTTTCAATATAAAGTAACGTCTTTCCACAAGCTGTCCCACATTTTAGCCCACTTGGCGCATCCTGACGTCCAAACAATAGAGAGAGAAATAAAGCAGGTCAAGGCTATCAAAGATGCATATTACTTAAAGGCCAGCTGAACCGAGTCAACCGCCACGAATCCGATACTCAGATTTCTCACTGGATGACAGGAAGGAAGCAGATGAATACCAGGAAGTCAGGGTCATTGGAAAGACCTTAACGTCTGCAGCAGCCTTGGCTGCGAACAGCAAAAAAAAAAAAAAGAAAAAAACTTGCTTGGTGTGCTGTTGCTTGGCAACCCCTGATTAAGATTAACCACGGAGGAACTTTATCTGCTCGAGTGCCATGCCCTTAGGAGGGGTCACTCCAGATAGTGTGTGGAAGGTTATGATGAGCTGACGTGCATCAGAGCCATTAATTACTCTGTTTTATTGGACTATATTTTTTTACCTAATATAGAGATTGGTGATAAATCAGGATAATGTATGTAATTTAATGTTGAGACGTCAATATGTAGCATGATATGATAAATTTACTGGATATTCAGCATTTAAATCATGTTTTGATTCCAGCCAGAGGTGACAGGCACTGCGGGCCTGATAGCTGTACCTCTCCAGCAAGTTAATCAAGCTTACATTACCTCCACGAGGTGCACTGACGCCCTCACTGGCTAATGTCTTACATTTGTGCAGTGATGAGCACTTATGCCAAGGTCAAGTCATCAGATCCCTGTGCAGTTCACACCACAGGACCAGCTGTCTTGTGATCGGGAGCCTTGGAGTCGTCTTAAATAAAAATTACTGGATTGACCCTGAGTGACTAAATCGGAATATATGGACATCTGTTAGAGTTCCCGTTATATAGACATGCCTCGTCTGGGTTTCTGTCTCATCCCATGTCCTGCTTTCTAATTGGCTATAGTTGTCATCAGTACATTTAGTGGTTTAGCGTTTGAGAAATCTAGCTGAAGGTCCTTTTTCCCCATGTTGGCAAGCCTCTTAAGTCTTGCCTTTAAAGATTGTGATTGGTGACTGTTGATCGAATGCCGATCTGGTGTTGGGGGTGAGTGGAAGATTAGGCTAAAAGGGGTGCAGTGTGAACTAGGCTTAGCACACCTACATACATAGATGCTGGCTTCTGAACTTTGACCATTGCTGTAAAAAATGTGGACATAACACAATTCAATTTAATGTGAAATAGTTACGGCCGGCTCACAGACAACTGCGTTGGTAACAAAATAAAAATGTTTTATTTAACAAAAATAAATAATGGGTCAACAAACCTAGTAAAAATAGAACTCATAACAAAAAGAACAACGGGAAACATGTGCTAACAACAACTCAGGTAGTATGAAATAAACTATCCAGAAACTCCAAAAAAACTACAACAAAAGGAGGACATGGTGCCCGGGGAACTAAGTGCCACCAACTGACAGCATGGGGCGGGCTGTATAGGAAATGACCAGCACACTTGAATTGCTCAATAACCCCACAACCAATCAGGGAGGACCTGCGATAAAAACCGCTCCAACACACACAAATGCACAACACTGGGCTTATGTCCAATCAAAGGCCCCTGAGACAACCTCAGATCACTGCAAACTTTGTGTCAGTCTGGTGTGAGTCTTAACTTCCACCTTTAGATGCAGTAACAAAATGTGTGTACTGACAATGGCTTTCCAAAGTGCTCTTAAGCCCATGTAGTATCACTTTAATACGATACTGACTGTTTGACACATTTACTAAAAGAGAAAACTATCATTTGCACATGAACACTGTTAAATTAACAATTTTACAAAGTGTTCATGGGCCAATAAATTAATATACTTTGTGTCTCGCACCAATAGATACCCAATCAAGTAAAGCACTATGTGACATATTTGCATTTATTAGCAGCTACACTTTGGATCTTTAATAAAACAAACAGTACCTAGAGTAATTTATGTTGATTGATTCGTTAACTGTGATAGAAATGTTCATCCAGTTTTTCTACGATATGGTACAAATATTTTGACATAATATCATGCAAAATGAATGCCTAACTGAACACTTTTCTATAGTAATACAGAAACGATGAGTGTACTGTGGTATTTCCTTCTACGTTCAGCTTCTCAATTCATTTATCAAAAACACACCTATCAGGACTTTCAAATCTCCACAACACATTTGTCGAAATCAGCTCACCATCTCAGTTGCTGTCTCACACTTCCCCTTTGTGCTCTGCTTCGTATCGCCTCTGCAAATCTGCTTTAGCTTTCTCTGTCTCTCACTGCATGCCTCACCTTTCCTCCAAAGTCTCACTCCACCACTCTGTCCTTATATGGAGCCAACAGGTAAAGGCCTTTCCAAGAGGTTCCCTGACACCAGAAGGGGGAGACAGACAGCAGAGCGACCAGCCACCTTACGCAAAAAAAAAGACCGTCAATGGCCATTTGCAAGTTTGAGGTGCGTTCATTCACATTCATCTTGCATAAGATGTCACTTTCTCTAGTACACGTTGTGTGAGAGCGAGATCAGAATGACAAAGGGAAGGAAAGAGACAAGCTTTTTTTCTGTTAGGTCATTGTTCAGTTTTCTACCATCCCGTTGTACTAGTATTTGTTTAGGTCAAGGTCATCTGGGGCAAAAACGAGCACATGCAGGCTCCACCTGACAGGTGACAAATGATCTGCAGAGCAACTTGGTTGTGATGGTGATGAGCTGGACCCTGGGATTAGTTACAAATTGACACCAGCTAGACCTCTCTATGCCAATTCCTTCTGGAGATATGTAGAAAAAAATATGTTTGACCTTGCAATGCTCTTTACTTTTGACCTTGAAAGCCTCATTGGTAATCATCTGTAGCCAGCACCAAATGATACCAGTTGGACATCTCTATCAGTTCAGGAGAAATGGCCAAAAAATGTGTTTAGACCTGTCAGTGATCTTAATTATCTGTACCTAGCGCTATCAGCAACAAAATGATATCAGTTGGACCACTATATTTTAATTCCTTTTGGAGTTATGCTTTTTGACCATTGACTGACCTTCGCCTTTGACCTTTGCACACCAAACTCTAATCAGCTGTAGGCTGGGTCAAGACACACCTTTAATGAAAATCTCATTCGAATTGTTCAAGCAGTTTTTTTGTAATCTTGCTCACAAACAAACGCATGAACATTGGTTAAAACATAACCTCCTCCATCTTTGTTGGCCGAAGTTAAAAACAACACAAGAGAAAATATGAAAGGATTAAAAGTGATAAATATGTTTGTCTCCACTTTTCTGTGCTTATGCTTCATTGACTGAAAATATAAATAAATAAACAAATAAATAAATAAATAAAGTTTTTAGATACCTTTTTTTTCTGTGGGAACTTCTCTTACACACTAAGTCAACAGCTATTGCTCTGCCATGTGAGCCGGATGTCCACTCTTACTGTTTTAATGAGCGTTCCATGACATTTTCAATAGAAATACACTGACACAAAACAGACAGCTGACAAAACCACAGTAGTTATTAATCAAAGCTCTGTTACAAGGAGACAGATGGCAGGATGCATGTGTGTCTAAGACAGCTGTGTCTTAACTATGTCTCACTTGTTTGACATAGAGTTTCCCAGGTGTTGCCTCCTGGGCTTCACCGAGGGGGGCACTGTGTTTGTGTAGATGTGTTTCTGTCTCAGTGTGTTTTTCAACGCTCAGGTTTCGGTGCCAGTGTACGCGTCATGCCACGCCTTTGTCAGAGCCAGAGTTTGCCGTAAATCTCACTCTGTGCCTCAAAGCAGTCGGCAAGGAGAGAGAGAGATGAAGAATCAGCTTTGAGCAGACGCAGCTCTCACGTGTGCATTCCTCTCATGCCAAAAGCAAGACAACGCCAAGATTAAACAAAGGAAGGCGTCTTTTACTGATTGTCTATTTTTCCAGAAAAGTCCCACCAAGAGCAAAGATGTCAGAAAGGCAGAAAACATCAAATGAGCACATCAATAATGCAGAGAGAAACTCTTTTAAATAACATGAATACATGCTGACACTGTTTATTTTACATACTTATATTGGTTTTCTATATAATGGTCCCTTTTTGCATCATTGTTGTTTTCATCAAAAGATCATGAAATTAGCATTCTCATATCAGACTTAGGATAGATGGTCAACAGAGCCAGACATAATTCTTTTTTCATTGAATGCTTAACCCTTTTGGCAACTACATTTTTCACACCTCGATTAAGATTCACTTGACTCTACTTACTAGGCCCCATGCATGTCTGGGCACTAGAGTGACTTAAGGGCACAACTTCCTGTCACTGAGCAGCACCCAGCATTTTTTGATGGTAGCAAACTGATAAACACCAGCTGTTGCTCCTCTATAATATACCAGCATATTTATAGCTAATTCTTGGCTTCATTGCTACTCTGCTATGGGATGATCTGAAATCAAAATCAGTATTAAAAGGTCCCCAGTTAAAAAGTCAACACGATGATCTTCCAGCCACACAGCTGCAAAACCATGGAAAGTAAGATGTTCTGGTTTTATGAAGTTTTTGATATGCCTAAAAGTGTGGGTATTCCCTTTTTAATTTTCTATTCTAATTCTGTTATTTGGATGAGCAACAAAACCACATACATACAGTCATACCTAATGTTACAGTACAGCTATTTTATTGAAATGAGTGATTTTGGAAATGAACATCAGTGGCTATTATTCGTTTTGCATCTAACATATGAGCCATAAGAAAAGCCCTGGTGAGTATGCAGTGATGGTCATTTGCATTTTTGTCATCATCATCACTTCCTGGTAAAAAGAGCTGATAATGACCTTGAGCACTTGAGCGACAAGGAAATGAGTGTGCAGAAAACAATAGGGTTTGACTGCAGACTGCATGTTCCTGTGGGTATAATCTTGACTGGTCCGTAAAGAGAAGGAACTGCCTACTACTGACATTACATAGACAGGAAACAAATTACCGATTGAACTCCTTTGAGTTGCCTGGAAGGCCAACAACAGGAAGTCACACCGATAAGCAGCACTGGCCAAAGACAATGACTAACTGTGGAATATATCAGAAAAACGATGGACTTAAACACACTGCTTGATTAGGCTAATCAAGACTGTGTGCATAACTCTGAAAAATAATCAAGGACCAAAGAAAAGCTTGTGCTCTTTTCTCTCCTGCAGAGTTCCCTAAATGAGTTTCACTATCTGCAGAAAATAGGAAACACACTCAACAGATTAAGACCAAATTTGATCATCGAAAAAAAGGAATATTTTCAGCTCATCACTCTTTAGAAACAATAATGTAACAGACTCAAACAGACTTTCTTACTCTTGCATTCTTCTCCCAAATATAGATGACACACAGTTCAGGTATATCTGTCCCACTAGTAGCAATCTTTCTGGAAGGAAGTGAAGTAAAGGTCAGCATGTGACAGGATTTTTAAGCACCAGAGATGTCTGTGGTGTGTGTGTGTGCAACCAAAACTAGGATAAGCACAGATTACTCTCTAGCCAACAATACGGCATTACAAAAGAAAGCATACATTGGTCCTGTAAAAATATACAGTTGTGACATCCAGCCGAAACACCATTGATGCGCTACGGTCAGCTAGCCGCATGCAAATTAGGCTATAAATGCAAACACAGCCAGCGGAGAACCACATTGTGCATTGTTGAGGGCCAAATTGGACGTTTGGAAGACGTTTTATTGAGAAGACACACTGTGAGAATAATGTCATCAGTATACAGTCCCATAAAGTGTTAGCATTTGATAGCTGTAAGATCGGAACTTCACGTCGTCCCTGAGGAAACAAGAACACAACTTTCAAAGCCTTGGTGCTTAATCCCAGGTTGGGCTCGGGACTTTACAGATCTGGTCGCGTCTGGGTTATCAAAACTGGACTAACTAGAGGTACACTGTAATACTACTATTGTCCTTCTTAAATGTCCTGTGTTCTGGACTATCCACTGCTAAAGAAGTTTACTTTTTACATAAACTCATCTTTAATATTAACCTTAAGCAAAACATCGTGCACAGTATGTACAGAGTTTATGACAAGTCAGCGAGGAACATTAAAAATAACTTAGAGACGCTAATGTTTGCTCGAGCTAATCTGCTAACAACAGTTGTATGATAAATAGTGTGCAAGAGATTGAGAAACCCACTTCTTTCTGAAATCAAGGACACCTTGTTTAAACAAGACTCTACCCACGACATCACAGTCATGTCTCTGGGCACAAACATGTGTGGGTGCGTAATATAAACTAATTCCTTTCTTGCTCCCAACAAATTGGGAGCAAGGTCAAGGATTTCAAAGTGATCCAAATAGTTCTGCAGCCTGAACCAGCACTCTCCATTTGTGACGAGGCTAATGACTAATCCAGTAGTCATCCCTCGCCCGATCTCTCTCTCTCTCTTTCTCTCTCACACACACACACACACACACACACACACACACCTCTGTCAATACCACGAACAGAGCATAGCCAATTAAGCCAGATGAGCAGCCAAGCTTGGGGTTACTGGAAGCACACAAAAGGCTTTTGTAGAGCTGCCCCAAACTGACACACATTGGTTGAATATATGGGAAAAGATCAACCATGCATACATTACTATGTGGACGGCAACTATTATGGACTAGTGTGATCAACAAGGATTGTGCTTACTCTCCAGGCATTACATTCTCAAATAGCAATTATTCTAAGAAATAAGCCTCAAAAATGTGTGCCAAAGCCCCTTTGAGGATAGGGGCTTCAAGTTCTCACCGCTGGTTTTGACACGTAAATATTTAGTCATTCAGAAATAATGGAGACAAAACCTGTGTCCAAAACAGAATTTTATTTTACAGACTGATGGAGAAAAAAGAGGGACCGGACTGGAGAGGGAAACTTGGGAGATTAAATGGTGCAGCAGAAATAGAGGGAGAGAAGGTTGGACAAAGACTGACCTCCTCACAAAGCAGACAAAAAAAATCATTGTTCAGGCAAAACGGAATTGTTGTTAAATGAGACAAAGGGGAGGAAAAGAAAAGGGAAAGTGAGGGCGTGGGCAGGAGTGGGCCTGTCTTGACTCAGCAGGCTCACAATGGTTGGATAATACAATGTCTCTTATTGTAATAATTAAACACCTTCTGAGTTTTTGTAATGAAAACCTGAAAAAATGGGGTGAATTGAAAAATTTGGAAATATCCTGCATAATAAATATTATTTGTGAAATCAGCATTTTTATTGTGCATTAATTAATTAATAGTGTTAGTTGTCTAACATATGACTAAAATTCCGATTAATATTTGGTTATATTTTTTTGTTGTCATGTGTTCCTAATAAAGTGTATCTTAACTCTTTCGCCCGGAACTCCTCGCAGATCATAAAACACATACAAACATGCATGCAAACGCAAACGGATGCCAACATGCATGCGAATAAAGACATGTTTCTAGGATGCCTTCACATCCCATATCCCATATTATGCTCCAACCTGCACAGGGCTGTGTGAGATTGAATAATTCAATAGGGAGGAGGGTTCATCTTTCCGTCTCTTTAAATGCACACACACTTATGAGTATAGTCGACTCCATCTCCTCACGCAGTCTTCAAAGGCAAACCCATCTCTATTTCATGTAGAGTTGTAGAGATTTTAAATCAAGAGCCTTGGCCAACATTCCAATTTAAAACATTTAAACTTGAAGCACTAGAAACCTCTGCCAATGTAGGTAAATTCCCTACAACATATGATCCCCAGCAATAAATGCTCATTTGTCAAGGTCAAATTGTTTTAAGCTCAACGAGAGTGTGTTATTAGTGATTGTTATGATCCCCAGCAATAAATGCTCATTTGTCAAGGTCAAATTAAGCTCAACGTGAGTGTGTTATTAGTGATTGATTTGGGCACTCCTAAGACTGATCTGGTTTTAAAAAGTGCACCCCGTGGCACCACTTAATTGATGAAACATCAGCCAGCTGGTTCTGGCTATGTGATGGACCCTGGGACTAGTTACAAAATGACACCAGTTAGACCTCTCTATGTCAATTCCTTCTGGAGATATGTCCAAAATATGTGTTTGACCTTTCGTTAACCTTGACCTGACTGAGAAAGCCCAAAAGTTTGTTGCCTGCAGCCAATGCTGAATGACACCAGTTGGACCTGTCTATGTCAATTCATTCAGGATATGGGACAAAAAAATGCTTTTTGGCCACTGAGTGACATTGAACTGGCCGCCAAAATCTAATCAGCTCTAGGATGCACGAGGAGTCCTTTTTTATTAAGATTTCATCAAAATCAGTCAAGTAGTGCTTGTGTAATCTTGCTAACTGACAGAAACACAAACAAACAAATAAACGCCACTGAAAACATAACCTCCTCCTGCTTCACTGGTGGTTGTAATGAACTAACCTTATAAAGATAATGGGAAGATAAAGTTTCCTTTATTCACGGCACATGACAATACTGAAATGATGGGTCCAGATTCGATGTTTGAAACATTGTTGTAGATTTTTGAGGACACTGCATTGTTTATTCCATGTCTCTAAACGTAAATAACTAAGACTATAGACTAACTATAACTAAGTGCCATTGAAAGGGGTGAAATACTGCCCCCCTCATCCTACAATGTGTGAGGCTGTTGCATGTTACACTTTTAACATACAACTTGGAAGCAAGAGACGAGAGAGAGAAGAAAATACAAATATACATATCCATCACAAATCTGATGAAAATGAGCAAGAGACAAACATCACTGCACATGGTCCAGATATGGCACCGTGTGAAACGTGAATTGGTTTTCAATTCTGTAGAAACACCGACATGTTCGTGTTCCCTTTCGGATTTATGCGACATTTACAGGAAGATGTTCCATCTGTGCCCTCCAGAGAATTCTGAGCCCATTTCCTTCTCGGTTCAGATAAAAATAAAGAGAAGAGGGATGTAAGCATGAGGATTGGTGTTCTCGTGCCCTGTGTTTGACGGTGACAGCGTTGGCAAGGAATGTACATCTAAACACCGCCACCGGGAGAAAATGTTTGAGGCAAAGTAATTATTACGCTGGAGGTGCTTTCCACACGGTGCTGCAGGTGTTTTGTTTTCACCTGAGAACAGAGGATTTAAACAAGACATTAGCATACAGGACTGACACACTGGCTCGCATCAGACAAACAAGACATACTAACACTTTACAAAAAGGGCGCAGTAATTAACATTAGTTAATGCTGTAATAAGCGTTTACTAACAGTTAATTAATGTGCCAAATAATCATTTGCCAATTAATCAAGATGCTTATGCACACATTATTCAGTTTAATTTAAAATAATACTATTAAGTATCATTTAAGGGATACAAGTTTTCAATTTTACAATAAGGGTCACAAATGGCATTAATTAATGGTTAATTCAGGTCAATAAACGATTCATTGCAGTTAAGTCACGCTTAATCATTGCTCTAATGCATTAGTGTCACTAAAGGGATATGTTTTCAACTTTACAATAAGTGTCACAAATGAATGGTTAATTAATTGATTAATAAAAGCTTTATTAGAGTTAGAGTTAGATGGTCTTCTGTGTCAAAATGCTTCTGATTGAATTTTTTAATTGTTAGATAATGGGTGTTACTCTGTTAAATAACGTAAAAGTATGGTTACAAACTGTGGAATGAGTACCTCTGTTAACATGACACACTAATTAACTGTTAGTAAGTGCTGATTACTGCATTAACAAATGTTAATTAGTGAACCCTCATACTGACATGAATCAAGACATAAATATTCATTCCCTGCATCTGGAGGGTTATTCTGCAATGGTAAAGCAATGGATGTACTGCGTAATGCTTTTCCTTTCACATAATTTACTCTTTAGCAAGATAGTCTCTTTCAAACTGAGCTCTCAGAGCTTTCATTTATGGCCCCACGTGTAGGATGCCAATCCAGGACTCACCATCACAAATTATATATGTCAGCAAATTGTGCATGTCATTTTCAGCGTTACTTACTTCGCTGACAATTAGGTCCAACTTTCTGGTTTCCTTTTCAGTTATCTAATTTGGGCAGTTTTTGTAATTGATGAAGGATGAGGGAGCAGAACCTCTTATTGGCCTAATATTCTATTCATGTTCAAAAGAGACACAATTGAGTAAAACATTTTACATTCCTTTAAAGATAGAATATGCGCCATGATGCTGATGGTGGCCACTATATCTAATTCTTTTTTTGGATACGAAATTTGGCTCAGTAATGATATTTATCTGCGAGCACAATATGAAAGGTGGTTTCTATTGTTTATCACGCACAGAACCAAAATTAGATGAGGAAACATGACTTAAACTAAATGTCTGCTCTAACACATGATATAAAACAATAGCAGCTAGCTGGTTTGTTACACATCAGATGTATCTTCCTTCTTTCTTCAGGTTAGGCCACGTCAAAAAAAAACAAGCTGTGAGGATGCTGAATTTTAGGAAAAGGTGCAGCAGCTTCATTAATTTTATGTATCATATCTTTATGGGTTTAGGGTTAATTAGTTAGCTACAGGTGCTAAGTCTGATACTACCAGTTATAATTGTCATTATAGTCAACAAATTTTTTTAAAAAATCGTCTGACGGGTGTTGATTACCACCGCAAATGTCTGTCATCGCAATCGAAGAAACAAACAGTAGATTGAAAAGCTGCGTGGACAGTTTGGCATCTGCTGAGCCATTCACAGTCAGTGTTTCTGAGAGCAGAATCAGCTTTATGAGTTTGTGTGCAGAAAAATGTTTGTGATACGTCATAAAGCAGCTCTAAGCATGAACGTCTGGATAATAAAAAGACACAGTTGATACCGGAAACATGTTTGTGTACTGTAAGGTTTACCAACATGTTCCTCCAAGATCGGATCCTGTATAGAAGCCACACTTCATCAAACAGACCATTAAAGTGCTACTTTGAAGAATTAGGATAGGATTTTCAAATATTGGATCTATAGGTGACAGTAGAAGAGTTTACAGGAGACTGAATTTGGAGCACAGCACAATGTTGAGTCGTGCTCTGAGGGGGGATGTTAGGCTTCCTCTTGTCGAGTCAGTAGGAGTGTGTGTCTCTGATATGAGGATGTTTTTCTGTTGCTTTGCTCCTCTCAGCTTGTCCTTCCTTGTTTCCCTGCCCACTTCCTCCTTTATTTGGTAGATTTATTGGCCATGTGTGATCCTGTTGACTCACTTTATTGATTATGTCCAGAAAACCTATAGCTCCAGAATAACAAATCTGACCTATCTGACTACTTTAAATCAAAAGGAAAGCCTGCCAATGCATTAATTAGAAGGGCCTTTTGTAATACCTTAACAATGTACTGTTGAACAGAAAAGATCAGGCCCCAAAGTGAGAGGAGACTGTGTATCCAAATCAGTGACTAAATCAGATTGTGACAATGTCTCATATTCAATCATTCGTCTGAAAATACAGCTTTATTCACTTCTTAAGTTTTTCTAAATAAAAACACATCATGTCCACGTGAATGTGCACAACGTGCATAATTTGGTCTGTAACGTCTCTCCTCATCATGTCACGCTAATGAGCATGTTGAGCTAAATGCACATTGTTAGAAATATTTGCAGTATTTGCTTGTATTCTGATAGAATAAATGTTGATTTTAGGTCAAAGTCATCTGTGTATTGTGCTGCAGGAGCTATCCAGTGAA
Organism: Mola mola; assembly: GCA_001698575.1. Taxonomy (NCBI): domain Eukaryota; kingdom Metazoa; phylum Chordata; class Actinopteri; order Tetraodontiformes; family Molidae; genus Mola; species Mola mola. Next base: position 3,367,367 of record KV751320.1, on the reverse strand, counting down.
GTTTTCATGCAGATTCACAAGCTCTGTTGCACGTCTTGTCTCGTAAACCCACAAAAAGCCAAGGAAGGAAATATTCTTACATATTATGAATATGCTTACATGTATTTTACAAGCAGTGTGTGCTTCCTACTGTCAGCTCAGTGTCTGCACGCTTCTCTAATGTTCCTCCTGCTGCACTGTGCACTCGTCAGCAAATATCTGCCGTTATACTGCAGGTTGAAAGCTGATTGTGCTTCTGCCAAGAGGGAATTTGTTCTCACTTACTTTTAGTTCAAACGGGTACATTTAATGACAATCCGCAGAAGTGTTGATGCATTACACAAGCCCATCCAAGCATGAGACAGATAAAACCTGTATTGGAGGAAGTTGGCATGAGAAAAAGGCATGTGCGGTTAGATCCAGAATCCATACCCGGATCAGGATCATCACCGAAAGTTAAGCGCTTCGTCCTCGTCTCACAACAAAAGTATGCACCAAATTTGATCCAATTCTTTATATAATTGTTTATTTATTGGCCATATGTCCTAAGTAGCCCCTGTAACGCACTGGAGCAACTGCCTGGAGCCTGACAGCTCAGCG
>KV751320.1:3326724-3361498 GCA_001698575.1 Mola mola | reverse complement strand
TTCTCATTAGTTTCAGTAAAACATCTGAAACTTTTAGCTACACATGGCATGTGAGCTCCAGTAACTGAACACTCCTCCTCTTCTGGGACTTTCTGGTTTAGTAAACTGTAGTTCTGTGACCATATCGATGTGTCGTACTGCAGGCGCATTGAAATCATGGGACGTCCCAAAATGTCTGTATTTGAGATAAGACTCCTCTTGAGTTGCAGAGATCCTCTCCTCCCCTCCCAACATCCCCCCTTGTCCCTGTCCTCTCTGGCTCTGGATTGGTGGGGCAGGTGTTTGGGTGCAGCGTTCTCCTGCCCCCTCTGAGACCATGTGTCTGCGGTCCCGTTTCATGCCATTAAAAAGTCATTGTGATACATACATGCACGCTCACACACATACAAATACCTCTGAGGTCCATTTAATTAAACCATGGAGAAATGTTCTTTGACAATATTAAACATAATCTCTTTCACTGATAATATATTATTTTACCCTAATCCCTCTCTCTTGTTAATCCTTTGTTTTCTGTCAAATTTGGGGAGATCCTTGCATTATGCAGCCTTTTGTTGATCAAACAAATCACTGGATTTTGGGGAGTGTAAACATAGGAGTGAGGATTTCACTCTGGATATTCTCAGTCTGCAGTGACTGGAGTCTGCTTTCCAAAATGCCTCAGCTTAAAAACTATCTGACTTATTGTTTGAACACACAGCAGAGGTCAGGATTCATCTTTCACGATAATGTGCAGGGTTTTTTTAGCATATGTATTTAATTCTAAAATATATTTTTAGATCGGCGGATGCACGATGTTGATGATTGCGATCATAATAACCGCAAGACTTATCATCATCTTTACCATGATGATCATTACAGCGACCTAACACAGCTGCTCATATGAGAGAGCTGCGGGCAGAAACGACGGCTGATTTGAATGCAGATGAGACGACACACTGGGAGGGAGGAAAGGCTCGCTGACGCTGCTCTCTGCGTGAAACATGGAAATGTGAAACGTGTTTACCAACCACGCGAGGACCGGCAAAGGAAAACAAGTTGAGTTTTACAGAGTCTTTGCCTCAGATGCTTCATTAACACTCTATATTGCTTTGTGTTTTCCTCTGTGTAAAGATATACATTTTTTCATTTGTGCCAACACTCACAATTTCCTGTAGACAGTTATTTTTAATTGCTTCTCTTCCTCTGACAGTTTCTCAGAAAGCAGTGTGGTTTTGTGGTGAAGTGCATATTTCCATCCATTTCCAGCTAATGCTGTCGCCATTGTGTTACTCTCATGCCTATTTGTGTATTTGAGTTATGTATTCGATATCAAAGGAGGAGCAGATTTATTTCAACAACAAGGCAATTCACACTATAAAATATACACTTTAGAAAAACAACAGAAGGCAAAATGATTAAAAGACCTATTCTATATACTGTACATTATCTATGTCTTTATGAATTTGACTCCAAAGCCATGAACATTTCCCAGCGAGTTGATGTCGATGCTACCTGGTTTCAACACTGGCGCCATTGTTCTCAAGGGAAGGCTTGTAAACAAAGATGAGGAGATGTGCTCGGTGAAACCCGGGTCTTTTGTCTCCGGTTCTGGTTCAACACACACATATGAGTGAGCGAGGAAACGTCAGACTGACGGCTTCCCTGAAACTCGACCTGACGCTGGCTACCGCACGTGAAATTCCGGTGTTTATTGATCGAGCTGCGTTTGGAGGGCTGACGAGATATGAAATGTTGCACATTTTTTAAACCCTGAAGCAGAGCACAGAGGAGTTTTCATAGCCCCAGTTATTCATAACATATCTGATGGACTGGCTGTGAGTATTTAACATATTGAGAATCATTCGCTTGTATGACAGCGGTTTAACACCCAAAACTGACAGAGATGAAAATCAATTTGTGACTAGATATATTTTCTCATATAATGAATGAATATAAAGCATCCATTTGTTATCTTGTTAAAAGTCAATCCAGTGTTTCCCTTTTTTAATACTTTGTTTTGGGTAACTCATTTTATTTTTTTACACAATGTTGAAATCATCAAAACCATTGACGCTAGATCTCGAAACTAAAGTAAAGCTCTATTCTGTGTTATTTTTCAAAGGATTTTTTTTTTATTTTTGGCACTTTCTACACAACTTACATGAACAAATCTGTAAGTTTGCCAACTACTGTGAAATTTTGAAGTTTCACGAGTCGCCTTGCAGTTTTTGTTCTGTTTCTTTTATACAGGATTCGGTACCAGTCTACATTTGGTATCGACATCGACGGGTTTAAGCGTGTTAAAATCTCTGCTGACAGTTATTATGTCAATGCTTTTATTAATAATTCCAACTATTTTCTTGGAAACATGCAGTTTTTAAGCTATACATTCCATTTTTTTAATATTTAAGATATGCAAGAAAAGTAAGAAAATAGAGTTTGTTTTGTAACAAAAAAGAAAAGTTTCCTGTAAGACCCCCCTACAGAGGTCAAGACTGAACCCATTTTTTCCTCAAATCTCATAAATGCCCCTTCAAGGCAGGAACCTTGAATAGACTTGCATACTGTCCGACACCGGCTGTAACATTTTTGGCAGTAGGTGAGGCAGCAGGCGTCAGAACAACTTGTGACAAATCAAGGTTTCCTTCCTTGCAGCTGGTGAAAAATTAGGTCGCTGTAGGTACAAAAGACCTGCACATCACAACCTACAATAAGCACCCGAGCCGATGCACTCCGCTAAGGACACAAGGCTGTGACATATAAACTTAGCGGCCTATAAATAAAACAGGAAGTAACACAGCCTAAATTTACCGTTTTCATCTCTGCTCCCCAGACAAAGTTATTTCTGAAAACATGACTGGCTATTTCTACATGCCGAAAATATCACTAGTCTTGTTTACTAAGTCTCTGTCCCACTTCCCAGCACGCTCTCTCTCGTCTAATTCTACCTCTCTGCCCCACTCAGTCTGTCTACTTTAAACCGCAGATTTAAAAGGCAAAGATCAAGAAGGAAGCATCACATTCAGTCTTTGACTTTATGGATGTTTTCTCTTCCACATCTGCTGCTATAATTACGCAGCAATCTGCTCCTTCTCTCACTAATTCTTCTCTTAGTTTCTCATTGCCCTTAATTTTTAATCTTTCTTTGTGTTAGTAACCGAGCTTGTGTTTATTTGTTTGTGCAACAAATGATTTATACATCACATGTCTGTTCTTAATTTCCTCCCGAGTCTTTAAGATGACCGAGGGCACTGCACTTTAGAATCAGACATTACATTTTACTTTTACATGTGAAACTGGGCAACTGCTAAGCCTGGCAGCCAACATCAACTCACCACACTGATGGAGCAAGACGAGAATGTTAATGTTCCAGGTCCCAATAACCAGCTTCAACTACCGAGGATCGGACCGCCAAGGCCCCTCCCTTGGACTGCCACGCGATCCACATAGCACCGGACCTGTATGGCTCCTCCTGTGGGTGGTGGGCCCACTGGAGGACCCATGTTTCCCCTCCAGACTGAGCCCGATCTGTCTGGCCCCTCACAATTTGCCTTGGGTGACCATTACCAGGGGCAAACAGCCCCCGACAACATAGCTGCTAGGATCGTCTTAGAAAATCTCTAAAAGTGAATCCATTGCTAACACCGAGGCTGTAATAAAGGTTCATCGACCTTTAAAAGACAAGTTGAGTTAATACTGAAGCATAAAAATGTCAACTGATTGTGAAAAGTGAGTAAATATATTAAATAAATACGTACGTTAGTATGAACTTTGACAATAAAGATGTGTAAGACAAAAACAATCTGCTACATATATTACAGGCAGCATTCAAGTCTTCGGTGTTCGACATGAAATAAAGATACGCTGACCTCCAGGAGGTCGCAGAGGGTAGAGCAAGGAGGAAAACAAGGAGGGGGGAGGTGAAGTCTGGAGCGAACGTGCATCTGGGAACCAAGCGTGATTCACACGCTGCTCATCGCCATGCAGCTCTGTTCCATACAGAGCCTCGGGCACTTCACTGAGAGGCGGATGGCTTTGTGTGGAGTGTTTGTGAGAGAGAGTTAAAAAGATCTCCTGTGAATCAACAACCCTGCGTGTGGTTCGCCTCCCTCTGACTAATCAAGGGTTCACTGTTCCATTCATTTACTCTTTTGTTCTTAAGCAACACCCTGCAGAAATGAGAGATCAGCTGGTCAGTGCATGAATCAACCACAGCAAGGGTCATAGTTTCTGCTTTCCCTCTCACACGGGAGCCCAGTTTCTCAGCCAATGAGACAGTTGCTCACTTTGTGACGTTTCACTGTGCATGTGGCTGTAAGTGGATGAGCAAGCAAGTTGAAGAGGGTTGCTATTATCCACCGAAGGAGCTAATTAGAGCTCAGAGTCTCAGTGTCTTTGTTAAGGGCCTGAAAGTGACAACAGAGTGGTCACGGAGCTCACAACTGTACGCAAACTGCATCATTCACACTCTCAGGCCTCTGCAGCGACAGCAAGCTGTAAATAATCCCCTCAGATCTGGTGGTGGAAGGACGGCAGTAAAGTTGTGCTTGTTATGTCTTTTTCTTTCTTGTTTTTATTGTGTCCTTTTTGAATTTGTCTCTATTGTCATAAGATATTTCAATGTTGCTGGTAACACTGAACCCTCACTTTTATTATTAGTCAGTGTCATGGTGCAATAAGTGTGTGTGTGTCAGAAGAACGTCGGAGACTGTGAAACCGCACCGCCAAAGATAATCAATCCTCTGGGAAATCTGCGAGTCAGACAGGACAAGACAGCTGCAATATTGGTTGATATTCTGAAAGAGATGAGAGATAAGAGTTGGAGCTTGGACGTCCGCTGACACATTCTTGGCAGCACTCAGGGTGGTAATTTAAATGCACAAAAAGTTGAGTAACTATTGTGGAGCTAATGATTAATGAACAAGTAACCCCTAATCAATTTTCCATATTAGATTTGCTGGTCATTAGATCATCCGTGGTTAATTTAGTAATTATTGATCAAGCTGTATTAGTAAATGCTCCTGAACCAATCAATGAACGACTCTAAACTAGCAAGAAATCATTCATTACTCTCGACTAGTACTAATCTAGTCTAATGTAGACTGATATGCAATTTTTGAGGTCGATGTCATTACTGATATTGGGGCATAAAAAAGTAAACAATGACAGCATCTTTGCATTGTGTCCTTCAAAACCATTAGTTCTAACTTAATGAACTAATCATCAAGTACTTACTTATTAGGAGGTGCTCAGGAGATAGTCGTTAGCTAATCAATAGCTCCCAATTAATTACTCAATAACAACTTGAAATGTGTGTGCCTTATTGTAAAGAAAATTAAGAAATAAGTAGTTGTGTCAAAAATCACCTTAAATGATCATGATTAGTGTTCATGAGACATGATTTGACTGATCGGTATTATTTCCTGTTCCACATTACCTACATGCTGTTAGACTTTCAGTTCAGTAGCCCAAGAGACAGTAAAAACCCATCTGACATGTGGTTTTGCTTTGTTTCTGTCCGTTTACTTTTGTACTCAGTTTAGTTTGTTGCATCGCAACATTTTCGGTGGGCACGATGATTTAGTTTGGCTTGGTAACAAAAGTCATCACACATGATTTTGCAATGAAGCGGTAAAAAAATAAATCAGATTTGTGTTCAGAGGCCTAAAGTGGCGTCGAAATGAAAGGGCTTGATGACTCGGCAGTCGCCGGGGGAGACAGAGGGGGCGGCAACAAGTCTGAGCAATGTTTGGGACTCCAGAAAAACAACAAAAACCCTTGTGTTTTTATTTAGTATAAGTAGTCGCCGCTTTGTTCTATTTGAACGTTTGAGACAGTGAAACATTAAAAATTGAAGTAATGAAAAAGCTCCAGAGTAATTCGATGTGCGCTGGGATGACATTTGACGTCACAGAGAGAAACATTACAAGTAGAAACTTGTCAGCGTGGTTGCATTTTCATTAAAAGGATGCTTTTCTCCTTGCTTTGGTATCTTAGCTTCATATCACTGCTTTTTGGTTTGGTATTGCCTTCTGCTGATGCATTCTGGGAAAAGCCCTGGTGTCTGTCACAAGAAAAAATACATGAGGAAGATAATATTTAATAGAAATCATGTAATACTACTTATTTATTTAAAAATATGAGCCTTGATGTTTAATGACTTCATAACAGAAGTGAAATGTGATATTATTAATGGACGTATATGATGGTTTCACTGGATTTTTTTTTTTCCTCAGATTTGATTTTTGCATGTTGAAGCTTGTGATTTATTTTTTTTTTCAGGTATCATTCACTACCGAATCACTGAAGTATTAAATCAAATCAGCCATGTCTAGTCAACTTTATTGCATGTTTTTGAGAGATATAAATCTGAAATGTAAAGCTTCTACAAGGCTTGTTTCATTTAAAATCATTCTGCAGGTTTCACAGAGGTAACAGTCTTGGCATCATTAAAAGACAAACATAATTCAATATTTGTCTTTTCAATTTGTGGTTTGGCTTGAGAAGCTTTGGTTAAACTCTCTGTTTTGTCATATAATGCTTAATATATTCCTGTAGTCACACAAGCATCCAACACTAAACCATCTGTCTACATCAAGGCTTATATATTTTTTACAGAGAGAGAATTGTGAGGTTGAATTGTTCGAATTAACTGAACCCCCATGAACCCATGAACTCACAAACTCCCAGCGCCCCGTTACGATAGCTGAGTATGACCTGAGCGTCTGCAGACAGCTGATGCAGCAACCAGATGGCTGTGTGTGCGTGCGTGTGTGTGCATCTGTGAAAACTGCACTCACATTCGTTTTTGGGCTCATGTGTGTTAAGTAATCAAACAGAACCACAGCGCAAACCCAGGACAAACAGGTCAACAGTGTGCAATAGGTATTAGTATTAGCAGCGTGTGTGTTTGTGAGTCGGATGAACAGCCAATCACAAACTGAGCAGCTGGTTTGCCTGACGGACATGTCTGCCTGGTAGTGAAAAATCAGCTTTGACCTCTGCAATCTGAAATGGCATTTTAACTTCTGACTGCACGCTGTCATTTGAAAAAATATGAAACGTGATCATCCCACGAACAATTGTCTACTCAAAAGAGTTGCATTTTATAAAATGGCACATCATAAAATACCTTGTACTTCTTGGTCATATAGGAGGATGTCACGTCTTAAATCAGCAGAATTAAACAAATATGAAAGTGGTAGAATCAGTGTTCATGATAAAGACACCAATTCACCACCTGATGCTACCTTGCTAAGCTAAGCTCACTGACTCCTGGCTTCGGCTCCATATTCAGGGGTGGAAGTAAAGAATTACATGTCCCAAAGTTACAGTAATTAAGTCTTCTTCTTCTTTTTTTTTTGTGTAGTTGCACTTATTTGAGTATTTATTATTATCAGTAATTGTACCTTTACTTGTTATAACAGGTATTGTAGTTAAATATGTTTATGGCGAATCTCATATGGAGGAAAAATTATATTTTACTTTTTTTCATTATTAAAAAATGGCTTCCAGGTGTTAAAATGTCTTGGATGTGATTCTACACATTTGGCCCATCCAGGTTGTGGGATCAGCGATCCATCCATTGGAGTAATTCAGCCATACGTGTTTGAACTAGACAAAAAATTCCCTTAAAGAAGAGGAAGCGCTACTTGTGCAAGGTCGCTTACAAGATGACGCATCAGAACTGGAAGTTTCATCTCTTCACTGTTAAGCCCCACCCCTGCAAGTCCTCACGATTGGCTCCTAAGGTTTTAAGGTTTTCGTTATAGAGGATCCGAGCTGTCAGAATTCTGTTTTTGGAGATTGTCGCTGATGGACTGAATCACAAAGGCAGAAATCCTCAAATAAGATGTTGACTGCTGAGTTCGGCCATGATGTGTTGTAGTACATTAAAAAAAAAACACCACTTGTCGGGAAATTAAGAAACGTAATTTTCATTTGAAGCGGAGCAGGCTCAGTGACACATATCACACACACCCCACTGTTTCATGATTAACAGCTGATGGTTTGACAAAATGCTGAAAGGTAAAACGCTCATGGCGGATCCTCAGATGTCCAAATTTGCTACATTTCTTATTAGCTTCTTCCTTCAGTGAGGTGCGTGACAACCTTCTATTTCTGTCCGAGCTGTGACGGCAGAGCCTCTTTCAGCTTAAACTGAAAACTGGACTGCTTTTAGTATGTCAGAGAGGCTACGCGGACAGATTATATTGGACAGTGGACAAGTTATTGTATCTCGAGATTGCAATTTCACTCTTAGTATCCCAGTACATTTTTAGTCTTGTAGTTGTACTTTAGTGAGTGAAAGTATTTTTGACTGTAATATTCTAATACTCTTAACACCGCAGTGCCTGCTGACTGGTATCAACCATCTCTTTTAACTACTCACAAAGAGAGTAAACAAGCAATGTTTCCAAACTGTCAGACATTACCTTTATTTCTTTCTTACTAAAATGCTCTTTACATGTTTATGTACAAAAGGTTGAACCTTTAGTTTCCATTTATTCCCTAAAGCAGCTGTTCATCTAGGAGATTTCCATGTCAATAAACACACTCCAGCCCAAACCTTCTCAGACTTTGAGATATACAGGTGGGATGTCTCATGCAGCATTTTGGGTGAATTAAAGTTAGATTACGTAAGAAATTCCCTCAGTCTCCATAAACAAGTGATGTGAGTGTCATAATCACAGGGCTAACCTGCAGGGGCAGGTACAGGAATGCAACGATGGAGACGTGTAGATGATAGAAAGTATACAGGGTGGGTTTGTTTATTGTTTGACATGTACGTGTGTGTCCGAGTGTGTCTGTGTGTGTGTGTGTGTGTGAGAGAGAGAGTGGTGCAGCCCTGTCTTGCGTTATCTTTGCATTCCTGACTACACTAACTCCTCTCCATGACTGCCATGGCAACGCAGGAGGGAAAAGGCACTAAATCTGACACCCACCTCTCCCTTTGACACACACACACACACTTAATTCCGGGAGCCCGGCTCTCAGAGGCATACAGTTACACGAGGGGGCTTCCTTTGAACATTCGGGTTTCAAGATGGACGACCCGCCGAGAAGAAAGTAGGTCCTGGGGGAGCCGGTTCACATTCAGCCCCTCTTTGTAGTGTTTCCGACAAGCAGTAAACAATCTGAGTGCAAACAGAAGTTCACATCTTCCTTTCATCTTTCATTTCCAGCACCTGTTGAAAATGCTCAAATTTCATTTGAGCATTTTTGTTTTTCAATTTTTTTCGGCAGAGAAGAATCCGAGAAAAGCGTCGCGTTTCAAGTGAGAAGTTTAGTGTCTCCGCTGGCTGACTAAGGAGTATTTTTCACATGCCGGCCAAAGGCAAACAAAGTCCTTTTGGTGTCGTGACAGGATATCTTTTATGGGGCCCCCTGCGGTAAAGGGAAGTGGCTCACAGAAACAGACAGAAACCTGAGCAGCCCAATACCTGGTTTGTCAATTAGCCCAAACAAACACAGTGAGAGGGCAAAACCCTCAACTGCTCCTTTTTCGTTAAGAGCTCTGGCAACGTGAAAAGGCTTCGTATTTACATGCAACAATGCACACATTGTCTGTTTGCAAAGACAACATAAGCATGCAAGAAGTGTAAGAGCCTGAATGTTTTTATGTCAGCTTTAGAGTTTTGTGTCTGTTTTTCTCAGCCACCCACAGTTTGTCCCTCTTCCACAGCACGTTTCACTTCTGCTTCCACAGTTCCTCACTAACATTAGGGCCTAGTTCCTCAATAGAACGTTAAGAAACTAGAATAATGAAGAGACCCTGTTAAAACAAAAGCTGCCTTAATAAATGGGGAACCTGGACTCAATTAGTAAAGTACCAGGTGATATTTCACTGCTGGCCAAACACGGCACAGATTTTTGGATGAAACGAGAGGTATCCTGGTAGAGAGTCTCTCTTCCTCCTTTTGGGAGGGCTCCTTTTTTGTCTGGATTTGAACTGTTAGCTGTCATGAAGGCAAAGCGTAAATATACGCCATAGGAAAGATAAAGGAACCAAAATGATTTATCTGTTTATGTAGCGAGAACATTTCAAGGTGTGACATCTGACTTTTTAGTCACATTATGTAAAATCTTTTCACATATCGTTAACCAAGCACAAATGTCTGGATTGCGTTTGCAGCTATGACAGGAAATGAATACTTTTACTGAGGGTGCCCAGCAGATGAAACCATCTTTGAATGCATGTATTTCAAGTTTGCAGGAAAAAAAAAGTTCCAGTTTTGCTAAACCACCAAGATATTCAGTCTCAGTCTCACTCTCACTTATCATGACTGACTTGGACTCTGAGTGTTGGTTCTACCGGACCTGAACCTTTTTCTTGCTACTTTGCATTAAAACCCAGGTCCCGTCCTCGCTGAATTTAATTTGAGATGATTGTGCCTTTAATAATTCATTCAAGCTGAGTGGAAAGAAGGCGGGTACAGCAGTCTGAACGCTGCAGACACGTGGATGTGGGTGCGCCAAAGCTGTCTTTTTGTCCAAAACTAGATCGCTCCGTATCGTCAAACACTAAATGTTATGTATGTCTTTGCCTTACTCTGTGCTTGGTGCAGGAGGAGAGGTGCAGATAACATACCATGCAGAGTTGTCGAAGCGCTGCTCATATTTCAGCTTCCTGCGGCCGGGCCGTTTGTGATTGGCTCGTCTCCGGCAGCATCCTCGTGTTGCAGTGTGCCGAGAGGCTGCCTCTGACCCAGTCTCTCTCCCTCTATCTCACAGCACTCTGCAGCATGTGAACAAACTGCTAATTCAGCAGTGTGCAAAGTGTGGCTGAGGCTCCCACGGCTGGCCAGATTAACATTAAGAGGCTCTGGTTCCCTTCATAATTTAAGGGAGCGTTAAGAAAGACTTTGACCTGACACGCTGTGGCAGCACAGGCTGACAGCCGGAGCCTCATTCAGCGCAAACAAGCGTATGTGGCGTGCAGTACATGCAAACTAATGGCATCTATAATTTACCTGCAGCCATTTAAAGCAGACACCTATGCGGTGTGGTGGGAATAAAGGAGGAATAAATAAAGGGATGTGAGGAAAACCCTCACATGTTCTGCTTCTATCATCCTTGTTGTTTCCTGCTGCAGAAAAAAATGTGGGGGAAAAAATCCTCCAATATGCAGTGATTCTGCCCCTCAACACATTTGGTGTGCTCCTCTAATTTCAGTGTTTCCACAAGATCTCAGCACTAAAGTCCTGACCTGGGATGGAAGATTTATGTCAGCGTGTCTTGGGAAACAGGTTTTTTATATCACAGCGCTGCTTGTGTGATTGCAGCATTGAAGGTTTTTAGCACAAATACAAACTACTAAAACAGTTACGTGCTCTGCGCTGCCTTACAGTAGATGCAGTGCAACAAACTCTTCATCCTCCTGAGATGATTGTGATGGTTTCCAAATTCAACAGGTGGTCTGGTCAAAGCCAGTAGTTTGGATTCCTGGATCTGGCCTTCGCCGTTCCACTTTGTCTGTCTCAACCTGGCAATAAATCCTCGTGTGAGGTTCAGGAAACCGGTGGCATCTGTGTCCAATTGATTCATAAACAAGGATGTGTACTTTCACAGGAAGTGTAATGGAGTTCTGGAGAGATTCTTGAATTTTTCAGATCAGGTGCTTTTTTTTTCAGGGAATTTGGAATTACCTAATACCAGCAAAGCAAAAGGAGATGTTCTAAAGCAGTAGGGTGTTTCAGCTGCTCTTGTTTAAACGTGTCAAGAAGCCGACAGAAAATACCCGCTTCCAGTTTTATTTTTCAGTGAGACATAAGAGGAGGTGCTCAGTTGAAAAGGTTAATCTCTATGGATGACTGCCTTCATCCAGCACAGCGGCTGTGTTTGTCGCTCTTGTGAGCTTGGCCTACTCCTTTTGCTGGCCGTAATGGAAAGCAGCAGGGGTCCAGCCTGGCTCGGTAACAGCACCAGTGTTTTTCTATCACTCTGTCACCTCAGCCATGATGAATGCAAGCAGGGGCGGCCCAGGGTGTTGCAAGCAGGGAGAGGGGCAGAAAAAAACCCAGGGAAGCTTGTATACACCTTCCCCACATCAAAGGCCTTCTTATAACGATTGATCGCTTGCAGAATAGTGTTTTTTGGTATTCCTTTTTATTTCCGTTCACCAAGTGCAGTCGTACGGTAGAGTCAGATGTTCAAAAGAACTGCGCTCGTGCAGAGATTTTTTTAATGTGGGTTCTGGTCATTTCAATCTCCATTCTCAAGTCACTGGAATGAGCAATGACCATTATTCACACAAATTAGGATTTTTGCAGCCTCCCAAATTGAGGGAGATTTAATATACTTCCAAAATGATCATGTGCAATTTGTGTAATCTAACATGTATTCAAATTAATGTTGTTTTTTGGGTTTTTTTGTATACTTGTACTTTTTGGAGTATTTACTTAAGTGCTTTTTACTTACCAGCCACATCATTGTGTAAATCTGTTACTGAGTAAAAACAATAATGTTAAATACACCACCCAGCATGCTAAGAGACACTTATCAATTGATATGGTTCCACTAATGTTGTCAGACGGTCACTGATGTGAAAAACTCAGTAAAGTTCCACTTTTAACTTGTATCTGAGCACATTTTGGTCCAGTACTTCTACTTGCACCTGGAAAAAACGCGTGCAAAGTAGCAGCACTGTTATTTGAGCGTAACATTCTAATATTCACCGCACGACAGCGAGTGCGGGGCCTCCAGCCACGCTGCACCGTCGCCTTCGGAGCTCCTCCCACCTCCTTGTGCTCTGTGTGCTCCTGCTCCTGCTGCTCCGCCTCGCACACGCACACTCCTCCTCATTACAGCACAGTGCAGCAGCAGGAGCAGGAGAAACAGCAGCGGTGGCGCGGCTGCATGCACGGCTGGACCCCTACAGAAGCCCGACAGAAGTCCGACAGCAGCGCGCGTTTCCTCGGCCGGTAACCGGTCACAAGCGGGGGGGCCCGAGCGGATATCTGCAGTGAGGATACAGCTGTCCCTTCTCCATCATCATCATCATTATTTTGGACCTGTTTTTTCGTCGTTTGGAGAGCTTCTGTGCTGGCAGGGGAAGTCGGAGCAGGTGAGCACTCAGTCGGTAACCGTGGCCGCTTCAGTGGTCGGTGTGGCTGACCTTCTCTTGTTTCCTCTTTAGGAACGTTTTCTAATCATCTGGGCTCGGACGCAAAATTGCGTTTATCTTGGCAAAAAAAAAAAAGGGGGGTGATTTGAACGGAAGCAGATGAGGAGTCGGGAAGATGCCGCGTATTTGGTTAAACAGGTGCCTGCGCGCATTCACGCGGGTCGGCGCAACTTCTGATTTTATTGAGATATAATTGAAAAGTTGTCAGGGTTTTGGCGGAAATAGCAAGTATCGGAAGAACAGGTTGCACTTCCTCCTCCTCCCCGGCTGAATGAATGGGCTGTGTGAGCAGACAAATGTTGCTGGTGAAGGGATTCGTACTCGCAGCGCGCTTTGCTTCTCAGCGACCTGCTTATCAGACCTCAGCTCGTCTCAGTTGATTTAAGTGAATGTGCCCCTCTCTCTCTCTCTCTCTCCCTCTCTCTCTCTCTCTGTGCCTACTGTGGTGAATTAGGCCTGATTGGACCTAAAATAATCCCCACCAGATGACCTGTACTTCATTAAGGCCCTCTGGTGTGTTTACTCTGCTGATTCTTCTCAGTGTCCTTCTTACTAGCATTTTAAGTGCTAGTAAGAACTTTACTAAATTACTCCTCCAGGAAACCATATCTGTGAGCTTTTTTTTTTTTTTTTTTACGTAACCTTGCAGCCAATTCTCCAGCACATTACAGCCTTTTAGCTCAAAGCAGTGAGCTTGGTTTAACAGGGTAAACGGCAGACAATTTGGTCTTTAGAGTCCCATTGATTAGGGGGTTTTTCCTCTTTCTCTTTTTAAGCATTTACTGGCCAGATGACTACAGAGGTCACATAAAACAGGTCACGTGTGGACGCTCACGTCCAGGTTCAGAATGTGTTTACAAGGTAGACTGTAAACTCCACATCATCAGACCAACATCCACGTGCAGCTAATTTTCTCTTGCATTTTTTTGGGAGTGTTGCTGAACCATTGCACTTCTGGCATTTGTGTGTGTGCTTTTACAAGTGAGAAATATTGGACCTTGAGCTTGAGAAGGCGTGGGGAATGTAGACAGCGGGGTCTATCTCTGTTCAAACAAGTTGAGTCGAACATGTAAACAAGACCCGAGGTGCAGCTTCACGAAAATGCGTCCATTGTCTCTCGCAAGTACAGTTAGAGCAGAGAATATGAAAACAAGCAAAGGGAAACGATGGAGGCTAAAATGTCCCTTGTCAGGTCTGTGTGTCATCACAACATACCGCGACAGTTCTCTGTCTGCCTGTTTGTTATAATGAGCAGGGAGACAACCTGGTTAATTGCCCCATAAAACCTCCAAGGCACGTTCTCGTCTTGTCGTCTAAAGCAGCGTGATGTGTTTCTCCCCTCAGTCTTCATATGACTCACGCACGTTGCCACAAGATGTTAGGCAAGGCTCCGTTTCCTCTGCTGTCGCAGGAACGGTTAAACAAACAGGGAGGTAGTGGGTGCTTTCCTGCCCAAACTGAGTCAGACAGGACAAGGAATAATGTAAACATGCATTATCTCTACTGACAGGAAAACCGTTCATTCCTATAGGATTAGTAAAACGAGAGGTTGTAATACCAAAGCCCTGGGTTACCATTAGTTTAATTGAGTCTCAAGCTTTATTTTTACTGTGGTATTCTTGTAATCAATAAACAAATCTACGATTTAGAGTCAAATCGAGAATCGGCTCAATGTTATACTAGTATTTAGGCTACTTGCATATATATATATATATAAATATTTGCATTTCCATTGTCTTCACTTCCTCTTTGTTATTTTTATTTTTTGTTTTTTTTCCAAATAATGAGTCTAGGTGGTGGGATAATGTTGCACCGTGTCGTTGCATCACCTTGTTGAGACGCAATTAAAGCTGTGTAAAGAGCATAAAGAGGGACGCGCTGATGCGAGCAAACAAATGATCTCTCTGAAATGGTGTTGATCCTCTCACTGTCAGTCCAGTTAAAGAGGGAGGTCTGTGTGTGTGTGGCTGGGGGAAGGGAGGTTGTTGTGGGTGTGAGATTCACCCTGGTGAGACTTGCGCCTATAGACATTCCTGGCATTCCGACCTCTGGGATGCTTGAGGCTCCTCCGTCTTCTCCTTGCATGTTGGGGGCTGCAGAGGACCGGGAAAGCTTTTATGTTGCAAGGCTCGCACCGGCAGGCCAGTTGAGGGTATGTGGTTGAACAGAAACCACACACCCTCTAATTCAAGAGGCCATGGGAAGTGGCACAGTAGACAGAAGGTCTTCCTAAGTTACATCCATGGGTGACACTTAAATTTGAACTTAGGTCTTCTATGGGAGACACTTGTTCTTTAGGTGTTGATGACTTTCCCATCACTTCCTTAACAGTTCCAATACATTTTCCTCCATAATATCACAATTCAAGGTATTTGTCACGATACGATACTCAAATACTTTATTACACAGAACCAATTGAAACAGTTTTTACACAGGGTAGCTTTAGCCCAGAGATTTAAATGGCACTAAACAGTCAAAGGCCTGCAGGGACTGAATGGAAACCGAAATGCAGAATTTTACATGCTTTTGGTCAAAGAAATTGTATTTAATGTGGATCTGCCATGTCATGGCCGAAAGTAAATCTGCATAATAGGTTGCTAATCTGATGTCTGGGATTGGTGCATCCCTAGACAAAGACTAAGGTGTTCCTTTTAAAAGTTTGATGAGCTGAACACCAGGAAAAAGATAAAGGGATCTTATGTAATAAAGAGGTTCTGCTTGGAAAGTTTTGGGATTCAAAACGGACTGGACAAAAGGTGATTGGATAGACATCATGATGTCTTCATTCATGTAACAGTGTACCTCATTTGTCCTTTCTCTTCACTCTATGTCCTGCCTTGTGATCAACATCTTGGGACATTTCAACCTTCCATGGGCCAGCCATGACAGTTCCTCCTGTATCGGCGAGATCACTCAACTGCTCCTTCTGACCAACCCTAATTGAGCAAAACAAAGATGTCAGCGTGCAGTGACTTTGCTGAACACGTTTGGAAACCTGGCTCTTGTAAGAACTGCTTCCACCCGCTTAGTGCGCACCACAAGACTGTCGGAGGCCCGGGTGGCAGTGTGCCCGCTGTGTGTTTGAAGAGCAGCCTGGGAGGTGATGAAGAAGCTGGAGTAACGGCACCTTCGCCCTACAGCAAGCCGACGATCGCTGTCAGACCCACTATGATGAGCCTTGACAACAACGAGTCAATGACTGATGTCAACATGAACATTGAGCAGGTAATTATGCTAATCTCTTAAATATCTGTTTCGTGTTTCAAATCTTAAAAAAGTATTACTATCCCAATAAAATGTGTCTGTTCTTTAATGTGCCCCCATGTTCATGTTTGATAGGAGAACACAAAGAGCCCAGTTGAGTGTTTGGGCCTAAAGAAGCTCTTGGACCTGTCCTCTTTCTACATTGACAGTAATGGCTGCAATAAGGCCCATAGAGAGGTAGGTCTCCGGAGTCCTGAAACCAAGGACTACAACAACTGCTTCTCTGTGGCTTCGCTGTCCTCCAACATCCTGCCTAAAGACTCTGTGGTCATTAGCAACATCTTTGTCACCCAGGAGGAGGGAAGAAGTTCTCAAAGTTTAAAGAAAAGTGTCAGTGAAGACACTTGTAAGCAGCAGAAGGCAACCACCACAAAAAACAAAAGCACTTATAATGGGACTGGCGTGACCAGCAGGGCAAATTCTCAGGAGGCTGATCAGGTATCTGTGGATATACCCTTTTCTGTCAATACTGTCCCTTCCAATCCTGCCACAGTTCATAGTAATGATATCAGCACTGTGACTACTGGTACATTTACAACTAAAGCGTCCAGCACTTCCCCCTCCAAAGCCTTAAGTGTGGACACTGATAGCAACAATCCACCTCCATTCTTGCACTCCCCACCCATCCTGTCTAAACAGACCAGCCTATCGGACTCCTCCTGTTCTTACCCTAGTAGTATAGATTCCCTTCCTGGGACAGAGGGATTAGGAGGAAGACAAGTACAAATTAGGTCAGGGAGCCCCCAAAGCCCACCAAACATAGGTAGCTCCAAGTCAGCTCCCAACTTCCCTAATGGAGTCACAAACTCAGAGCCTATTTATGCAGAAAGCACAAAAAAAAAGCGCAGGCAACAAGAAAATGGTGTGCAATCCAATCCTGAGTCCCCAAACGAGGCAAATAGCTCACCCCAGGGCTCTGAGCTTGAGATCTCAGGAGAGAGTCAGAGGGCAACCCTCACTGTAATGGCCGCTCACACCGAGGAGAACAATAGGACTTTCTACCTAACCAGTCCAGACTCAGCAATCAGCACCCAGTGCCACTTCAGCCCCACAGCGTGCAAAGACCCCAGCAGCCCAGCTTTCCGCTGGCCCAGTCCTAGCTGCAGTGCACCCTCTTTGGTCACTGAAGCTAGCCCTGCCCCAACTCTACACCCCAAGCCTCACTGTAGCCCGCCTATTCCCCCCAAAAGGACCACTCGTTCCCCCAAACTGGGAACCTCCAGCCTCTCACCGTCCTTCTCGTCTCCAGTTCCCCTTCCTGAGGTACCCAAACTAGGAACCTCCAGCCTCTCACCGTCCTTCTCGTCTCCAGTTCCCCTTCCTGAGGTACCCAAACTAGGAACCTCCAGCCTCTCACCGTCTCCTGTCTCCCTCCCTGAACTGTCCATGCTTTTCCTTGTCTCTGCAAGGGAGGGCCACTTCAAGTTCAACACAGAAAACCATAGCGCAACAGCAGCTGAACGCTGGCCCAAACCCAACAACCACAGTCCTGGCTGGAACAGTCGCATCGAGGAGGAAGAGGAGGAAGAGGAGAGAGAGCGGAAAGAGGGGGAGAAGAAGAAGCTGGCAACCAACCCGGGGGCAACCTCTTGGGTGACAGGCCTGGTCAATGGTGCTGCTGTCTGGAAGGAAGCCAAGGACAGTAAGGCCCACAACACCCCCCCTCCAATGACAGAGCCTGGCACGGCCCCCCCGGCTGGCCCTAACAATGGTGCCTGTCAGAGGGACACTAAGGGCACCGATGCAGTAGAAGAGGGCAAGCATAACGGGAGCATGCCGGCCAGGCAGACGTTCCATGGCAGTACTCCAGAGCTGCCAGCAGCAGGGAAGGTAGCAGCCAACAATGAGGCCAACCCACCACCTCCCCCACCAAAGAAACTGCACAGGTAAGGAGAACAGAGAACTTTTTGGCTGGCAAACGCATATGAAATTATTTAAAAGTATGTATGTGTGACGGGGATATAGATGATTCATTTTTCTTTTTGAGATGGTAATTTTGTTAATGAAACGTCAGATGTTGGGAAACAATGCTAGTTGACGTGAGCTGCACTGTGAGAGAGTAACCAATGGACACTGATTGTTAAGGTATTAATTTTAAAGCATGAAGCAATGAACACAGAGCATTTAAGTTAACTACTCAATTCCCCATAACGCTCTCAATGCTAAATAAGCAGACATGCTTTGTTAGTCTTAAATACAGTTTATGGTAAGGCAGCTGTGTAAAAGACAAGTCTAATGGCGGTTGAATTACACATATGTCTGCTTATACAGTTGATGTCAAATGGATGCTGCATTTATCAAATTTGAACAGCACATTTTACCGCCTATTTGCTTGCCTATCCTTTGGCCTCCTACCTGAGTTGCATTAGGATTAATGGGACTGTGATTCAGCCATGAGACAATTGTTTCACTATATTCCATAATTTAACGCTTCCACTAGCACATTCCCTCAGCCTAAATGCATAAGTAGTTTCTGCTGTCTCACTGGACACCATATATTTTGCCGCTGCTTATCGAATATACTGCCTGTGCTTGTGTGCTTGCGTGCATCTTGCTGCAGTCATCTGTAAGAATCTTACAGTGCCTTCTCCTTTCATAGCATCGTCATTATTCTGCCTAGAATGAGCCTCCATTCTAGCGCCTTGTGATCATTCAAACTGTTTCGGCATACTCCTCAATGCGTGCCCTGTCCTATTGATGCAAGAACTGTGACTTTTTCAATTCAAATTAACACACAAAATGGGTCTATTAAATAGCCCCCCTGCTATGTCACGTTGCTGTAAATTTGTTTTGGCTACAGTACAATAGACAGAACTTCCACCGACATTGTCATTCAAGGGACAAAGCTGTTTTTAGCAGGTGCATCATTGGGCAAAAAAAATGTGATTTGTACTGCTGACATGATTTTGGTTTAAATTCTTGATGCTCTCGTGTTGCTGCTAAAGTCCATGTGCCAGTTATTTTTAAGGCGCATTAACAGCCTGCCACATATACAGAATGATAAACCCGTGGTCTATTGTGCCCTGTTCAGACAGGGCCCCAGGTCAACACAGCCACGTATTAACAGCAACATTTGAACACACGACTTAACCTGAGTCTGTATGAGGCTAAGAATACTCGTTGCTATCTGAGTCAGCTCCCTAAAGCAGAAACGGAGGAGAGGCATTGTCTTGCAGTTATTGGACCATCAAGTGATGCCCTCAGAATAAACTTTGCATTGTCTGAAACCGTGTGATGAGGTGTAACTTCTCTTTAGAAACAGATGCTCTGCCGTCTAGTTAGAAAAAGCTGAGAGGGAATGTTAAACGGTCAAAAACACAGATTGTTGATCACGTTTCCAGAGCCCTTATGTTTGTGGTAATTCTAGGAAGGATCCATCTCTCCTGATATGACATTGCAGACATTCTGCACTGATAAAAATACACCTTGTCGAGACACATGTGGGAACGTGCCTCAAGTTCAACCGGAGACAGTTGTGGTGCCAGACAGTTTCTTGGTGCTCCAAGTTTATTAATAGGTATAGAATGATTTTTTTTTTTTTTTTTTTTGAATCAACAAGTGACTCATCAGCAGGCATGTCCAGGAAGCAGTCAGAAGCAAAATCCTTACTTCAATCAAAACCTTGTGATTTTATATTGACAGTAAAAAGGAAGTGAAAGCATTGATGACACACCTGAAGCTGCATTTTGGTGTGCTGAATAATTTAAAAGCCAGCGATGGTTCATAACCTCTGCTTCCCGGTGCCTTTGATTGGAAAACAACACATTTTCATGTCTTAATCTCCAATACACGTTGGCCTACATACAGTATGTTGGGACGGCCCGAGAGGTGTTTTTGTGCATGTGCCTGTGTCATGCGTGTGTACATGAGTACTCTTTAACAGGGAAGGAGTGTCAACTGTTCAGTGAAGGTTGCCAAAGGGAGGGGCTTGAGTGAACAGATTGTTGCCCCCGGCAACTCCCAAACTGTCCTGTCTGGCAGTCAGTCGCCACCAATAGAAGCAGAATTTATAGATCGGCCCAGTGGATTGAAGTCCACGGAGTTATACTTGGATTTGCGTTGCTCTGTAAACTATTGTTCCAAGACATGTTGCCCCTCCCTCTACGGATCCATCCTGATCGCTTCTGTGCAGCGGGACAGGAGCATCTTGTTGCTGCCTCACAGACTTTAAGCAGCTCTGAAGTGAACTAGTAGACCAATCATTGAATGCTATGGCCGTTTTAATTTTACGCATCTAATGGGTGCTTGCTTTTCCTACGGAGAGAGACTTTAAATATATATCTGACTAGTGTGGATCCCGGTTTGTGTTACTGCACATGGTGGGGCTTTAGAGAGCCACCCATCCGATCCAAGGGGCATTTTGTGCCCAGCAGCCCGACAGAGGACCTCTGCTCTCCAGCATGAGGTAGGAACCTGACGATATCTATTTGTCATACGTATCCTGAGTAGGTTCACCACACGTAATGACATGTCTATCATTAGACTTGTGAAGGGAACTGGGGCTGTCTCAAGAATATTGTAATAAAGCACTGAGCCTTCAGAGGTAAGCACAGCGGCCTCCTCTTGCTTTCAAACGCTATCAGTAGTCGCTCAGTAGTCAAATTTGAAAATTAGCTTTGAGTGGTACAATGACATTAAGCATGAGGTCAACTTTTTGCTTCTTATATTCTTTTATTTCTAATCTCTTCTAATCCTTTTCTAACTGGATTGTCTTATTCCTTTGGGTCCACCCTATTGCTGAGATTAAAATAGTGCTGACATTAAGTGGATGAGATGAGAAATTGAAGTGTTATTGAGAGTGAAAACGAATGAAAGTGGGTTGTAATGAATAAGGGACGGAGATAGCCGACGGCGAGTGTGACAACAAGGCAAGGCTGGAGCGGTTTACCAAAGATAAGAAGGACTGGTGTCAAACATTGATGGCTCTTTGCTTCAAAGATACGGGTTGTATGGCTGTATAGCCATGGTAATTATCCTGCAGTCACTGGAAGGCAACAACGTATGTTATTCTTCTCTGCATTGTACTTTAAAACACGTTGCACAATGGCAAAAACATGCACAGTATAAGGTAGGGCAGGGCAATATATAATATAATCTGTATCAATATGGTATTATGAGATTGTGTATCGTCTGGGATATCTTGATATGGCATAAATCTCTTTTAAAAGCGGCATTCCAGTAAAATTATGTAATTTTCTGAACATAATCAGACTGTTTTACCTGTTCTAATATTTGCACAGTACTTATGAATACTGATCAAGAATTACACTGTGTTCAAATTTTGGCAAACTACCAAGAGCCTTCCCTACAATCTTGTCGTATTATCAATTTCAAGGTATGTGGTCCAAAGTACAGTGATACTTTACTCTCAGAATATCTATAAACCCTGATAAATGGTGACAGTAACAGCAGGGAAATAAACCCTACCTTTACGGAAGCAACACCTAAAATAAACAATCATAACATTGTTGTGTTGGTTGCATGGCTGTTGCAGGATTGCATTACATCGTGCAGGTGTTCATATTACCTCCTGCATGTGAGTAAAACCTGAGTCAGCCTACTCTTGTACCCAGCTCCATCTCATTCTAATGAAACCCTGAATAATGTGTCAACATAAATACAATGGACGCAATTGGTCATAGTATTTAATTTCATCGCCTCTCAGCTTGACCTTTACTTAAAGATTGTCTCTATATAAGATAGCCATGGAAAGCCATTAAGCTTTGGTGCGTGCATGTCTGGCTGTGCAGTCCTTTGTCTCAGTCATCATTTGATGTCTTTAAACAAGAGTCGGGAAGTGAAAACCGGCTGTTTGAGCCCGATCTACGACACCGCAGCTTAGCCGTGATCTCGTCTTACACTGCGATCTGCAGCTAGTTAGCAGCAACACCAATCTGATCCCTTGTGGAGAAACTCCTCCAGCTCCTCTCGCAGAGCTTTGTTATTAATTCCACGCACATGTCAGGGTAGCTTGTGTGCCAACGGATCCGCAGTGTCGCATACAGGACTGTTTACACTCTAATTTTAGGCTGATGTTATGGGACTGATTGCAGAAAACAAACAATGGTAGATCATGGCATCTAAC
The DNA here is from genome assembly GCA_001698575.1 of Mola mola. Lineage (NCBI taxonomy): Eukaryota > Metazoa > Chordata > Actinopteri > Tetraodontiformes > Molidae > Mola > Mola mola. The sequence goes on along the minus strand of KV751320.1, from coordinate 3,339,041 downwards.
ATAGACTATTTTAAGCAAAGGAAGCAGCTAAGCATTATCTGAGGAAATACGCAATTAAGATGTTTATTAATAGATGTTTAGTCTAAAACTGGGTATTCAAGTAGATTGGTATAATGTGTATGAATGGTGCCAAAATCTAAGATGATTATTATCAAATTAATTGATGAGTCAAAGTGCAATTTTTTTTAGATAATTAAGCCATTTTAAAAAAAATAATGGTGGTAGCTTTTCCGGTGTTAGAAGATGGTGCCATTTTGGGGGTTTGAACTGTTATTTCGATATCAGTTTGGGCTACTGGAAAGTGCAGAGGGCGTGTTTCCCCTTCAGGCCTTTTAATAGACAGACACACAACAAATAACAAATTAATGGTGAAAATACTTGCGACTGCAATTTACTTGTATTCTCCTACTACTGCACTAATCGGCGTGAAGGTCTTTTCTGCGTACTCTTGCTCAGGAGGCTCATTAATCCATGCACATCCTCCCGCAGGCCATAAGGCTCGACATTCCTCCACCAAGGACAGTCTCGTGTTTTGGATACAAATCTGCGAGATCTGCGAGCGGGACATGAACGGACGCGTACACGCACACGGACTCATAATCCCTGCCCCCGTCCCCAATCCTCTGCTTCAGCGTTTTCGCTGCCTTTAATCACCGCTCTTTTGTCTGAAAAACCATAGCTACGGAGAATACCTAACCCTTTGTCTCTCCACTGTGCCCCTTTCCTTTTCTCCCCCCTCATCTGTTTGTTCTGCTGATTTATGGTAGAAGTGAAATGAGGGGCCAGCAGATAAATAGATAGAGGAGTCGTTTTGCGATGGAAGAGGGGAAGGAGAGATGAAGGGACGGGGTTGTACCCTGGTTCCCTGAGCCATTAGTGGGTATAATGACACACGTGAATGGCTGTCACTCAGCCTAATTGGTTACCTTGATTAACAAGTCTGCTCATGCACGATTTTCATTGGTATTGCTAGTGGTCATCATGGTAGGCAAACAGACAGAACAAGACTGATGCAAAGCTTCATTCTAGGACACATAATAATCTGATAATCTTCCTCTTTGAAACTAAATGATGAGTTCATAAGCAACGAAACACACTTTCCCCAATTCAGTTCAGTGCAACAGCTTGATGATGATATTTTTGTGGTATTTGCATACATATACGTCCTTGTAATTATAGCCTACTAGTGTAAAAGAGAGATGACATGGAACCAAGGCGAGCGAGATGAAGTGACATGCAGAAAAGTTCCCCAGCTGGGTGCAAACGAGAACGTTCAAATCTGTTTGTTTCCGTGTGACACATGAGGAGTGGTAGCTGATGGTAGCAAATTGATCTATAGATGTTGCTCTACTGTATTTATGTCTTTGATTCCTGCTTGGGATCAAATTGCATTAGTGTTCCTAAGGGAACCTCAGGCCTTTCTAACTCCGCTCCCCCGGCTGTCTGGGGTCACAAGAACTTATAACAGTGTTATAGTAGCGTTCCCCAAGACTCCCTTGATTAAAAAAAACTCTGCTTCTTGTATTTGTCAGTGGTCTCCTTTAACATCAAGTTGGGAAATGTAGGAAGATCCACTATGTCATTATCTTGTAATTGCCACAGTGGCCAGTGTGGCAAATGTTACTGAAAGTTGCTTTAAGAGTCACCTGACGCAGGTACATTTTGAAGAACTGGAGACGACTAACGAATCAAGAAAAACTCTATCATTGTGTTCAGTCTTTTAGTAAGACTGTTGCAATCATAAATCACTACTGAATCGAGAAGTGTGCCTGTGTGAGCAGGAAGTGCAACTACTCCTGACAGTTTTTGTCATTCAGCATGACGCAATGTGCCCTTTTGCATGGAATTGTTGGTAATGCACATTGCCAATAAGAGGACATGACGCAGGAGTGGCGTGGTTCCATATTTATAAACTGACACCCACAAAGACAAATATTCCACCCCTTCAGAAAAGCTCACATATAGTTCAGACTCGCTGCGGGCAGACACTGCATGGCAGGATTTACAGACAGGCAATCACAAAGTCTGACTTGAATTCACATTTCTTTTTGTCTTGTTTATCCCATCATATTCCCTTACCATGTCTCTTGTTTTCTACCTTACAGAGTATGCAGTAAGATGAGTGGCAGCAACATGGAGCTGGACCGCTGCAGCCCACAAGGATCAGTAGAAAGCCCCTCTTCATCTCTGCGGGGCCTGGGGAGTGTCAGCCTTCCCACTGCCTCCACCGACAACCTTACTGCCGACACTGGTAAGAACCACTCATATTTTGGCCAGGTGATTTATTGAAATACCCGAGTGGTACACCAGAATTTGCCTGATTCGTTATCTGATAAATCAGGTTTGGCTACAGATGTGTGACTCAGGATCCATTAGTTTTATCTCTTTTATATATGCAGTTTGTTTTGCCTGAGTGTGAATTTTCATGACTGAGTTCAGGATTTTTTACCATCACCAAACCTGAGATGTGGCTCAGAATGAGTGGCATGCGTCTTAAAATTATTATCATCATCCTTCACGTATCAGCTTTAAACCTCTGTGGCGCTCAGACGCTCGTAATTGCTGTAACTTCCTGTGAAGTGCTGTTTGAAGAGATAATTATGGACCCTGATAACGAGGGAAAAGGGCTTGGCTACATCCCACAGAGTACTTTTTTCCTCTTTACAGTCTTCCCCCTCTGTGAAAGCAGTTATTCAAGACTGCACCACACAATTATCCCAATATCGGCCTGCTCCCGTGTAATGTCGAGTTTGCATTGAGTCTTTAATTGACAAATGGATCATAATTGGATGGAAGATGTCTTGAGTGTCAGCTTGAACTCTGGATTGTGGAAGTTTCCAGCTCTTTTGAGGAAACGAGGTATGTGTTTGCAATAGCACTGTGACGCAGGGAGTGACAGAAGGGCTGTCGTAAAGAAAACGCATTCTGAGCTGTCACCCAGAAATATGTAAGTCTCTGAAGAATGTGAGGGTTCAGGAAATTAAGACACAAGCTAAAGAGATATAATTTGTGGAACTCCAGTTGCCGTTGGTCTATAGTTCAGGAAGTATAGTTTTTAAGATGATCAGTAACACTCATCTGTCAGGGTGATATGACGCTACAGCCAGCAGCTGGTGAACGTAGCTTAGCATAAAGACTGGATAAAGCAGGAAATAGTTAGCTGGTTTCTCTCACAACTTGAAAGCTTATGAAGTAACCCTGTCAAAGTACCTCCACTACCTTCTCCCTACTCACGTGCAATGATGTGTTTGGTTCAACATGCGTACAAATGTTAACTGCGCAAACATTGTCACACAGGCGTGATCAACTTACGGGTTGAAGTGTATTTAAAATCAAGTGTATGCTTTTTGTTGTTGAAAACAGTTATTGTCTCCATCTGAATGTTACAAAAACTGAGCAGAGTGAAAATGACATTGTTAGCACAAAAGAGAACAGTACAATATGCTATAATACAGGCTTACGAAAAGCTGGAACCATTACTGTTCCTGCTGGCGGGAGGGGAATTCGTTGCTGCCCTGCACCTTAATTGAAGGTCCTTCATCTACTTGGAAGAGTGGATGACGGAGTGGGAGTTAGTAGGATCGGGCCCTGATTCTTGTTCAAATAGGAAACAGTGCATTTTTTTTGCCTTCAAGCAAAGTCCATGCTCAGTTTATCTGGCTGCTGCTTGTTGTTCATATCAGTCATGCAGACATGCACAATAAAAGGTACCAATCATAACTTTGTGTTTGTCAAAGCTGTAGGAAGTTATGCTTTTGTCTGCCTTAGTTTTGGTGTTTGTCTGCTTCCAACATATCTGAAAATGTTGTGCAGGGATTTGGATTAAATTTGGCTTGGTGTAAATGGTGTACTACTCTGAGACCTTAACATGCCATGATGATTCTGTAACAGGGTGGCAGATCTCCTCATGTGAATGATTTTGTCTTTTCTCAGGCTCTCGCGATGCCGCACGACTGTCTTGTTCCTCCCCATTTCCCAGAAGTCCAGCGACCTCAGCTCCAGGGTCTCCTCACCCGCCCTCCTTTTACAGCCTCAATTCCCAGCCACCGCCGCTCCCAGAGAAAAAAATGGTCAACCGCACTGTGTCGGCTCCTGACACGAATGGAAAACCCTTTGTCCAAGCCTACCCACGTCTCCCCTTCACTGGCTCAGAGAGCAACGTGTGTCGGCCCGGCGAGGCTTGCTCCCGGGCCAGTTTACCTTCCAGCCCTGTGGACTCGCGACACATTTTCTCCTCCAATGAGTCCCTGGAGCGTTGCCATGCCCTACTAGGTCGACCCTCAAGGTCCCGGACACTGGATGAACCGCTGAAGACTCACGGGCGTCTGGGCGTCCACTGCCGAAGCAGCATCACCTGCTCCTCTTCCCCGCAACTCAGCGTACCTTTCTCAGGCTCAGAACTGGGTCTGGCAGCGAGTCTGGGCTCCAGCCTGCAGCTCCAGACCCTTCTGAGTAACATAGACAATAGGGAGGGAGTTTACTCCAAACTCGGAGGCCTGTATGCTGAGTCCCTGCGACGCTTGGCTCTGAAATGTGAGGATCACTTCACTCACTCCCAGAAGAACCCACTTAGGTTTGAAGAGAGCAATTGGTCTCTGTTCAGGCTGACCTCGAACAAGCCGAGCTGCAACGCAGGAGACGCTGTGTACTACTCCGCCGCCTGCGCCTCCGATCCCAACAACTCCTACGCTGTAAAGGTAAAAAATATGATACCGTTGGTAAAATATGTGTTTGATATAACCATGCTCATGCCCTGTTGCTGTCCTATTTGTTGATACATTGGTTACGGTTGGTCTGAGCAAGTGCAGTGTAATCCTACATTTCCCAGAAGACACCTCATGAGCAGCTATTTTGTCGGAAACAATGAAATTAACTGGGCTACCCTCGTGCAGTGCAACCATACAACCTCATTGTGTTTAAATAAAGACATCAATTGATAGTATTAGCCTACGTTTGCCAACAATACAGGACAAACGTGTGAATTTATTTGGATTATAATGAAGATTTTGTGTCAAACTGCAGCCAGAATAACTTTGTGACAACACATCCTGTCATTATTCAACAAGCATTTCATTTTACAATCAATATTCACTTCTTGACTTATCTGTTGCAGGTTAAATTTTAATCTGTGAATCAGTATTAGCCTTGGTGACAAATACGTTGTCTTCTGTAACTGCTTCACAATAGATGCCACGACACCTTTTCAGGACTTCTTAATGTGAAACGGAACTAATAGGAAACGTTTGATATGCATTTGCAGCAACTGACTGGAACAGCACACAAGTGCGGTCGACTTCAGTGAGATTACATTAAAACCAGATTACACACATGCACTGTTCTTTCATGAATCCCTTGTGGTCTACAAAGGGCAATTTGAATTCCACACATGGCTGGTAACTGCATTTGAGGGCTTTTACTGACACATGCGGACCATAAATGTGGGTATAAAATGGTGTCAGTCCATTGAATCCCAATCATGATCCACAGTCTGAACTGTGATCTTCTGTAGATTACACCCAGAAATATGCCCTAAAATTAATGTGATAATTCGTCAGATCCGGCCACATCGCTCGGTTTGGCTTATGTGGAGTGAGAAAAATAGTTATAAGAGGATGTTAATGGGTGCGTTCCATTAACCTTGGAAGTCGGATGCCGAAACTTGGAACGACGTCGCATCTGAGTTGGCCACGTTCCGATTACACGTTGGTCGCAAGACGGAAAGGAAGCTAGCGTCGTCGTTAACGTTGTTAGCTAAAACCAGGCGATGATAAAATGCTACATGATGAACGTGATAGAAGTCGCTCAGTGCTGTCGGCGTGATTGATTTAATTACGCAAAAACTAAAAATCAAAAACCATTATGTACGGCTTTTACGTGAGTTGATTTCTGACTTCTGAAATCGAATGGAATGCGCCATTAAAAGCGTGATCTGAATGCTTCAGCTGAGTAGGCTGTGGATTCAAGATTCATCAGATCTCTCCTTTATTTTAAACTCTTGATAAGCCCTCAATAAAAAGCCAACTGCCAACACCATCAACTCACACTGTTTAGTCAGAAAATGGTTGAGGTGGTGTGAGGAAAAAAAACATAGAAATATAGTTGTCTTTTGTCTAGATGTAGGTCAGAAAAGTAATCGGACAGAATAACGACTTGAGTAGAGGCGTTTACTTGTAGTTGCAAGTAGCTGATTCTTATAGATGCCCTTGACGACTGAGTACAGAGACAAGTAGACGAGTGAGGGGTTGTAAACTGCTGTGGAATCTGCACAAGACGCACTGAAACTCAGCCGCTGTTCAAAGCAAATTTTGACAGTGGGTGTGTGTTAATTGATCTTTTAAGCAGGGATTCGACAGTCGGTAGATGGAGGAGGAAGATTAAAATAGGGTGGCGGTCTTGTTTGTTCCCAGGCTACAGCTGGGATGGCCCCGCCACTGCACAAACCTTGTGTGGATGTAGAATAAATAACCAGAAAAAAAGGGTGCGGATCCCGTCTCCTGACCTTTGTCTCAGAGTCTGTCTTAGTGCTGCACAGAGCAGCGGCAGTCGGCACAGCGAGTGTCGTGCCACGCCGTGAGTGCCTTGCTTAATATCTGACGTAATCTTTACATTCCAAGTGGGATTTAGAGTCAGACAAACCCCTGTTGTCAAGGCCACACACACACACAAACAATCATTGCTAAAACTTGTATGGAGTCATATTTTTTCAGTCTTGTTAATCAGGAAGAAGAGATTATGGTTCTACTTCTTGCCCCAACTCACAATGAGAACATGCTGGAATATCACAGGAGATATTTGTGTTGCTATGCATGAAATTCAGACACTGCGGGGCAGTAGTAGTGGTTTATATAAGCCCAAGTTAGGGTTAGGTTTAGGGTTAAACCCTCAGGCTTAAAATGCTTTTTAAACCTGCTCTCAGTTGAAGGATTGGGATTGAGACATTGATTTAGCTTGAACAAGAGCAGGAACTGAATTGGCGTCGCCCTTGGAGCCTCAGTAACAAGAATTCCTTTCTTATGTATCTTGGCCGGGATCCCTTCCTGTCTCTGTGTAATTCCCCCCCTCCTTTCTTCTCCACTGCTTAATTCTTACTGACCTTTGTGTTTCTACCTCTGCAGATCTGTAAGAGTCCGTCTGTGGAGGCCAAACAGAGCCACCTCTACGGTCTGTCGGTGCAGCAGAGCATGCCGCCTCACTTCAACCTCCAGCAGGACTGTGGTCACTTTCTGGCCTGTGTCCCCCAGAGCATGCTGCCTTCCGAAGAAGCATCCGCGCCCACCGCATCCGCTTCGCCGCTGCCTCAGCGCTCAGCGTCTGCGCCTGGCCAGCAGACGGAGCGAGAGCGGGTGGTGGTCATCACCGCTGAGATCCCTCGGCAGACGGCAGCCGACTTCGTTCAGGAATGGGAAGCCTTCCATAAAACCCAGCCCGAGGTCTATGAGCGCCGCGTGTGCTTCCTCCTCCTGCAGCTCTGCAATGGCCTGGAGCACATGAAGGAGCACGGCGTCACGCACCGCGACCTCTGCCTCGAGAACCTGCTGCTGGTGCTTCATCACCGCAGGCCCTCCCAGCTGCCCCGACACACCACCGCTGACAACAGCACCAGTACCGGTTCCAGCGGCGCCGACATTCAGCGCCACCTCCCCCGGCTCCTCATCAGCAACTTTGCGAAGGCCAAGCGTCGCTCCTCCGAGGACGCCGCCTCCACCACGGTAGATCCCCGCATCAAGCGGGACCACGCCAGACTGGCCCCTGAGATCGTCTCAGCAGCCCAGTACCGCAAGTTCGATGAGTTCCAGACGGGCATCTTGATCTACGAGCTCCTCCACCAGCCCAACCCCTTCGAGGTGAGTCCGGCTCTGAAGGAGCAAGACTACCGCTGCGAGGACCTGCCCCCCATCCCCTCTGTCTCCCTGTACTCCGCCGGCCTCCAGAAGCTGGCCCGGCTGCTGCTCCAGCCTGACCCCATCAAGCGCATCCACATCCAGGAGGCCAAGCGGATACTGCAAAGCTTGCTCTGGGGGCCCAGAAAGGACCTGATGGAGCAGCAGAGAGAGCGACACGGACATGGAGGAGGCTTTGTCGGCGGATCCCGAAACGAGGGCCTCTTCAACTGGCTCGACGTGAAACGGGCCCTGCTGATGATGAAGTTCGCCGAGCGTTCGCTGGAGCCCGAGAGGAACGCGGAGCTGGAGGACTGGCTGTGCTGTCAGTACTTCTCCTCGGCTCACCCTCTGTCCCTGTGCCACACGGCTGAACTGCTCTACTCCCTCAAGTGACGGGGGAAAGTGTGCGCAAGTGGACTTCAGGTAACGCGGGAACGTGTGTATGAGAAAGGCAAGAAACTTTCAATGTCCGGACAGTGTGATCCTCTGGAGATACTGTGAAGCCGCCCACCCGTCAGCTGTCTGAGCGCCACGCGTCGGCCTCCGTCCACTGTCAGTATCCTGCTACAGACTGTCAACCGTGACCTGAAGTAACCTTTCAAAACTCACTTCTTTTTCTGATGTTCTTGTAACAGTCACGGACTAAAATGTTCACTCACAGACTAGAATCCCGGTAATAAAAAAGGCAAGAAGAAACATGGACAGTATTCGTAACACTGTGATACACTTACCAAAGTTTAATGTTTGACACTGTATCATGTGTATTTATTAAAAATTAAGACATTTAGAAAAAGCTTGATCATCATAGTCTTACTCTGTGTCCGTCGGCTTTGCAAAGTAACGTAAATGTGCAGCTAACGTTATTCGTCCGATATCGAACTCACACTGTCGCACCTTTTTAACCCCCGGATATTTACTTAGGGACACTTTTCTTGCTGAAAAACACCTATCCTTTAAGAAGAAGCAGAACAAGGCTTCCGCAGGTCTGTCACAATCTTTGTCAGACAGCATTGCATAACGACGGGATTTACGGCAGATTAATCACGAGCCGTGCTGTCTGTTTAGCATGGATTTATAACGGACAAAACACTTGGCGATGTTGCTTCTAATGACCGGATGGTGACCTTTCCCTGCCATTTCACTATTAGTACACATTAAAATGTTTTGACATGTGTTGCAGTGCCTTTTGTTCTTTGTGTATGTTACAGTGACTCCGAAGCCAAATGTAAATATCGCTCATTATTTGTCCTTTTTTGTGAAACTGGCCTTTCACAGAATGGTCTTTAAAAAGAAAAAAAAACCCCAAAAAAAACGGTTTTGTACAGTAATTTGTAGATGTGCCCAAGCAGGTCTTTAAAGGCCAGTTAAAAGAATATATATATTTATGGTATAATTTGTTATCCGGTAGTAGTCACTGGAATTTCTGTTTGTTTTTATGTGTTGAATATCAAGTTTTTTTGTTTGTTTTTGGCACAGCAGCAAGGTGTTTCTACTTTTTTTGCCCCTCTCGAAAAATCGCAGACTTCGACAGCCTGCATGCAGGTTCCTGTCCACGAGTGGCTGAAACGTGGTCAGAACTCGCAGCTAATGAATTTTCGATTTGAATCATTTTTGTGTTTGCCTCACCTGTTTGCATCTTATCAATAAACTGTGCATATATTTTCACACTGTATTTTGTGTCAGCGTGTCCCAGGTAGTTTCTAATATTGTGAAATGAATGATCCCCTGCAAAACATTTCAACTTTTTTCACCGAATGTTTTAAATAGAGGACTGGACTGTGCCGATAAGACAGGAAATGAGGCGCTGAAGAAGCGCAGGGTGTTATTTTGGTGCATGTTTCCTGTGGATTTTATTGTGGGAAAAGAAAATTGACATTTACCATTTTTCTCAATCTCAGTCTTGGTGGTGTTAAATACATCCCTATACACAACCTTTGAATAAACGTGCAGTTTTCACAGAAGTAACCTACAAAAGGGGACAAAACTTGTGGACAGAGCGGGAACAACTGCAGCAGGAGCAGCTGCATTTCACAGATCAACACAATAGCTTGTACGTGTAGTGGAATCTCAATTTGAGTTTGAGACCTCGGGCTAAAACAGACCCCAGACTTTTCTCCGTCACCTCAGTATACCAACCTCCCCACCCTTCACATCATTCCCTCAAAACCACTGGCTGCTCCCTTGTCATAGGTGGAACTATGTTGCTATGGTGCTTTGACCAATGGAGTGGCATTTCCAGGAACGCAGTCTGTCTCTGTCTCCCTCTCTTTCATATGCACACACACACACGCGCGCACACACACACACAGAGAGAGAGTGGAGCAGCCTGTTGAGCAAGAATCCAAATAACCCCCCTGGAGACAACACGGCTCCCTTCTTTGTCTGGTGAACACTGGTTTGGAAGTATTCAGATCCTTCGCCAGTTAGTGTGCGATCACCTCGCACCGAAGCCGGATAGAGAGGCAGGCAGGGCAGCTGGGGCGTCAAGTCGGCCGTGGCCTTGCCACACTGGTTCCGTGTTTTGACTTCAGCATGTGTGGGTTGCAAATGTTTGCTGACCCACGTAAAGAATTTAGTACTGAGGCAAGAAGCACTGCAGAGTCTGACAATGGGGCTGCTACTCGAAACGCAGCTCAAGCCGTCAGGCCTGTTTCACAGGAGCCACTTTGATATATCACAGTAGGAAAAGCAGAAATGAAAATGACAAAATAATGACTTAATTTATCTGCTTTAGCGTCGGTTATGAAATGAAACAAGCAGACAATCTAAAATCAGAGCTGCAGTTCTGTAAACATGTTCTGCTCTATATTTGGTTCCTCTTTCCAGCTTTATCTCACCAAACCAGAAGGGCTCGGTAGAGGTTACACAGGATAATGGGCCTGACTTGTCTCCCTGGTGGTCTCACCTGAGGATGGATTTAAGTCTCATGCAATTCCCCACCCACAATATTTCACTGCAGATGAATCATTACAGAAGCGTGCAGAATCACATCTCACATTAACCTCATCAAAGAGCATCGACAGCTGGCCCGTGAGAGTGTCAAGATCCAACAAGTGGAGCTGAGTAGGGTTTGTTTTAATTGCAGCTTTGGGTTGAAAGAATTGAGAAGAAATGATTGCCCTCCCACACATTTAACTTTGGACACAAGCTTCACTGATGACCGAAATCATTTCAGCTTTCGCTCTCCGCACTCTCAGACCTTCAGACCTTTATCAGGACGCCACTCCTGAAATTGTTTTGTTCTTGAATGTGGCCCACTTGAAATCTCCCTCACCATGCTGCATTTGTTTTTCCCCAAGGCCCATGAATGTTTAATAAAACAGAAGGCAGTCTTAACACTGGCAAATCACTATGGTATGAAGTGGAACACTGCAGAGGATTGGAAAGCACTCCAAATTAAGGTTTCTCAGAGCCTCACCAAGACCTGTCATTTTGTCATTATAGAGAAAGAAATATGTCGGGAAGCATTTATAAAAAGACTAGATTATCATAATATTTAATATCATAATATTTGAAAGGAACTTTATAGATTATTACTATTTTTTTTTTCAATCTCAGTACAACCTAAACAATTTGTTCTAGAGCACAGTGAGTCAGTGCAAGTCTCGATATTCCTGGTACGATACTGACATCTAGTGGTCGAACATTATTACTACAGCCAGATTTTAGGATCTATTCCGAACGTGTTGGAACACAAACACCTAAATGTAGTTTAAATTGTTACTATAGTAATTTATAACATTTACATCTTTGCAAGCTAAAGTCATGAAATCTAACATTTCTGATAAATTTTGTACATTAAAAATAGGGAAGAGTGATTATCAGGCTTGACATTTATTAATCTGGTATTCAGCATTTTTCCTGTTATCAGCGGTCCCAGGTTTTGTGTCGACGCTGTAATAAGAATTTAGTAAAAGTTAATGTGTCATGTAATTACTTACTATCAGTCCTCATGTTAACTAATTCAATAGTTTCTAACCACACCACTAACCATATTTATTAACATTAACACAGTAATACTCATTAATAAACCCTTAAATAACAGAAACCAAAGTGTTTTGACACAAACAGCCACCTGACCATGATAAAGCATTTATTAATGCGCTTTGTGATCCCTATTGTATGGTTTTAAACGATTGAATAATGTATGAATTGATGTTTGTTAACATGGAGACCTTTAGTAAATTATTAGTTGGCACATAATCATGAAATACTTTGCATGCACTAATGTTAATAAATAATATATCCTTTTGCGACAGTTTTATCAATTACAGCCACCTCCCACTGTCCCGCTCACAACAACGTGACTGGTTACACAATAGCCTGGTGGGCTGAAACATGCAATATTAAGTACAATATTTGTCTGCAAAATGCAAAAATAAGGTTAAAGTAAACAGTATTTGATGAAAAAAAAAAAAAAAAAAAAAAAAAAAA
>KV751320.1:3306590-3317115 GCA_001698575.1 Mola mola | reverse complement strand
TGGTAAGGTTGCAGTTATTGCTAGTGCCACCCCAGAGACCAGAGAGTAAATAATAACACGGGGATGAGTCAGTTTTTTCCCCCCGCACAGTACTGTTAATTTGAGGGGGAGAGAGAAGAAAGAAAGAAATCATTCACGGCACATGTTCATGAACGGAATATGTGATTCATTACAACCCAAACAAAGCGGTAATAAAACAACCATTTCCACCACCATTTGGTGATGAATGCAGCCCCTCACCCACTCACAAATTTCACAAAGAACCCCAAAAACAAGTCGGCTTGGAAATCCACACAGCTGATGACAGCACTCGGAACGCCGTGCTCGGCTACAGTCACTGTGAGATGTGGCTAGGTTCTACGGAAGGAGTCCCGTGAGTTTACGCAGCAGGTCACATGCACGCAATGCATCGACACCAGTCAAGTTCCCGTGGAAGCAACATGATTTGGGTAACAATGTCCGTGTTTCTATTCACATACAGTAGAAAGTGAGCGACAGATTGCAAAAGCAAAGAAAACAGAGTTTTGCAACGACACGAGGTGGGTGAAGGCACCCCAGAAGATTTTCAGGAGTGATGCACAACATTTTTTGTTTTTTTTGCCACCATGACATGCAGTGATGTCCACAAGTTGATTTTTTTTTTTCCTGGGTTAATTAAAGAAGTCCTTTACCGAGAGGAAGAGTGTGTGGCGATGACTTGAACATTTGATTTACCAGCAAAGATACCAATGAGAAAAGACAAGAAAGTGCCCCTTTGCATGTCAAATTCGATTTTTGTGGGGTTTTTTTTAAAAGACTTTTCTTCTCTCATTAGTGAGTTATATGAAACACCAGCCTGGTTTTAAGGGCTACAGTTCATAAAGAGGGAGTAAATACAGTTTGGCAAAATATTACGAAAAATGAACCTGTCTGAGTTGGCCACTTTCCTTTTCCCCACCATGGCGAGAAACACACACAAACAGAAACATCTTCTCTCTTCACCAATCTCCCCTTAAAGTGACTAATAATAAATTAAAGAGGACCTTGAAGAGATCTGCTTAAAAGACTGTTTGTGTCTATGTATATATTTATATATATTTATATATCTCTATACGTGTTGTGAAGTAATGTCCTGTTCGACAGTTCAAGAAGAGGAACTTGTGACGTCTCCATGGAAGCCCCATGCCGTCAGATAAAGCGGGTCTCAGAAGGCCCAGACGTCGGTCAGGGGGCTCGTGCTGGCAGGCTGGGCGCTGACGAGGATCTGAAGGTCCATTGTTACGCCTTGCCCTCCTCCACTTTGACAGCCTGGGGTTTGATGGCTCCAGTGCGTGCTGGTTTGGCTTGCCCTGCGGAGGTTAGCGGCTCCTGGAGTTTGCTGGTCATGACCCCAGGCGGCGTCTTGCCCTCGCCAACGGCCTTGCGCACTTCTCGCATGGTTTTATTCTGTTCAAAAGGAGGGAATACTAAGATCGACAGCACACATCTGGCAAAACATACATTTCTACAAAAAGCACTTGTATCAACAGTCTGAAGCCAATGCTTAGTTATCAAGAAATAAATAATGGTAAATAATTTTCAATATTAACTCAGCAGATTCTGGTAAATTTAACAGTCACTTAACTCAATCTATACATCCTTTTCCCCAAGAGGAAGTGTTAGCAGCTTATTTTTATAGTTGAAAGAGTTGCACTTATTTATCAAATTCTATCTTACTTCAGTACAGTTTAGGCTTAATACACATAAATATTAGCATTACTAGAAAAAGAGAACTTCAGTATTTTTCAACTTTCACCCTTTTTAACAACCTTTAGGCTCTAAAATCTCACCAAATTCATCTGTTTTTTGAAAATTACTCCAGTATGGCGTTCGGTTGCTAGGAACATTTAGCACGACAAGGCTACACAGGGCAGCGACGCTGAGCATGTCAAAACGTATATTCCAAACTATTTATTCCATGCTGTAGTACGCTGATAAATAATCAGACAATACTTTGAAATAAAGCTACATGAATTTGTTTGTCCTTTGTAAAACAGTGCCCCTTTGGCAACTGACTGGTCATGTCTCAGGTCCAACTGTGAGGCTACCCAGAGTAGAGGAAGGTAGGAAAAACAACATGTACACAAGTTTTATAAAGTAATTTAGTTACTGAGTAAAAAACACAGGTGTTCTACTGTAGGTATTTACTCCACATTACCAGACACTTGCAGTATCATTGAGGGTAGTTATAGGCAACATACAGCAATTAAATTCCAATTCCAATTCTGTTGCACTGTGTAGTCTAGTCAAGCTAAATGGTCCTAGCAACTGAACTCCATACTGGAGTAATTTAAAAGAAAAAAATAAATTAAAAAAGATGCATTTTGTGAATTCTTTGAGGTTAAAAGCCCAGGAAATAGGGTTTTGGTTGTAAAATACCAGAGTTTCGCTTTATCAGCAGAAGTCTAATCTTATCAAGTTCTCTTAAATTCAAAACATATACAAGGCAACAAATATAGAGAAAGAAAATGGATTAAATTAAATTACCTATATTTACAGTGGGTGGCTCACCTTCATGCCATCCTCTGGCCCTTTGACAGGGGGCTCGGGGGCAGAGGGAGGGTTGCAGTGGGGAGGGTCGCGGCCAGGATTGGGGTATGGGGGGGAGCGGATGATGACAGGCTTGTTGACCTGCATGACTGGTCTCTGGATAGGGTTGGGGAAAGGGCCTGTGGTGGGGGGGCGCATATGGTGCATCACCATGCTACCCTGAGCAGGTGGGACCTGTTGGTCATGGGGGAGGGAGGGGAAGTGATAGAGTGGAAGTTAAATGGAAATAAATAATTAGAATGCCAGTGTTGGATTTCTTTTCAGACTTGATCAAAACACTTCAGTGGAAACACTGGTTTGTTTCTTCAATCACAAACTTAAAAATTATAAATCATTACAGGTGCTATAGATGTGGAATCCTAAAAAAAACAAAAAACAACAACAAAAAAAACAAAACTTTTTGACAGCAGGTTTCATATGTTAGCAAACATGCCAAACTCTAAAAAAAATGGTGAAAAATATTTCCCATTGTCTGCAAGAATTAAAATGGCCGGATAAATCTATACAGTAAAACGCATATATAACAAATAAACATATATTTAAAAAAATAAATACCTGCTGGGCAAAATGTGTAGGCAGAGGGCCTACTGGTCCCCCGGCACCAGAGGGCTTCCCACTGGGGCTGGCAGATCCAGGCCTGATGACGACGGGGAAGAAAGATAAAATGTTTATAATCTATTTCCACAGATGTACACTTGTCATCACCATATTTGAGTGGCTTGCAGAGTTACGATGCACAGATTATGCGCCCAAGTCATTTCCACTCACCTGTAGGACCCTCCAGTTATGCCTGGCGAGTGATTGGGCTTGTCAGAAAACTGGAAGCTTTTCATTTCCATCTGTGAGCCCTGAGGTTGGGACAATGAAAGCGATGAAGTCAATACTCAAACAGCCTGTTATTTATATTTACAGACATGCATCATTATATGAAACCATCTAAACTTCTGTTTGATTTTAACAGCCATAATTGAAATAACAGTCTTCAGTTGAGCAACATGAGATCTCATCTGACCTCTCGGTTGCCGCTCATGACAGCAGGCTGGGAACCAGGTGGCAGCATACGACGTGGGGCACCGACTGACAGGTTCTGTCCCTGCTGCAGCTGGATGGACTGAGGGAGGATGAGATGTTGCTGAGCTGAGCCATAGCGCAGCTGAGAGCCGGGCAGGGGCATAGTCACCTGGTGAAATCAAAAATTTTATTAAAAGCTATTGTCATTTCAGGAATCATTCCAAGGATGGGTTCATTTTGTTATGAAAACCAGAAGTTGCAGAGCTAACATTTTTACCCTTAAATCACTCAGAAATCCTGAAAGCATCAATAGGAACACAGTATGTTTGACTGCCTGTAAATCCCCTCACCTGGATGAGCTGAGAGTCCATTAGCTGAGAAGAACCCATACCAGGCCCCTGGTTCATCTGGCTGTCATAGACTAGCTGCTGGCTGCCATTCATGGGCTGATAGTGAGAGCCTGACTGCGGCTTGACCATGTCGGAGGGCTGCATGCCAGGGAAAGCCGAGTAGGGGCCCTTGATTGGGGCTCCACCCGACAGCACCATGGGGTTGGGCTGTGACAGGTTGGGATGCATGTAAACCTGGGACCTGAAAGTAAGGACACGAAACAATGACGATCAAGTGAAGGAAGTTACTGCGAATAGTGGAAATTCACTGATGAAATTCAGGTGGTAGTACCTGAAGGGGGGGATAGAGTTAAACATCTCTTGGGACTGGGAAACAGGTAGACCTCCTCGAAGCCCCAACTGAGCCTGAGCCTGAAGAGATGTGTGTAAAGAGATGGGAATCTGCTGTGCTGCTGCCGCCTGAGTGGGTGAACAAACGTAATAATAATTACAACTCTGCTAATACACAACCAATCAAACCTCTGTGTGTATGCATCTCTCTACCTGTTGGTAGGTCTGCTGCTGAGTCATTGTGGGAGGTACGAGGCGTGGCTGGCTAGGAAAGACATGACCATCCAGGTACAAGGGGGGGATATGATTACCTGCAGAAGGGACGGGAAAAAAACAGGCTAAGTTCTCTGTGGAAAACTAAGCCCTCATCAAAAAGCAAAATCGAAAAGCAGTTTCACCTTGCATGGACATCGAAGGGGCTACTGATGCCACAGGCATGGGGGGCATGGAAACCCCTCCAAAAGAACTGTAGCTTACACCACTTGAGGAGCCAACACTGCAGGTAGGCTGAGCACCTGATGCACCTCCGCCAGGAGAGCCCTGCTCAGGGAGGGACTGGGAGTTCTCCCAAGCCTTGCGAGCTGATTCCATCTGGGGAAAAAGCAACATTTAAAGTTTCTATACATCTTAATGAACATCTGCCTGTATTTTCACTACTTAAGTCGCATAGACCCATAAATAGGATTATTCCTTATTTTTAGGTATGTGGTAACGTAAATGTATTCAAATACCTTGAGCGTGAGGTCAGCACTGGGGAAGGAAATAGGATTGAGGTTAATGCCAGGCTGGAGGTGGTTGGAACGCAGCATGGGGATACTTTGATTGAGAGCCGTCTGGTAAAATATAAATAAAAATCCAAGATCGGTAAGTACAAATCACATCCTTTTATACTAATAAAAAAACATGAAACATTCTGACTTCACAATGTCACGCCATATTTTTGTTTCAATTTTAAAAAGTATACCATAAAACACTGATACAATGGCTCACATTAGTGGTAAGTGCATCCTGAAGTTTGTTCACAGGATTGGACACGGGCACTGGGGTGGAACCGGGCGGTAAGCTGAAATCCGAGTCTTTGGCACTGACTCCAAACTCAATCGGAGGGACAGGTAGCACAGTGTCCACACCATTGACTGGTGTGATGGGGCCACCCTCCAGCCTGTCAACGCCCTCCGAGCCCTTGCGGTTCTTTAGCGAGCGTTCGTTTCCGATAGGCCCTGGTTTGTGCTGTTCTTTACTCTGCTCTGGGCCAGCATCAGAGTCCTAGTCAAAAAGATGACACCATTTGTTTAGAATTTCGCAAAATAATCTGATATCATGGCAATGCCATGATATCAGTTTATTTAATAATAATTGGGAAGGTAAGAAAATGATGGATTATTTTCAACTGCAGACTAACACTTAAGACACAGAATGAAAAGGTTTCATTGCATTACCTCAGAGTTTGGCTCACTCCCAGTGTAAGACACCTGCTTAGTCCATGAGTCTCCACCTGAAGACTGTACTGAAAAAAAAAAAAAAAAAAAAAAAAAAGGGGGGGGGGGGGGGGGAGAGGCATGTGTTAATATTTGTGGAAATTGTGGTCTAGAAAAAAAAAATCCAAGTTACAATAATATACTCTCTAAGGTTTCTGGTTTTTTAACAGCAACAAAGCACTAAGAACAAGACATTGCTACAAAGTGTGGTCCATTTATTACCTGTGCTGTTGGTCTCCCAGATTTCAGTTCCCAAGTTGTTAGAAGAAAGCATTTCCTCAGGTTGTTCAATGCTCATGTTTCCCTGCTTTTTGGCAAACCGTGGTGGGATTTTGGAACTGAGAGTCCTATTCTTCACTGCAGCCTAACACAGGCAACAACATATAACAGCTTAGAACTGCCCACTCTTTGGGGCACCTAAGGGAGCATCTGGAATGATCTTATGGTAACCTACAGTAGCTCCCTGTTCTTTCCTCCTCCTCTCATCTTCCTGTGGGCGTCTCTGTTTTTTGGACAAGGCATCCTGGTATCCATCTGCATTTGGAACAGGCCCCCCTGCATCCCCTTCAACTACAAACCAAGCATGTGATCAATTTTATTATTACTACTACTACTATTACTATTATTAATTCATTTTTTAGATAGGGAGGAACCGCTACAGAACTTTACCACCAGAAATTTGTTAATGTGTACATCATCAGGTTTGAGCTAAAGACATATCAGCAAATAAATTCAAAATACATAAATGTATTTATGTTTTTTATTTTCTATTTTTTAAATGGACGTACTTGGGTAGCTGCTGAGCTCATATTGAGACAGAGGTTCAGTTATGTCTGTCTTGACAGGTCCTTGCTTCAGCTCCTTGTCGAATTTCTTCCCACAGGACTCACTGGGCTCCCTCTCCTCCGGCTGATCGATACTATAGACCGGCCCCGACTCTTCTGAACTCCTACTGAAAACAGGAACGGGAGATGGAAGGATTTTTAATTGGGCATTCTAGAGTATATCCACATATAAAAACGTAACAGTGCTATAAAAAATATGTAGCAGAATGGAAGAGCTTTCACAGAAAGTTAACAATATGGGCTAGTGGAATCAAAGTGGTAAACAATTGTTTGAAGACACTGTGTAACCCAGCGCATATTAAATTCAACACAATAATAAGGAGTGTACATCTCTCTTTTATATTATTTTATTCAAATCTAACTTAATTTGCTTTGATTCGACTCAAGGACAATTCATTTTCTAATTTGAGCAGAGCGACATGTACCAATTGGTATCACTGCAAGAACAAAACGTATTTTATATTAACATGCCATTGTGCTCATTACAATGACAACTTCTGCATATATTGTTAGATTTTTGCAACTGTCTATACATTCTATTTTTCTACTTTTTATGTTTTACTTTATACTATTATATGTCCTATTGGTCCCATACCTGAACATCCTTGCTACGGTGACAAATTAATTTCCCTACTGGGATTAATAAAGTCATCTCTATCTACATCTATCTCTATAAACACAATAACATATTCCTGCATGAATATTTTGACATCATGAATACAAACTTAAGTCTGTCTCACACTGCCCAGATGTCTGCCTTTGGCTTTTAAAAAGCACATTTGTCCCTTCAACACAAGGCAGTTCATGAAATGTGCAAAGCTCCTATAAGACTGAGGAAAATACAAACCAACTTTTCACTAATGGTACAAATACCACATAAAGAAACTAAAGACAACAATAAAATACTGTTGCACAAAATTCTGATGTTTGCTCAGATGGACAGAAATGAGCCACACAGTCCAAGTTAGAAAAGAGAAAAAATGTATTTTCTCTTACGTGGACTCTAATGCTGTGTTGCATTAGTACAGCCAACTAGCCAGCCGTTAGCTATCCAAGTATCCACATACTCTTCGTGAGATGAGTGTTAAGATTTATCATGCCACTGGTGCTTTGAATCGCAGTTCTACAGATCTTAAAAATGACTAGACTTTTGTCCAATTTTCATCCTTTCTTGTAAAATCCAAATAGCTTTCAAATTTCAACTTGAGGGCAGCCTGTAAAGAGTAGCAGTGGACAGATGTTGTTGTCTCTGCTCCATGGCAACAACACACTAACGAGTCGTGAGTGTCAAGTCAACTTATCTCAGAATGCTGTCAGACTTCTGCAACGCACTGCAGCAAAGAATGGACTGCAGCTGTGAACCGATTAGTAGCATCAGGGTCGGGCCATCAACTAGTTCATGGTCGCATCATCAAAGCTAATAAAACCATTTGGATCAGTTAAACTTTACACTCTTAAGAGCAATGTAACTCCCAAGAACATATTTGAGATGCTACGTTGCCAGTATACGTATGGGCAGTAGACTACCCCCAACAATTAGTTTGTTTAGTTGTTTTATTTCTGAGTTCATTATTCACCTCACCTTTTGCACAATGGGCCTCCATTCTGCCAATTGTCACTCCTGTTAGATGAGGAATTTGGGGTAATATCAGGTGTACGCGTCATCTTGTTTGCTTCAAGCAGTGATGGCTCTCCTTTCCTGTTCTGCCGTTCCACCAATGGTCTCTGACTGGAGAAGCTTCTCTTGCAAAGTTCCCTCTTTTCACCAGAACCTGGTTCACTATGCCCAGAGTCTGAAGGGATATCACCATGTCCCTGTGTACTTGTGCCTCCACTTCCGTTTCGTTTCTCTCTCCAGTCACCAAAGTCGCTGGTGTCTGATCCTGTCTCCCATTCCTCTGCCTGGCCATGTTGGCTAGAGCGACCAGAGTAGTGGCCACTGGGCCAGTTGTCTTCACCGCTGCCTTTGGAGCGACCAGGCCAGGGGTTTGAAAAGTCTCCATTTATGTATTCTTCACTTGTCCACTGGTTTGAGCCAGGTTCACGCTCCTGTCGTAAACGACGGAAGCGTGGTGGCTTGTCTTGACGTGGTGGACGTCGTCTCCTTAACATCTGCCTGTCAGGGTTGTCATTGTCAAAGTAGTATTCTCCTTCACGGTCCTCTGTACCGTTTTCCATGAAGGTGCCAGTGAATTTAGGGGGGTACTTAAGAGGCTCACGACCATAACCATTTTCTTGCATGGAGCCACCACCGCCACTAAATTGGGGCCCACGGCCTCTCCATGCTGGCATGTCTCTGGATCCTCCAAAGTTCCGACTATAGCTTGCAGTTGTGTTGAGCCTGGGAGGCAGCATGCGACCTCCAAATCCCCTGGTGACCTTGGCCTTTTCTCTGTAATCTGAGGCTGTCTGGTCATCTGTGTACACCTTATTGGATCGCCAAGAGTCTCTATCAACTTTACGGACATCGCCAGACTCTGTGAAACCTTCTCCATTTTCAGATCCCTTCTGGCGGCGCCTCTTGGGCAGTTCCTCATACTCAGAGGCTTCACTTAAGGTCTCGCTGACATTACGCCTTCGGGGCTTGCCCCTCTGGAACTCCTCAACTTTGACAAGATCCCTTGGTGTCGCTCGGCCTCTGCCAGTGCGCTGAGTCCCACTGCCGTTGTTATTGTTGTTATAAGCACCTCTGAGATTGTCTCCACCTCGGCCCCGGGTTCCACCTCTAGAGCTAAATTCTCTAAAGCCACGACTACGTCCTCGACCCGTTCCCCTGACTGCACCAAAGGCCTGTTCTTCATCAATGAAGATCCAGTTATTGCGCCGTGGTCCATGAAGCTCTCGATTTTCTTGGCTATCTCTAGGTGACTGGCTTTTGGCGCTCTCCCAGGCGTTCTCCTTGGGAGAGTCATCACTATGGGTGATCAGGGGTCTCTCAGTTTTAATGGGGGCTGGTGACTGACGCTGCCTCTCTTCGGGCTGTTTCTCAACAACTGGTGAGGCTGAGCGCCTATTGATAGCAGGCTGGTTATCTTTCTTTAAGTCATAAACATTAGTGAGGACTTCTTTCTCCAGGCGGTAAGGGACAGTCTTCTCTTCAGGCTGAGGTTTAGGCTTCTCATTCTCCTTTTCTTCCACTTTCAAAGCCTTGAGAACTGGTTTCTTGATGGGCCCTGTTCTGCGAGTCAAGGGGCGACCACTGGTCTCAGTTGGCTGGTTTACATTAGCACTCGCATTGGGCTCAGACCACTGGCTTTGAGCACTGTTGAGACTCCCATCTTGTTTCTGAGCTTCATCCTGTTTCCAATTGTCTTTGGAGCCATCTGAGGTCTCCTTGTGAGATTCCGAGCCATCTTTCAGATGCTTCTCTCTGGAGTCTTGTTTTGGGTAATCACTGTCTCCATGATTCTTGGAGTGGTTCTGAGCAGTGGTCAGCAAGCCTTGGTCATGGTGCTGGTGTTCTCTGTCTGGGCCTCGGCTCTGGTAGCCTTGATGGTGGAGATCATCTTGAGGATGGTTCAAACACTCACTGGTTCTCTCTTCATAAGAGCCCTGTTGGGAGCATGCCATATCACTTCTGTGGAGAAAGATACCAAAAGATAAAAAAGACACATATTTAACAAGAGGTGTCTATGTCAATAAGCAGGGTTCTATGCTGTTTTTTTGAGGCAAATCACATGAGTACTGATATGGAAGAGCATATATTAAGGATATAGGAACCTCATAATATGCAGACTCTAATATCTAAAAACAATAAGTGACCTGTCCTCTGGCTGGCGACTGTCCAAGCTTTCATGCTGCCTCTGATAAGGTGGAGTGAAGCTGCGCAAGGGGTAGCCATCTTGGCTCCAGATAGGGTAAAGCTCAGTGGAAGGGGCTCTTCTCTCCTGGTGCAAGTTGGTATGACATCCTTCATCAGAACCAGGGCTGTTCAAGTGGTCTT
>KV751320.1:3282516-3304215 GCA_001698575.1 Mola mola | reverse complement strand
AGCATGTAGTTACCGGAGCATCCGCAGAGAGATGTCTGCTGTTAGTCTTCCTGGGGGGCTCGTGATGGTGATGTTGGTAAGAATAACTCTCCTCTGGGCCCTCCTGGGGGTAAGATGCCTCACCTGAACTCAGGGAGGAGTGGCAGTCACGCTGATTCTCTCTCTCCCGCTCCCTTTCCCATTGAGTCCTAAAAGGTAATGGAATAAAATTAGACACTCTTTTAATGTTCACAGTGTGGATTTCTTTTGAACAATGAGCATTAAGAGTGGAGATCTTACCACATCTTGTTTTTATCACTGTGTTCTTCTTCATCATCACTAAACTTGAGCTTCTCGCTATAATCAACTTCCTCATGGAGTCCTAAAAATAACAATAAACAGTCAGTAACAGTGCTGTGGGATAGGATGCAGAAAATTTGAAACAGCCACTGCTGTCCAGATATTAAGCAGCATTGTCTCAGTGGGTTAACAACTGTCCTTTAGTATTAATAGAGTAAGAAAAGCAAAATTTACATATGTACTTAACTTGAGATCAAAAAGATCAATATCTGTGAATAGGTGTAAATAATTTAAAATGTAGTTGAAATTTTATGGGGTCTCTCTGATAGTCTTCAATTAACTGCCTGTGTTACAAACAGTTTGCCCTCAAGTCCAAGCAAAAAGAGAGAGAAAGACTAATGACAGCAGCATTTTTCTGGCTTTAAGCTAAGTAGACGTGTCCCAAGCAGATATGTAAGATTAGCTAATAGTAACCAAACAATAAATAGCTCATTAATTTTTTCTGTTTCTGACACTATGAGAAGATTAACCACTTTAACTCAATGAGTGATAGCCACAGAATGCTACAGTAGGATATGAACAGCCATCCTAGTAAATAAAATAAAATTTTCTAGAGTGGTAAAACATTTTACTATTCATGTTAATAGATTAAAAAAAATTGAGAGCAGAGCTGCTACTTCACTTTTTATCTTGAAGCTTGCCAGTAACATAATGAATGTGGGATATGGAGTAGATTTAGAGCAGTGTGTGATAATACATCCTGGGGCATGATAAGTTATTCAGCAACATTTTACAAACTAACTCATTAGCAGTAAATATTCAAAAGCTGACAAAGGAACTTAATGCAGTACACACTAACATCAAACAGTTGACTTAGATGTTTGATTTGGTCTCAGTGTAAGAGGGAGCTAAAGTCAGTTACAAAAGACTCATTAATACTGACCAGCCCATCCATCCTCGCAGTCATTGTCAAGTTCATCCAGATCTTTCAGGTCCTCTGGATTAATGATGGCTGGGCGTTGCAGCCTGTCACCAGGCCTGCGGATGGGCTGAGAAGACAGGCGAGGTACAGCACGTACAAAGCGGTTCTCTCTTTTTATATCACCACTGCAATAAGAGATGGCAAAAAACACAAATTGTGAAATGCCAGAAACAGCTAAATGAATGTATGCTCTTACTTTGTGAATGTACTCACTTGACAAGTTCTGGTTTGGCGAAGCTCGGCCTAAATGCTGGTTTGCTCTCAAATCGAGCTGGGGCTGCAATGGTGGCAGGAACATGGTCTGCACCTGGAGTTTCACGTGTCTCTTTCGAGCACATCTGACAACAAGAGGACAAAACATGTTCACAGTAGTAATACAATGAGCCAGTACAATGCCTTCAAAGTAATACAAAAAATGGCCCTGATGAATTCATATAGTACTTACAAATGCGGGTAACATATCATGGTAGACAGCAGTTGAAGTGTGGTGAAGCTGGTACTGCAGGGCAGTCGGGACGGTTGTTCTCCGAATAGGCTGGGCGGGTCGCAAGGAAGGCTCCTTGGGGTCAAGGACTGGCAACTGAGCTGTTACTACACTACAAGAGGTTGTGCCGGTGCTAGAAGAAGGGTGAGATGAGGCTGGAGGGGTGCCAGTCTCGCCCGGGGCAGTGATTTTACCCTCTGGATCTGCTTGCAGGCCGAGGGTCAGGGATGAGGGTTGAAGGTTCCTGCCACCACCTTCCCTCCAGCTCGTCACATCTACATGAAGGACAAGAAGATTAGAGACAGACAATTCAACATGGACAGATTTGCACTGACAAAGCATGAAATTAATAGTTTAACCACACTATAACATCATCTTCATACCTTTAATGATAGGAAATAATTGCATAGTTTTAAGTCAATTAGGGCTCTTCATATCCCTGAAACACCCAATAGAGAACATCTGAAATTGTCTATACGGGTATTTTTCCATTGCACAATATCTAAACCCAGGCCCTTCCATTAACAGAATGATTTTCTTTTCATTCACCAATAAGACATTGTGTTCCAACACTATCATTAGCTTCAAGGTGGTTGAAATACTTTACAAATATGCTTAACAGCAGAATTTAAATTTATTTATCAATTCATTTAAGAGACTTCAAAACAATCCCTTGAAGAGCCTCACTCTGGGGGCGGAGGCTTGGTCCGGGCCCATACGACGGATCGAAGCCGCTTCTTTCCTTGCCAGCTCTGTCCTGCTCTCCAGCTGCCTTCAGCGTGGGAAATTCCTCGTGAGAGAAGGGCTGAAGTCGGTTTGAGGCCCTTGAACCTGAAAAAAAACAGACATAAAAGACGTTATCTTATCTATGCAACTTAGAGAGTGCCATGCTAATTGGCAAAGACTCATGGGGGCTGTCACAAACCGGACAGCATACAACTTAACGTTAGCATGTCATTTGATTTTAAACACATCCAGCTCACAATTATGGATAGGTCAAATTACTCACCATCTTGCTCTACTGCCTTTCCATTTAGCTGGGCCCATTGCTTTGGTGCACCTGTGTTTGTGTTCTATGGAAATAAATAAAACCCAAGGTAACAGACTAAATATGCATCAAGTCTCAATGACCTGTTAGACACAGGATAAGTCTTTTTTGCTTATTTCGAAAGACTATTTCCTTTGAAGAAGTTCTGGTTTACATAATGTATTGACAGTGTACATTAAATAAAGATGATGCAGCTTATAAATCAATGACAAAATGCTGAAGTAAGGAAGTGGCGAAAATCTTTGCTAAAGTAAAATGGACACTAAAACAAACCAAGACAAATAGGGGGTGCATTTAATTTAGAGGAAACATATCAAATACATTATTAAATCTAAGATTATACAGCTATTGTTGAGTCAAATGTATTGAAAGCGGTGTGAGACCAAAAGGGCTGTTTATCTTAACCTTTTGAATGTAATTAACAGAAGTTGCATCCGTGGGTATATATTAAAGGAGAGCGCCAGTATTTTTCTGAGCCGTATTCCCTGAATTTTAGGAGTATTCACAAAATACATCTATTTTGAAAATTACTCAAGTCTGGAGTTCTGTGCTGGGACCGTTTAGCTTGACAAGGACATACAATGCAACAGCATGGGGCACCGTTTATTGTAGGAAATAAATGGGCTTTTTTCTCCACTAACAGAGCTCCAAATGATATTGCAGATGTCTGTAACATAAAGTAGATACCTACAGTGAAACACCTGTGTGTTTTGTCTCAACAGCCGTAAAGATATTGTATTGTATTGTTCTGCCTCTTAGACATGATCAGGCAATTGCAGAAGGGGCAGTGTTTTGTACTGTTTTCCACAGTTTTACAATGTTTACGATAGACAAATTTGTGAAGTAGATTATTCCTATTCAAATGTTTGAAATGTTTTCCTGCAATATTATGTAGCTTTGTCCTTCTTATCAGTCCAAGCGACCAAACTTTATACTGGAGTAATTTTCAAAAGAGCTATGTTGTAAAATTTTAGTCCCCAAAATGTTTAGAAACTTGGGGCGAAAAAGGGTAAAAATACCAAAATATTCCTTTATGGTGACCTTTCTGAAAATTTAAGACAGGTACACAAACAAAGTGTTTCTGAGTTTAATAAAGATACAGCTAAACACACAGACCTCCTGGTTGGCTACCGGTGAGGGCTTCTGAAGATTGGAGACAGATTTCTGTAAAGCCAGCTGTGGCTGCAACTCCGGCAGCTGTGGTATTAATGCAATAGAACTAAAAAGACAAAGGAAAGAAAATAACTTTCAGCAAAATTCAGTCAAGGCACCTCAACATAACAAAATACAAAAGCATAGAAAAATGCGCCTTTGAGCAGGTGTAAACATTGCAAATGTCTCCAAATACTGGCTTCTTTATTGAGCCAGTATTTACTTTGTCCTGATGCTATATTCTGAAATGGAAAAAAGCATTTACACAAAATTGTTTTTCAACAATACACATCAACATATACTTGTTTTTCTTAAATCGTTGACAGCCTACGAGTACGCTTAGAAAACCCCAAACTGTAAGGCGACAAAAGTAATATAGTATAGATTACAAATAATGATTTGTAACACAGTGGATCTACCAAACTCTGGTGCAATGATTGGATGTGGTGCGTACAAACTTTTCTTCATTTACCTCTTTTGATCGGGTTGTTCCTGCTTGTTTGCCCATCCTGTACCGTCTTTAGGCACAATAATCACGTTGGGGTCGTTTCCTTTGTTTTCGGATTTCAAGCTCGGCAAGTGAGCGGGTGGGGGCATGCGCCGGGCTGTGGCCACTTTGCCAAGACTCTGCAAGCCATGTCGCGGAACTACTGGGAGACAATCCACAAGTTGATAAATGGACAGGGGATGTTACATTAACAACAGGACTCAAAAAGGTTGCACATATAAAGAGAGAAATTCATCACTGAGAGATAAAACAAATACACTTACCTGTGTTTTTCTGAGTTTCTATTGATTTTCCCTTGTACTTGTCAAATAGGCTGAGTGAGGAATACTTGCTTTTCCCATCCTTGGCCTTGGTTATTTGCCCCAAACGATCGGACATTGCGATGTAATGTCATCTAGTATGGAAATTTTTCTTTGCACCTCTTCCCAGTTCCTTCAGATTCTACAAAGAGAAGAAGAAATTCTCAACTTAAATACAGATCTCATAGTAGGAAAACAATATTTAACCTTCGCTTTGTTTGTGTGACTGTGTGTGTGTGTGTGTGTGGTGGAGGGAGGTGGTTGTTTATCTGCTACTTTGTGACACAGAAGATTATTTAGATTTTGCCAATACTAAATTAAAAGCATGCACTAATC
Source organism: Mola mola (assembly GCA_001698575.1). NCBI lineage: Eukaryota > Metazoa > Chordata > Actinopteri > Tetraodontiformes > Molidae > Mola > Mola mola. The sequence continues at coordinate 3,299,127 of KV751320.1, read as the reverse complement.
CCAGCAAGATTTTGCCTAAAACAAAGAACAAATTGTAAGCCAAGTATTGTATTAGCTCCATTATAGGATACCAAAAAGAGCAAAGTGTGAAATGATTGACAGGGAGGGTGAGAAAAGAAAGTACACCAGCCTTTTATTTGGTTTTAACTGTGTGACTAAAAAATGTTTTTTGAAAACATCTGCTCGGGCACTGTATATTTCAATTTTGACAAAAATCTGGAATACGTACGATAGGGTTAAAATTCAATAGGTTGCAATACAGAAGTAGAGATGCACCAATCTAGTGTTTGAGTTCCAATCCAAATCTAACACCTGGATTTGGATATCTGCGGACACCAATTGTTGCTGTTGTTGTGTGCAAGGAGGTTTGAGGCTTTCCTAAATTTACCATAGCACTTCTTATTAAGATAGCAAAAATATACAAAAATACATTAATTCAAAATGTATTCCAAATTATGAGTTATGGCTAATTGACAATGTGTTTTTCAAGTTAAATATTTGCACAACCGCAAGAATTGTGTAGAGAAGTAAATATCCACACTAAAAAAAAAAAAAAAAAGCCTCAAAAAAGCCTTTTCACACCAAGGGCCACGCAAATGAACGGGATGCAAATTTCAACACTACCAATCTATTCATGTCAGGAGCACACAAATTTAGGAATAAATTACACATATTCTAAATAAAACAATTGTGCTGCAGATGTCAAAATGGACTCAACATCAAGTGAGTCAACATCAATTGACTGATCGATGAGGATCATTACGTTGATTTGTGACGTTTCTCAGCTCTGTGTTTGTATCTATATTGGCAATACGTGCTTAACTTCTTCCTTTATTGACAATAAAGGCTAAATATAGAAAACCATGTTGCTACGTACCTAGAAGTCAAGATTTTAAAAAACACAAATAGGAAAAACTTAATTATCATTAAAGGTCCAGTGTGTAATAATTAGCAACATCTAATGGTGAGGTAATAAAATGAAACAGAGCGTTGCGCCCTCTTTAAGCATGTGGAAGAACTACAGTGGCCATCTGTGTATGACCCTCATACCAGAGTAACGCAGGTTTACAAACTTTGGACAAAATTCCAGGAGACTGCTGACAAAAAAATTGCTTGTACTACTTAGTCACCTTTTACTGGGGTGAGTTTTTTTGTTATTTGTATTCCAGTATCACCAAGGTATACAAAATAAATGTGTTTTTAGGTCTTTTTGTCCTTTCTCAGCTGCCGAAGTAACATGGTGGCGCAAGATGGCATACTCAGTGGAAGGGAACCTGCTCCCACGTAACTAATAATTGATTACTTTATGATTGTAGATACACTATTGTTTTTGGTTTTAGGTGATTATGCAATCATTTTGAAATACTAAGATTATACTTTTGTAAATAGATCTTAAATTCTACTCACTGGACCTTTAAAGAATATACTGTGACGTTCAACTATAAATATATCCTTACATCCACAATCAACAATAATATTTATAAGTGTAATATGACCATACTAAAACAATAAAACAAGTCTGCTTATTTCTGAACAGTTATTCTACTTGATAATTAACAGTAAAAAAAGTAATGACTGCTGGCTCTTTGTATTTCTCTGAAAATCTAGGACATTATTACAGAGTGACAAACTGCTGTCAGGCTTTGTTTCTGTCATTTTCAAGGTTTTGCGCAACACAGAATAAATTCCAATTGCCCTCATTTCACTGAAATAATAGCTTTACTTTCAGAAGGAAAAAACACAAAACCAAGGCTCACGAAATTAAAAAATATTTGTGTGTCCTAGTCATAACTGAGATTTTGTTTTGCTAATTGATTCTTAACAATATTTTGCCACTGAGGATAAAAACATATGATTTTCACTGCAACCTGAGAAACGTAGGTTTAAATTGAAGCTAAAGCTAATAGTGTAGCGTATGAGGCCATGGTTTGTGTTCATTGTGTAGTACTGCTCTGTACAGTTTAGCTTCCGTCATTATCATTGATCATTAAGCATAAATTGGTAACAGTGTAGAAGATAATAAAGAGCATTATGACTGTCTTCTCAACATAACCTTATTGTATATAAGTTTCCTTCTTCATCAAAGAATGACCTGACATAACCAATGAAAACAAAAAAAAAAAAAAAAAAAAGGAAAAATTTATTATGCGCGTTACAACTTTTAAACCAGACAATATGTGAGCATATGAAGAGAGTGTAAAATCAGATTCCAAACAGGACCAACATTACAACACTGTTAGGGGTTAAGTGATTGTCATCTGGTAATACCGCTGCCCTTGATGGGGATATGTGACCTGCAATAATGTCTAGATAGTTGGTACATGACAAAGTGACATCTATGAGAATGCAAGGACCCAAGGTCTCCAAGGCAAACATTGCACAGTAACAAGAAAATCAATGTTATTGACTTCATCTGCGATGTGATTATTAAATCCTAAACATGGTGCTTAGTTATTTCTTCATAAACAGAGGTGCTGAATCTTCATTCATGCTTGTATGTGCTGGTGTTTACATTTTTGCAATTTCTTGATCTGCATTTTTAATAGATTATGGAAGATGCCTCTGGTTTGTGCCAGTTCTTTAATGTTAGAAAATTTATATCCCTGGAAAAACAGGTCATAAACATTTAACCATTTTTCTGCAGCAAAATCACAGATGTACAGAAAACCTTACATCATGTTGGCTCAGATCATAATTCAACGCATGAATAAAACACGTTCAGCATATGGAAAATATTTAAGCGTACAGGTTAACAATGTGCTAAAAATATATATATTAATGAAAAGTGTAAGTTCTTCCATGGGTTGATGCTGCTGTTGAACTTCACCCAACCTCAGTTTTTGTTTATTATTATTTTTGTTTAAGTCCACATCATTATGTCTGGACAACTCACCACAAGTGAACGAGCATGTCAACAACAAAGAACTATAGATGCTGCATACTAAATACCTGTAAGTGTTGCTTTTTTTGCTTGTCTGTATATCGTTTCCTTCATTTTGTTGATATTGTAGATATGTCTAAATATATTTGTTCAGATCAATTTATAGGTATGCAGATTATTACGCAAATTAAAACTAGTTTTCATTATTGTTGATATATTAATTACATCATTCAAACAAAAATCAAGTATGGACGATATGATTTTCTTTGCCCGATGGGAAGTTAAAAATCATGATACTGCCATGCCAAGGATGTCATTTTTCCTGATTGGAATTCGATTTTCCATTAATTCTACATGAGTAAATTCACAACACTAACTACAGAAGTACACAAAGCAAAATACTGCAATAACAACATGCAAGATATTCACTGGTGTTCTCCAGTTGAGCTCTTATTTTGAAGCTATAGGAAAAAAAAAAAACTTAGGCTAGTTATAATTAAGTTATGAGAGAATTATGAGAATTCATTTGTTAGCTTTATTCACTCAAGGATCTACCACACAAATAAAAAAAAGACAGAACATTAAAGCATTGTGCAACAATACAACATTATTGTTCAAATTGTTATCCATCACCAAACAGTTTGTTTAATTAAATTACTTAAACAAAGACAATCAAATCGGCCAGCGCAAACTCCACTATGTGATTTCTTAATAAATGTCATGATCCAAAGTCGTTGTTCATACAATTACTTAAAAAAAAAAAGTGATAGCTAGCGTGTGACACAAGGAGTCACGAGAAATTGCAGATGTGGCCTAAAAATCCGTTTTACTATGCGGGATAAAATTTCCCAGCCGATATTTGCTAATTATACACACAAAATCTGGAAAATCTGTCTCATAGGTTGGGCAACATGAAAGACAATCCAAGTATTTGAGGCCGCACAACAGTTTCACCCACACCTCTCAGGGAAAATATCCATGAAGGTCGATTTAGTTAAGCTTAAATTCAAATTGGTCGAATCCATTTCCTACTTGACTTCAAAAGAAGCCTTTATTTTCTACAAGAAGCACCAACATACACATTTAGCGTCAATAAATGCCGAGTTACGGAAAGCTAACGCTCTGACAGCCAATGTTGTCCATTTCCTGGCTACATTTGTTAGGTTATTAACCCGAACTTCAAGTTGAAAAGCAGAAACGCGAATGAGGAATAAATTATAGAACTATTAATATTTGTAAGATTCTGGAATGACGTTCGACGCGTTTAACGTTCCGTCGTGAAACGCTAACTAAAGCGCACGAAACTGACATCAGACAGTTCCCTGCACAAAAACAGATACACAAATCAACTATCATAACTAGCAATATAAAACATTTAAAACAAATATGCCTGTCGATGTAGTAGATTGTCGCATGAACCAAGCAATATTTGGATCTGCATCAACGTCAAGCAGGTGTTGATGCTAGCCATCGCTCGTAAAATATGCTAGTGATAGCTAGTGGCGAGAGGAAAACAGCTAGTCAGCTATGTAAACATCGAGGGCTCGTAACCGAGGTCCCGTGGAGCTCCTGCCATTATTACCACAGCATGTAAGACTGTGAAGACACCAACAAATAATTCATGCTTATTCAAACTAGCAAATGAATAACAACGCACAGGAAATCGCTCTTCGGCTAGATAGCTTCGTGAATCGTAGCCTGCTCGCTAACTAGCGAAACGGCTACCCCGATTAACTTCCAGTGGAACGTACAAAACAACCTTGACAGGCCAGGGCTCTTCGGTACTGCGGTGCTCGACACCATTAAAACGCCGTGTTTTGTGGGGAATCCGTTAAACACTCGACCCAAGCTAACATAGACCACCTTTCTTGGCTTTCGGGGCGACAAGGCGACAGGAATGGGAATGTAGGACAAGGCGATTAAAAATGGCTGCTGCGCAGAACAAAGCAACAATAAAACTAAGCAGCCGAGAACACAAGCAAAAAGTGAGATCTGAGCCAACTATCCGCATCCATAACTCACCAATTCAGCGTCTTAATGTACCCTCTGATCCGTGACAGTGATATATATCCACGAACTGTTGCCTAATCAAAGGATGGATGACGATTGTAAAGCTCAGTCTTCATGGGCTGAACCTATTGCGGTGTTTTTGCTGGGGACCTACCCGGCCTGGAACTGAACGGAGCTGTGTGCAGGCTAGGTCGGCTCGACGGAGTGCGTCATTGCGTCACCGAGCGGCGGTGGTCGGGAAGCGCGACGAGCGCCCCCTTGCGGTGAATTTCCGTAACTACTTATTACCCAAAAGATGACTAATTACACCAAAAAAAAAACCCGACCGTATTAAAATACAAAATGCTCTCTGACACTGAAGTCACACGGATACTGAATTAGCGTGGATTCAGCCGGCACCCACACCACCGTTATGCTGCTCTTTATCATTATTTTTCCACTTCCATCAGGGTTCTTTGGCAGGCTCCTCCTACATTGTATCACCTGCTGAAACCATTCAACTATCTAAATTTTCAGCTCTTAAAGGATATTAGTTTTTTTCCATTTCAACATTCTATATTCTTTGGAAATATTCAGCTTATTCTTCTTATTTCTTCTTGCACATCATATTCTTTTGATTTTGTCTTCAGCGGTGTTGCTGCAACCTGTGAATTTCTTTGATGATGAGTCAAAGTCTTTCGTGTAACATAAAAGACATTAAAAACCTACATTTCTCCTATCTGTCGCTTCTTTCTTTGTACTCATCTCCTGCCTTCCTGTTTCCATTTTTCCAAATGGCTAGTCTTTTTGTAATTCTACCTCTTATACCTTAAGGCATTTTTGCCGCTTCTTATTTTAAATTCATATTTATTTTTGTGCACCTCTTTTGGTTTTCAGCTAATTATTTTGATGTTTCACATCTGACAGTATTCAAAGTTTGGCCTCTGGCTTTTTATGCTGCCGCTGACGCTGTTACATGTCAATTTACATTGCAGCTCAGGACTTTTCCGGTTCTTCATTTCTCATCCCTCTAAATCAGCAAATATTTTCAGTAGTTTAATTCCACAAATCAGCATCCACACACAGATTTCGCCAGGAAAGGCAATTTTTCTAATAATAATAGTAAGTTAAACAATAAGCATCATCTCTTTAGTCAATGAGCTACACAGAGGTAGGGTAATCAGCATGAGGAGTAACTGGTAAATTCAGTTTTAGTGCCTTGCTCAGAGGTCAGTTTTCAAACGTCACTGATCATTAACACGAACATGAAATGCTGTAGTAGTCAGTGACACCACTAGAGAGAGCACCTGCCTTACCCTTGTTCCATGAAAGAGCTGTATAATTTGTTAAATCACCGATGGGCCATAATATTGATGTTGCTCTGGCACATATTCTGAACAGGTGCAAAAAAAGAACAAAAAAAACAATGATGAATTGAAATTATCATGTAATAAAATGTGTAAAGTGCATTTATTAATATGGAGCCTATAACATGTTTTTATTATGCAACTGATACATGGGTCTACTAAATAGTATATATATATTTTTTTTTTTTATCCCAATGAAAGAAGATGCCTGAATAAATTAGAATGCAAATGTTACTGACAATCAGGAGGAGACCTTTTCTGTTTATAACAAGCTCAGAGCTTCATACCTGCGGAGGTCAGTGGCACTTGAAATGTTGTGGTGTCTAATGTTGCTTCTATCTGCTGTGTATTTAACTCGGAACATGGCACAGACCGAACATAAAGACACAACACCGGACTGTGTGGTGTCTGTTGAGTCGGTCCATGTGGACCCCGCAGAAACAGGCCTGTGAGCATTATCAGCACTTACTCACGGGGATATTTTGGGTACATGCTACTAAGTGCTGTGGAGGCCTGGAAATTTGGCACAGAACCAAGGAAATCTGCACCGGGACAGGTTGTATTTTTGGCGATGTTGCTCATCTCTGGCTGTATTATTCCAAATTTGTTTTCACCTTGGGAAACCTCTTATAACATGGTGTCAGGTTAGACTGCTGCAGCTTACTGTCAACCACTTACTCTTTCTCTAAATTGTCCTTTATCACATGACATGAATTACATTTATGTAAGTCTTGGTGGTGGAGAGTATACATATATATTAACATGTTTCTGTTCCTGCTATTTGGGTAGTATCAGAGCAGACATCACTTCTTTGGTGTAGTTTCAAGAAAGGGTGTTACAGGAAACGAGCATCAGTGGCTGTTAAGAGAAGTGGCTACACTGACAGTCAGAAATACTGCAGCTTATTGCTGCAACAACATAAGAATGTTTGCTCTCTTCAGTAAACAATTGGGTCTTTTAATTCAGTTAATAAGCCCGATCCCAAGTGTTCATACAGTGCAGCTGTATTGTAGCTGCCAGATGCTACAGTGGTGTCATCTTTACTAATGACAGGATAGGAAATGTATTCCTATATTAGAAACACATTGATGAAAATCTAATCAAACTTACAGAAAGCAGAATGGAAGAAAGTGTTTTACAAGTGAAAAGTCAACTGTCAGGCGGATACTGACGGTTACCTCACCAGAGATATATACATATATATGTATATTTGTTTTAAGCTACGCAGGTTTTCCACTGCCAGAGAGAACATAATGAAATGTCTTCCCGCTCTCTTATTCTTTGCTGACCAAGCTGTTGACCATGAGATGCCTTTACAGGCCTTCAAGCAATCGTAGCAGTTTGCTGTGGAAAGCCATGTCATAAACAGGCAGTTAAGCTTCTCACAGGATTCGGCTAATTCACCGACACAGTGCATCAAGTAATGCTTAATTACAATGTTTAATGTAATGTTTTCACGCTTCTGTTTGGTGCCTGTGCGCCCAAATATCACTAAGATATCCGGTTGCAATTTAGACAGCGCACTGACAGCAACACCCACAATTAACCAATATTCAACCATACTGTCATTTTTATGTTCACACACACACACAAGTGATGCACAACACACAGCCAGCCACGTTTTAATGGCATCTCGTTGTATTGATGTGACACAGAAGCAGATGAAAAACAAAACATACGGATTCCTGTACAGAACAAGGCAAACTGACAAGCACAAAACTGTATTCCCACATCAAACCAATACACCGAAATATACCTGCCACAAAAAGAAAGGTATAATTCGCTCTAAACTGACATAAAACAAAACTAAACTAATTTATAAGACAACATTCGCTCCTCTTCTTCCACACACATGCTTCAGTCGTTTTGTGGGGCATCGAATCAGTATCAGTGACAAACCAGAAGCATCTGTTTGCCTCCTTGCAGACAGTAGCAGCATGAAATAGAAAGGGCTGAAGAGGAATAAGGAAAGAAAAGACTTAAACTCATTTAAACAGAAATGGCACATGGATGGAAAATATACTTGACCCTATAAGGAAAATATTGAATTGAGCAGCAAAAAAATCAGTTCATATCTAATAAACATACAACAAATCCCATCAGAGATTTACAAATTATAGAAATGAGACATGCAAATTAGGAACAATGTGGACTATCCTGACAACAGTCACTGTATTTCAGTCTCACATCCGATATTACAACTCAGGTATTAATACTGCAGAATTGGACTTCTAACCTAAAAGCACACTAATTTAAAAAAAAAATAACAGAGGGAAAAGAGGAAGAAATAACTGAGAGTGAAGAACTAAAAGGAAGTAGGAAAGCAAAGAGGAAGAAGCACAAGACATGATACCATCATGTCTTGTGCTCCTTCCTCTTTGACTTAGATTGGATAAGATTGGATAATGCCTATAACTGTGTGGTAGTCAAACGTTAAAGGAAGATAATTTTTTTTGTCTCCCACATGTTTATTCTAGTCAAATCACTGTCAGTGTATCTTTATGTTAATGCCATCGTTTCGTAGTTTAGATTAAGAGGCAGTTGAGGTGTGGCTAAATTGTTTTCATAACAGATTCGTGAAGCATGACGACAATCCCGTGCGGTGACAATCCTGACCTGCCTGTCCTGGGCGTTACATGCAAGCCAGTTCCTGATTCTAAATATCGACGCTTCTTCGTTCAAACCCTGAGATAAGAACTTCACAGCACCTTGTCAGCGCAAGGTGGATGAAATAAGCCTTGTCTGCAAACACAGCCGTGTGTCAAAAGCTCAGGAGAAGGGGCTCCAGCTGAGCGTGCTTATGGAAATAAGAGTCTGACAGGTGCTCGACGAGAGCCACACCGTCTCCATCAAGCTAAAGTGGAGCATGCCCAGTGCAAAGCCGCACACCATATCGGTGAGGTGGTGCTTCCCCAGCAGCACCCGCGACATGCCGACCAGGAAGGCCCACAGCACCAGCAGGATGCGGAGCGGCACGGCCAGCACCAGGTGGGACAGCAAGAACTTGGAGACCATGGCAGCCCGGCTGGCGTGTGCGGCCGGGAAGGAGTAGACGTCCATGGCGATGCAGTCCAGGAAGCCCGGGGTCATCTCCCAGGGTCCCCTGCGCTTCACCAGTCTCTGGACTCCGGCCACGGTCATGACGTCCAGAATGAGCGCTGTCACCAAATATATTAATAAGCTTGTTAATGCTCATAGAACACTGCTCACTGCTGGTGAGCCAAAATTTAAATCTAGACTTTATATATCAGACATATCAACACTTATTTGACGCTTATATATTCAGTTCTGGATTAAATATTTAATGAAAAAAAAAAATGGCCAGTTTTGACCAATTTATTAACACACAAGTATTTAAAGAAAACGCTGAGGAAGTTTAGAGGGGAGATTACGTTCATAGATATCTGAAACCTGACAATGGGTTTTTTTTTTGCAAGATGAAAGCCGAGAACCACCAGTTTAATCCGCTATAACCCACTGGATTTTCTACACCTTGCAGTTTTTCTTTTTTCTTATCCAATCTAAGTCAGTAAAGTATTGAGCAACGACAGATGGCGGAAAAATGTAGTGAACAAAAATATAGATACAAGAGCAAATTATATTTGCTGTATTTCAGCAAACGTACTTAGCTACTCTTCACCACAGGACATACTGATGGAATCCTCCGAATAAATGTATGTTTTAAATTTGTGTTCAGTGAATCCACCATTGAAGCAGAATTATTAAAAAATAAAAAAAGAACAACAATTGTTTGTAATTATCTTCTCATCCGAATATCTTTATTGCATCTTCAACTTCTTTGGATATAACCCCCTTTTGTGAGTCACTGTCTTTAGAGTGTCCAACAGTCCCTTAAATTTAAATTTCCTGATCCATCCATTTCACCAACATTTGATGGAGTTTTCCTTGGCCCATTCCCCCATCCCCCCACCCAGTTTTTGCATAATCTTAATCAAAATAAAATACTCAGATTGCAAACCTCCGCCAAAACGACTATATTTACTACAACATATGCTACCCAGCGATAGGAGACATGCCCTCAAAATGTGTTTTTTTGACCTGTCAGTGACTTTGACCTTTGACCTTGAAAGCCCAAAAGTTATTATCTGTAGCCAATGCGGTCAGCTACAAAATGACACCAGTTGGACCTGAGAACAGACAGCATAGGAAGTTTCCATCTGGTTCCATTTTCACTTGAACCTTTCGATGTATCTGTTCCTTTTGTTTTAAACCCAAATGAAATGGACAGGACCAATTAAACACCAGCCCATGTTGCGTAAACATCTGCAGGTTAGCTTGTGGGCATGTTAGCAAAGACACTAGCATGGCTATAGACTTTTGGTCTAAATCTGTAGTGTGTGATAATGTGTATTATCACATTAAGTGATAGTACTAATGAGAGTCACATCCCTATAAAAAGCATGATTTTGATTTTTGCCCATTCTTTTTACATTACGTAGTGACTCTTCAGATAGAGCAAAGAATAGCGCATACAGTATGTAAACTGTTGGTGACCAAGAATAACCAATATTTATAGCCCACAGAGGAGCATTTGGTTTGTGTCCACATACCAGACATTTTCAGACACCTTTTATAGCTCTATAGCACACCCAATAATACCCCTGCCATCAACAACTTCTGTTTCTGTTCGCTGCCTCCAAACACGCTCAACCAGAGCACCCCGGCACTAATAACTGTCAGTCATCCATAACCATATTGGTTATGCTGCCCTACTTCCCATTCCAGTTGCCCACTCACATTCCCAATGGGGCCATTATTTTAAACTTCCAGCCGTTTCTAGCTTAATAAAGGCAGCCCAGTGAGCTGGTGTTGGTGGGGGGAAAAAAATCAAAATGGAGAAAGGAGAGAGGCAGTGTTGTGAAAAGTGAGAACTGTTCAGGACGATGAAAGGAAAGTGGCTAAATGGGGGATAGTTGTGGTCACCTGGTAAAGCCGTCTTTCTCCTCGCGGGGTGCGGCCTTTTCTCATACAGAGCCTGGTCACTTTGTGTGATAAACAGCCACATGCCAATGAGAAACAAGAGGAAAGGCTGGATGTCCTCCATTGTTTCCTTTGTTTGTTGTTACGGTTTCTTTGTCTTGGTTATTTGAGGGATACACCGTGTCGCGTTTCTATGATATCACGGTACTTCCGTAGCTGGCGTGGTCAGGCTACCCCGCCCACCAGGTAATGGTTCGCACGCCTGTATCGAGCTTACCGTTCCCAAGTGTGCCACGCCAAACTGAACTGAAGTGTACTCTTTGGCGGAAACGTCGATTAAGTCTCATCGGGCATTGACATACCGATAATTTGGGTTGGTTACCAGGCCTGACCTACCAACTATGGTCTGGAAATGAGACTACAATATATTACTCTGTACCTTTAAGCAACACCTTAAGTGCTCAAGCTACAGCCGATTGATTAATCGTGAACATAATGGACGGATTAACGGCTGATTAAAATAATCATTAGTTGCGTCTCAGGTTCAAACTGTTTCAAAACGTTGAGATAATTGAGGTAATTGGTAATAATTACGGATCTATGTATTTTAATCTCAGATGTACCTCTAGGATTTTGTTCTGATGGACTGTGAATCCTCCCAGGCAGGATTTTCGCTCCACAGTGCTGCTTTTCCACAGTTCATGGCTGTGGAACATTGTCAGGCGAGGCAGCACACCAGCTCCAGTGTAGTAACATGAAGTCAGCTCACAGTCAGTCGGTACACAGTTATTGATCACACCGAGAAGCCAGACGCCCTCCATCATCCCGGGCGCTGAACTCAGATTCGCTGTACTGAGACTGGAACCTCCATCTGTACGAGGGGCAACACGTGTGGGCGGATCACTTGTCGGGCCGACCCACTCAGCTTGTATTGTTGGGATATCCCACAATGCCCACTGTTTCTCAATCTAGCCTGAGGCGATGGAGGATTACTGAAGCACTTTCTGCATTTTTTCTTTGCACCAATTTCAACGAGGATAAAACATTGGAAGTGATAGCTGACTAATAACTAATAACATACTCACAAACCCAGCATTCATTTGTAGTCGTTTGTATCGTCATCCACAACTGAACAAACTATTTGTCTCTCTGGTTGCTAAATGCTCCTCTATGTTGACCTCTCTGTTGCTCCCTCAATTTATTTGATGTCTGGGTAGGATGTGCACGTCGATCTTAATACCTTTTTTCTTTCAGCGATGAGAGTGAACCAAAACAGTAAATTTGTGAGCGGTTTCACCATTACATGTGACTCCATGCATACACACACAAGTAGTTGTGTGATCGATTGTGGATATGAAAATATTGCTTGTATTCATTCAATGATGGCTGAATTGAGAGGGTCCATGTCTGCACTCGGGGACGCCTTTGAAATATAATGCCAAATACTGAGAGATCTGTTCTAATGTACAAAAAATGGACCTCTTGGGGGATCAATGCATGAAAGGCTTTTGGTGACTGACGGGCAACGAAACTAACTATAAAATTCTGATCATTTATGTATAGGTGGCTTCTTACAGAAATGGAGTAACTATATGACCAGAGTAATAATCACAGAGAAGAAGGAGCCAGAAAACACCAAGGCAGAGCTACGCTACTGCGTGTGATAAGGATGGGAACATCCTCTGCACAGTCAAGGTCTGCTGACATGCTCAGCAGTTTTATAGACAGTCCAATTCGTTGCATGAATAAAACTGTGCTCTCAAAACGCCATATGGCAAATATTTGCACTGTTAATACGATCACGTCAGTCGAAGCGGGCCAGACAGAAAACAACAGAATTTTATGCAGCTTTAAATCTCACAAGTAATTTCACTCTGTTTAATACTTTTTTTTTTTTTTCAGCGGACTAGAAATGATCCTGGGCCGGCAAATAACGAACAAGCCGCTCGAGGTCGAACAATGTTGCGAACGCGGTACAACAGTGTCCCAATTCCGGAGATTATTGGCTTCCAATCAGAGGTCAATGTGGCTACAGCCAGGAGATTTGTGCTGCTTTTTAAGCGATAATCTGTGTTTGGGTTGAAACTGGGCTTGTGTGTACATGTGCACTGGGCTGCCCGCACATCCAACATTCACCTTGTAGCTACCTCTTCCAGTCTGCCGTTGGACAGTCTGAAAGCACAATTAACTGCACAGCAAGTCATATGTTTGTAAAAAAAAAAAAAAAATTGGCTGTAAATTTGCTTTGTCAAAACGACCTCTTCCAGTCTGCCGTTGGACAGTCTGAAAGCACAATTAACTGCACAGCAAGTCATATGTTTGTAAAAAAAAAAAAAAAATTGGCTGTAATTGCTTTGTCATAACGCAATTTCAGCTGCACGCCTTGTATGGAAGGTACAAATAAAGTGTAGTCTTATTATTACGTTCAAAAAGTATACTATGTCACAGTTTAAAACCATAAACATCGGGGTTTAGATCAAAATCTCCTTTATGACATTGGTCCGCTCATTGTAGTGAGAACTGGGTAAACTTGTGTTGTTGAAATAACTTCTCATTACCTCCTCGTGTGAGACATGTGGCTGTCATGCAGCATCCTACAAAGCCTGGCTGCAGCCTCAGGTATGCTGCATCTGATCCTGCAGCCATACCAGCTGGGAGATGGATGACATAAACACCTACCAAACTGGTTTACCAGGAAGCTTTTATCTATCAACTCTCTCTCTCCGTCACACACAGTACAGTGCACTTTAACTGGACCTTAAACAAGCTGACCATTATTCGCAGTCATGGGTAAGTAAGACTCTTTTTTTCCTTCTGGTGCTGAGGGACAACAAGCACATTAAAATGCATCACTCATAATGCGGATTTTGTATCATAAATGTATGAATATTAAGAACAAAATCTGTTGCCACGGTCTCATTAGTGACAGTTTGTCAATGTTTTTTTAAAGTTTTAGCTCAGCGAGAAGGCAATATTCAGAACTTTTACCTCAATCAGCAATTTGCCCTAAATAAAAATACTGAAGTATTATCATTGTCACATAATTAAAAAAATCCAATGCAGAAAAACACCTGTTATTCTCACACTAAACTAAATTAAATTTAATACAAAAAAAATTTGATGGAGCTGTCTTTTAATGCTTTTGTCGAAAACTGAAACTGATTATTATTTTCCTCAATAATCGACTGATTATTTGGCCTGTAAAAATTCCCAATTACTCGTTTTGGTGTGACCAAGAGTACAGATCGGCAGTATTGTTAATTATTGTACTATTCTTGGCAAATAATTACATTTATGAAACTTCAAACTTTTACCTGATGAAATCTGACAAATGAAAGTAGCTGCTTAGTAATTTTCTATCTTTCGATAAATTGAATACTTGACTTTTATCATTTAATCTGAATTGTTGGCCTTAATTTATAGCAATAAATCAACTTTTCCAAGGATTTTGTGCGCTAAAACAGTTAGGCCTACTCTACCAACATGTCTTACTCACTTGTAGTGGAGTAAAAAAACACAATATATAGTACAAGAAAATTTACCTAATTAGGCTTCTTGAGTACTTTAATTTCACAGTCAGCTAATGGCTGATGACTAATTTATCATTAGTTCATATAGCAGTAATAACTTGCACCACTTTAAGGTTGTTGTATTGTCAATTGGAAGAATAATTTCAGTTTCATTTCTTACCACATCCGTGTAGTATTTTGTTCTGTAAAACAGCGGAGAAAATCGCAGCTGCGTGATTTTGGAAAACTGAGTTTAAAATCAAGTGTTGAGCAAAACGGGACCCAACAGGAGAAGCTGGCGGGCGGGCGCGCGCTGTGAGGCGCGTTCCGCTGCGTGGATGCGGTGCTCACCGAGCAGCAGGTTGACCAGGACCTCTTGGCCGGCCAGCGTGTTGCTCCTTGTGAGACACACGATCGTGCCAACGATCCACGTGAGGCCGTGTCCCGTCAGCGCCAGCAGGGCGACCATGGAGCGGCAGCCTCCCCAGGAGGACGACGTGTAGGCGCACACCCCCATGCGCTTGGACAGACAGATGTCGATGGCGAGGAGGGAGCTCATTGCAATCCCCTTGAATGAGGGGTTCAGCTGCATGCAGTCCTCCTCCGGCAGTTTGCCGGACTCCCTCTTGTCCTTGCTGCCGCCGTCGGTCGACTCTTCGCTTGGCGTCTGTTCAGAGCGTTGTTCCTCTCCCGGGCCCTGGTTCTCACGTTGTAAGTCGAGGGCATATTTGGACAAGGCCAAGTTCTCCTCTGTGGGCGCAGCGACCGATTGTCAATCTCCGGGAGATAATTCAAGTGGCGCGAGCTGACCACGACGTGAAAGGGTCCCGGGATAAACCAGTCCTCCCCCCCCCCGCGCCCTAACAGATATATTTAGACCCGCTGGAATGTGCGATGGCCATGCTGTTTATACCGCGACCCATGCACGCGGGGAGAGCGCGCTGGATGCCATCTGCCCTGGCCAGTTCAGTGAAAGAGGATCTACAGCAGGGGGGGATAAAATGACAACATGAGCGCCTCGTTACGCCTCAGCATGGCACGCCTGTACAGCAAACAGGAGTGGAGGATGCACAGCACGCAAAACACGATGCTGTCGTCTTACCGGGCGACTGAGGCACAAAGCGTCACTAAATCTCCCCCGCAGCCTCTGCGGCACCTCTGATCCCCTGCCAGAAAAAAAGCTCGGCGTCAAAGAGTAAACAGGCAACCAGTGGCCTGTTGTCAACAAAGGGCTGAGAAGGAGGAGGAGGAGGAGGAGGAGGAGGCTCAGCCTGCGCGGCGCTCGCTTCTTCCGGATTCGACGTATTTTACGCACAGTTTGGATTCCACATCTGCGCTGCGCTCCGCGGTGGAGCGGAGTTCTCCAAGGTGCTTAAACAGCCAGCGGCAGCACGGAGGAGCGCATCGTCGCGCTGCCAGACACAGGACGGACTTTCACAGGCCCGCAGAGCTGGAAATAAAAATAAAATTAAAGGAAGCGGAACTTAAAACAACTCGTAAAGGCGGAACGAGTGCATTTATTTTGTTTTGTGAAGAAACGCACAGTAGTTGGTCGCTGCTTCTTATAATCACGACTTGGTGCCCTATTTAATTATAATTCACTTTTCTCCACGTTCAAACCCCGTAAAACGTGCCACGGCCACTGCGCTCAGGTCCCCTGAAGCGGGCGCGCCGATCGTCGTCAACCCGCCGAAATCCCCCAACTCCTACATTTCCCAGCATGCTCCCCGGCCCCGGCCGGAAGTGTCGTCTCGGAGATACTTATAAAGCTGCTTCCACAGGCAGCTGAGGGAGACCAATGCGTAGCTGGGTGAACCTGCCGAGGCAGCGATGGGACGAGCGCGGAGGAAAGACAACCCTTGCTGGAATCTAGGCTGAGACGCGTCCAGGACCGCAAACTGCGGGGCCGAGCTATGTGACCGCG
>KV751320.1:3255760-3275631 GCA_001698575.1 Mola mola | reverse complement strand
GAACTTCCCAGAGTGCTGTGTTTGGTATTATATTTGCTGTATTTGCTGTATTTGGCAGGACTCACAGTCGATGAATGAATAGATCATCATCACCTTTCGTCTCCATCTTCCAAGGTTCTTTTAAACATTGCACTGACTACCAACAAACGGGGGATGCAAAGACCTTTTTTTTCCCTCTCTAAAATATCTTATATATAAAATATAAAAATGATTGGCACAAAATGGGTTGAAATAGTATAAATGTGACACGTGAGACAGCTAATGTAGTCGGTGCACTCAAGATAAAGACGTAACTTTCTCAAATGCTGGCAAACGCAGACACAATGAGAGTGATCTTGAACCGGATCCGCCCAACATGGATGTAAACTGATACACACACGTATGTATATTTATATATATAGTGCTATGTATAGGGGTGTTGGAATGTGTCTCCCACTTTGCAGCCGTGCAAACCCCTTCTTTGTCTCTACCCCTGTAGCTCGTGTACGCAAAACGTTTACTTTTTACACGATCGCACCCTTAAATCAAAGTCGTAGATCGACAACAGAAAGACCACCTGTCCACGGTTCCTTTTTGGCTCTCAGGATGCAGGAGTTGAGTCTCCTCCCGCCGCTGAGATCCCCCTACTATGTTGCGTCTTAGTAAAGCGCCGGCGTGCCTTAATTGGACTAAAGAGCCGAGGGCATGGTAGTGAAAAGGATTTCTCAGTTGGCTCTGGGATGATCGAGAGTCCGGACACATTCATCGTCTCTCCTCGCCTTTGCCGTCTGTGCCTGTCAGAGTGGCTTCAGACAGGTTTCGTAGCATGTGTGTGCTCATAAACAAGCGCCTGCGTATCATGCACTCACACACACAACATGCATTGTGATTGCTCAAGGCCGTAAGCGTTGCCCCTGAAAGTGCTAAAATAGGAGAAGTGAAAGTGTAAAAGGAAATTGATAGTTACATGTTGTAAACGTCTCATTCAGCACGTGAATACCTGTGTATGATTTAGAACCACACATGCAATTGGCCCAAATCTGAATTAAATGGATCAGTGGATTCTGTGTGATTTGTGCTGTTCGCACTGTCGCAAAACAATCTGGGTCTGGATCACATTCTCTGTAAGGGTAAAAATCAGATTCCGGCCCTATGGGCCTCCTGCGTGAACTCAGTCTACGTCCTCTGCCCACAACATACAAATGAACTTGGCAGAAGATGTTACAGAAACAGGAAATTGCTTAATGGACGCATATTAACAATCCAGTGAGGTCAGTTTCGGCTGGTAAAAATCAACTTCCAATGTGCCAAATGATTATGATTTCTTCTAACAATTCAGATATGTTTCGGATGAATTTACGGCAGGTTCCCACTCTGTAACATGTGACGGTGACATGGTAAGTTTGGCCTTGATAAAGAACTTTCAGTTTCGAAGTGTGGAGCTACTCCGCGGCCTACTGGAGGCTCAAACTCAGGGCTGCACAGAAAACTGCAGCCGTGCACAGTCGCACGCTGTTAGTTTCCTAACTTTGTTTCTGCCCTTTCATCAACATTTCAAACTGGATGTTGATAAATACTATATTTCATGAACTTTTTTTCATTGTTTTCTTTTGTTAAATACATTATTTTTAATACTGTGTAACTTACAGTGTTACATTTACACTTATTTCAGTATTTATATATGTATTTTGACTATTTTTCCATTATACTATAATCCAGCTAATTATTACTTAAACAGTCTGGACGGTTTTTTCTCTCTACTGCTCACTTGCAAACTTGGTCTCATGCGCTCTCGTCCAGCGGTGTTCATGGTTGCTCAGAATGTGAATATTACAATTATTTCAGTCTCCAAAAGTACCCCCTCCTCCCTGGAAACTGCACCCGATGGGCAACACCTGGTTGGGGCGTCATCACTCCTGATCGCTCATGCAGATTTCACATTAACTGACGTGCTCAGGACTCCCAGCCGAGTGACTCGTTTTAAGCGTCCCTGCAGCCGTCAAATGTGGTTGAACGCAGCGCCCCGTTTTGGAGGCCATTCCATTGTAAACAGGAAGTGAGCAACATCTCTGTAATGCTTTCCACGCTTACGTTCAAAGTTCCTCAGCGGGTAGAAAACTCTACATTGCTGTGCAGACGCTTGCTCAACTGCTGCACGCTGCTGCAGTTCTCTTGCTTTTGACCCGTATTATATCCTAAGAAACATGAAGCAGTATAGCAAAGTGCAGCCGTGTGCTTATGAGCCCATAATGTGTTTTAAGTGGAGAGTCACCGTCCAGTCGTGTCCTCTTGAGAGTCGGAGGCAGATGTTCGCCGTTGAAAATGTTTTCAATATGGGTGTCATCTGAGTTCGTGACAAAATGGAAAACCGCTGCAAATTGTTTCGGATGCACCAGTTGAGAGGATTATGCGATTTTTCAGAACAGAAATGTTCATGCGGGCACAAAGGCCAGGCTGTTATCCAGCCAAGCAAGTAGGCCAAGCAGGCACTAAGTCATGTGGTCGGCGATCACGCTCTCGTCGTCTCTGTCCTGCTGATCCTCAGTCTCAGGGATTGAAAAGTCATCTTTTTCCTACTGCTGGCGCCAGAATCGATAGATGGCGAGAACAGAGGCACCTGCTCGCTCAAGTACTTCTGCGCCCCCTGTTGTGTGCCTGTCAATATATGTTATTGTTGCACTGTATTTTTCCTCAGTGCTGTTAGTGGAAAGCTCTTACGCCTTCAGTTCAAGTGACTGAATCAGTTGCGCTTTTAAAGAAACTATGTCACCAATTATAACAACTTTACGTGAAAAGTGAAGGCAAAAAAGGGGAAATGGTTAAATTATGACCTGCCATTAAAATGTCAGTTTATAGACGATTTCCTGGTTCAACTTTGGCTTACTGTACTTTTTCCTGTGCACACACCTGCAAAGGATGTGGTGGTACTGTTTAATGTTATCATGTACACCGACACAGAAACGATGGCTACCCTAGTTACCCCTCCGCTACAATCCACTTCGTGTCTAAGAGAAAAATCCTCAACTGTGACTCCTTTCAACTTCCAGGTCAAGTTGGGAGCTCCCAGACCTGCGCGATGGCAAGATCCAGGCCATCAGCGACTCGGATGGCGTGAACTACCCGTGGTACGGCAACACGACAGAGACCTGCACGGTCGTCGGCCCCACCAAGAAGGACAGCAAGTTCACTGTGAGCATGAATGACAATTTCTACCCCAGCGTGACCTGGGGCGTGCCGGTCAGCGACAGCAACGTGCCTCAGCTCAGCAGCATCCACCGCGACCAGAGCTTTACCACCTGGCTGGTGGCCATCAACCAGGCCACCTCGGAGACGCTCGTCCTGCAGACCATCCGCTGGAGGATGCGGCTCCTCATCCGAGTGGACCCCGAGAAGCCCCTGGGTCAAAGGGCCGTCCTGAAGGAGCCCGTGGCCCAGGAGCAGCCCCAGGTCCTGGGCAAGAACGAACCCGTCCCCACTAACGCCATGGTCAAGCCCAACGCCAACGACGCCCAGGTGCTGATGTGGCGGCCAAAGAATGGTGACCCCGTGGTTGTCATCCCTCCCAAATACTGACCTGTTTCGCCGAACTAGACTGGCCTTGGATACCTTAACAGTATCATCTCCCGTTTGCTCTTTTGTTCCTGCTCGTCACCAGCTGTCACTGCTCTACCCCTCCTTTTTTTTGCCTCTATATTCTTTTCTAATTAAAAGACTGTCAAGGCAAAGACTAAGACAAAAGAAACCAGCTCCGAGACAAGAGGTGGCGGCTTGGACACTTAAAAACTGCAACCATTCTACCTTCAAACCGGATCGGGTCGCACTGTGCTAAATGAAACCTGCGCATTTCTTTGCTTTTAAATTGGAATTTTGTATTTTGGCTCGCCGGGCCCAGCGCGGGTGGATTTAAGACTTTACGTGTGTGCGCTGCATACAGGGATGAGGCGCGTGGACGCCGGTTGTGTTTTTATTTCTCGGCTGGGAGAGAGTGCATTTATCTTTTCTTCAGTGTTGTCTTTGTCGTCGTGTGCAGTGTGTGACATACTAGAGTTTAGTCCTTTTTTTAAAGACATGCAAGACATTCAATCCATGCTGCCTTACGTTTACATCGCTTTCCACGGCAAACGTTTTAGCCTTAAACAAAGTGCAATGCAGTATTCTGCTCGTTCGTCCCAGCTCTTCCCGACTGTCGGTGCTGGCATGTGTGGGTTTAGGACAGGACCGACGCCACAGGAGAAGACCCTGAAAAATGTTGTTTTCCAGGAGTAGCAACATGCACGGATAGCTTGTTTATTGGTTGAAATCACAGCAAGCTGGTTGTGTTTCGAGAGCATTATGCAATAAGGAGATGCTCCATGCCACCGCGCTCAACACAGTAACGTGCAATAACAACTTGAGCAAAAACTACTAAAAAAGCACAGTTGACCTCATTTCACTGCCTTTGTTTCTTTCTTTTTTTTTCAAAGGCAGTTGTAGCATTCAACGTCAGAAGTTTTCCTTTCTGCGCGTCACTCCATCTCAGGGCCCCTTTGTCATTTCCTTCCCTTCTCGGCTTTCGTCCGTCCTGTATGGGCCTGCTCAGTGAACAACTGCTTGCAGGGCTCATGCTGAAAGATCAACACTTTGATTAATAAGCAGTCGCAGGCGGGAACTCAGAAGAGCTGCGGTCTAAAAGGAACAAGATCATCTGGCGCACATTTTATTTATAGTTGTTCTTTTAATTCATCACCACTTTCTGCTCCATCTTCCCCGCTGCCTTCCCCTTTTTCTTTCTCTCTCTTTTTTTCTCTGTTGTCGAGGTTGAAAAGCAGAAGCAGCAGGAGGCGTGCAGGTTTGATCCTGACTGCTGGTTTGGCATGTAGATGACCCACTTCCCCACTGCGGAACCGCGGCACATTTATTGCACATAAAACTCGCAGCTCTGTTTAGATTAATACCAGTGATGAGATAATGAGACGAAATGATGGACATTTAGCTGTTAATCTTTGAGAAAGGGCTCCAGCTCTGAACTGAAAACTTCTTTAAAAGCAGAAAGAATTGAATTTGGCATCTTTTTTTTTTTTTCCAACTTCTTATCACGCAAAGGCAAAACATGAACTAAAAGTTCCACCTTTTTATCCCCAATTTGTCTCTGTCTCGTCCCTCTCCGATGTTGCAAATTCGCTGAACGTTTTGACTCCAACCAAAGAAATGATTAACATGCTGGTGTGACGCTCTCATTTATTTCATGGCGCTGCTGCTGCTTACTTCATTTATCCATCAAACTTGTTTCAGGCCTCGATTTCTCTGCAGTTATTATTTATTAATATATTTTTTAATTTCGGATTTTCTGTCCAAACTACCTTTGCGAGATAAACTTTTTTTTTTTTTTGTGACGTAAGAGTTTATCCGACCAACATTTCTAACAAGAATGTCTAGTTATAGCTTGACATTGTGGATAATACATCTCCTTTCTTTGTTACCAAGAATGACACAGGAGGCTAAATATGAAGCTAGCAGTCAGCACTAGCGCCTCAAATTAACATATCTATTTTTTGATCCATGCAAAAACCAAATTGAAGAAGTCTCAGTCGTTACACTAGCTAACCACCTCCTAGCTTCAGCTCGGTAGTTAGTGTACAGATGTGTGAAGGATATTAATGAGCAAGAAAGCGAGTATTTCCCAAATATTTCTTGTAAAATCAGGCCGTGTCAGCCCACCAGTACTTGGCTCGCCATCGATGGTGCTGAAGGGAGATAAAAAGAAGTTAGCATTTGAGCTCCGGTGTCATTATTGGATGTGCGGCGGCACAGTTTCGCACCCTGGATGGCCGGAACTGTGCCGAGTCGCGGTGTGCAGCTCGAGGGGGCTGCTGGGTGACATTTAATTGAGGTCAGATGGCAGAGTTCAGGGTCAAAGTGCTTTGCGTGGGTATGCACTTGCAGACAGTGTTTGGGGGGGATGGCGGGGGTGAATCTGAAGGCAAAGCAGACTGAATCCCCTTATATGCACCCTAAAATAACACTGACATTTCACCAAACTTTGGATGTCAAACTCAAGTTATTTACATTTGCAGTTTGTCTTGAAGGCAGGAAAGAAGGCTGGTGTAATGAACTCAGTGACCTTTAACCTAACGTAGTAAGGTGGTGGGGAGGGTTTGCTATTTTTGGTGTCTTGCAACAGCCTGCTGACACTGCGCGTGATCGTCAAGCCGGGCTAATGTAATGAAACCTTGACGTGCAGAGTGGCCGGTGCTTACAAAGCGTGCTTTTTCATCACAGCGTGTGTGCGTTAAATCCCATTTGAGGGATTTGGGCAGGATGAGGAGTTTCACTGATGCGCTTTCGGTTGTTGTTGAGTCATGATTCCTCGTCTGTCGCCCTCTCCGTCTCCTGTCGGCGCAGGGAAGGTAACGTCCTTGTCTCGCGAAGAGGGGACGGAGCTCGCCCTCACACACACGCACACACACACACACCCTGAGGGGAAAGGAGCAGGCCTGCCCAGCGTGGTATCTGATTGTCACAGCAGTGTCACATTGGCAGCGTGAAGCCTTTTATCAGCGCCGCACGTGGACCGTCCCAACACTGCTCACAGAAGCCATATGCACAAACAGCTGCACCGCTGGCGTGGTTAAACCAGACCGAGGGGGTTTTGATAGGAAAGAGGAATGGAAGCATTGAGGTCATTCAGAGGGTGTCTGTCAGCTATCAGCGGCGTTTCCTGTCACATCGTTGGAAGAGGGATCCATTTTTCTCCTCTGTGTGTGTTTGGGTCTGAATCTGTTAAAGATGCGATAATTATGTGTATTTTTATGTTTATGCTTTGTGTGCTTCCGTAACTAAGCCACAGAAAAACCAAGTCATGCATGGTTCATTTGCTGTATGGAGGCTAAAAGCTGCCAAAATTGGACAAAGCCAAAACTATGCAGTCCACCGTTCTGATTAACTTGTGAACTAAAAATAATCTCCGGGGGGCTTAACAATATGTCTGTTTCCAGTTTTTTGTTTTTTTTTTTATATTCTTATTTTATTTCCAGAGAAACTTTGCAAATTGTAGCCATGTGCAGGATTCTTTGTTGTAGTGTTTTCCTTCTGTGGGGCAGTGCCAAATGAAAGAAAACCTCTCCTAAACCCGCACCATCACAGTTCTTCTGAGGGCTGCTACGTTTTCGTCACACCTTTATTTTGCCATTTAACTCCTGCCAGTGACTCATCAGCCCTGTATTTAAACCAATAAAACAGCCCAACTTCACACTCAGGATCACCTGCCTTCATTTCCTGCCGTTTATTTATAGTTTTACCCCGTTTAAAAGAAAAGTTAACATTATTTTGCTTTTTTGCTCTCTTAAAAATAATTACCACGACAGAGTCTCCTGGTCAAAATACAGCCCTACATGTAGCCCATAATATGAGTGACCGTGTACGTTCATCATCTTGTTTGGTTTGTTTTCTCAAAATACAACACTGTAGTTCAAGCAGTTTGTGTTTGTCTTGTTCAGCTTTGACTTATGCACCAATACTTGAAAAATGGGTCAGTTCTGGCAAAGGGTAAAAACATTTTTTGTTGTATTGTTTCTATATTTTGCTGTCCCACTCTGATATCCACATGAACTATGGTCATTATTAAGTATTTGTTTATCAGGTGGCTAAATTCATGTATTGATGTTTTTTTCTTTACTTAAATACTCGCTGCTATCCTCATGGTTTTTTGGGGTGTTTTTTTTTTTTTTTTTACACTTGTAACCTTTTTGTCTCCAAATATGATTTAGATTTTGACCCTTATCGTTATTGACCCACCGTGCTGTTTGCAGATAAACTCTTAATAACTTAGGACTCCACTTTTTAAAGCTTTTTATGGACTTTATTGACACAGAGTGTGACGTTAACAACATGACTTGGTTCAGTTCAGTCCGGTTCAGTTTATTTCGGTCACCATAGTGTCAACACACAGATAATAACAAGAACAGCAACGGAAGCAAATGTGCTGACTCAAAATGTGCAGTTTGAAACTAATATTACCTTTTACCTTTTTTGGCATATCGTAATGAGCTCATTCTCATATTTCCTTATGTTAAACATGAAAGAAAACGCACAAGAGAATCTTTACTGAACAAAAACTGCTCAGATCTGAGTTTTAAATCTTTTTACATTAATACAGTCGGGAGACAACTTCTGTAGTTTGACCAATTGTACGCAGTCATTCTCTATATAATTTTAGAATTCTTATAGCTTTTGTTCGTAACACGTGAATTAGGTTAGTGTTGCTTTTCTATATGTTTCCTCAGTTTCCCTCCACACGTTTCACCCGAGGCTAGTTTCCTTTTCAAACACACATCCACTCGCTCTGCATGAACCACAGAACCAGAAGCCCTCTGAGCGCGGACAAAGCTACGCCGTGTGCTGAATTAAGCGCTCAATTGAAAAATCTTGAAAGTCTCCGTGCATGCGAACAAACCCCGAGGTCACATATACTGTACACGGATGAGCACGTGACACATTGCACGCATCAGTTAGCTGACAGAGCGGAATGGATGCTACTGCTCTATATGCTGGAGTTCTCTTTTAGCTGCTGACAGCCATTAAGATGTAAAAGGAGACACAGAGTAATGCAGAAAAGTTTCTTTAGACTCCCAAAGTCAGGGATTGGGTTGGTTTGACCAACAGGCGGTGAAAAGAAGGAAATCCTGACTCAACGAGAAAGGAAAATACAAATGTTACGGGCCGAGATTTTGTGCCAGTTTCACAGCACTTTCAACTACCAAGAAAAATCAGATAATATCCGGCAGGAGAATGTATTATTCGATATATTTATAAGTAACAATGCTTTCCCTAACGAGGCTGTGGCATGTCAGTCTTTGAAGGTCCAGACCCTCGAATCTGTTCACTCCAACGAGTCTGATATCAAATTAAAATGTCACACTAACTTTTAATCAAAGCGACCTGCAGCTTCCTCGAACAGCTGTCAGCCGACATTAAAACGTTGCATTTGTTGAGGACTATTTTCTACTGCGGATTAATATGCGCTTGGCTTCCGGGTGAGTTCCCAGAGCTCATGTTCATCACAATCGATTAACGTCTCACTGAATTCAACAATGTGGTTCATTGATGTGGTTATTTAGATGCGAGAGGGATTTGATCACAATGAAAAAACATATAGATCATCTCGGCTCTTGTCCTTTCATACATTCTACCGTTCGTTTGTGTACGACCCTTCTGTTGCCATGCAGTATTTCTGCTCCATCCCGTGGTCATCACAGCTGCGTTAGTAAGTGACAGGTGTAATGCAGCTATAACCAATCCTCAGTCCGCCTTATTAATCAGAGTTTATGAATTTGAATTCATCCAATTGCAAGAGGACACACAGCTATGCGGAACAGCGACAACAGCCTAATGGAGGACTTGGATTTCCTTCTACGCGGCACCTCCGTTCTAACTCTTTAAGGCAATTCCAAAAGTCCAAAAGTTCTTTAACGTTGAGTTCATGGCTCGCTTTACAATATCAGCGCATTAAGAGCAGAGGCAAGGACTTAAAAATACTCTCTAGTCTCCTGCATGAGCAGGGCTCAGAGAGCCGATGTAGATATGGGTGACAGACAGGTTGTCACTCTGGAAAACTGGGATAACCATGAGGTGGAAAGGACTGATCGTGTAAAGTGATGCTGTGTGTAAATTTAATGGCTGATCCTACGACACGTCCACCCACCAAAAACTGGTGTAATCTGACGTTTGCAAGCGGATATCCAGCTGGACCGCAGTTCCAAACCTCTGTCTTTGCTATGCCGGACACATTCCCGGGCCGCATGTTCACAGCTATATTTACCAGACTCGGTGTCTGTGGCCGTGTCTCTCTCCCGCACACATCCACCTGTCGACATGTGCAATGCCAAATAATCGCTGCGCCACCACCTCCGGCACCAGACGGTGCTATTAATAACCCCGTGGTGCCAACGTTAGAGTGGCCACTTTGCTCCCTGTCATTCTTTTTGATCCCCGGTATAATGGTGGAGCTTATTGGCCACTGATCCAGACAAATCGATGGAAATCTACGGGCTATTTCTGTTTGAAAAGACTTCCATCCTCACCAGGATTGACCTCGGACCTCGCTGATTTTAAAAGCATTTGCAAACCTAAATAATAAGGCTTATAAGGCTTTATCCACGCTTTATGGTGGTGCTCAGCGCCGTCTGGCGGTATCAGACTTTAAATACGCACAGAGAAAAGCTTTAGACGAAGACTTTCAATAAACTGGCTGGGAAATGAAATGTGAAAAAATGCGCAGACCTTTTTGGGTGTCTTGTCTAAACTGCCAGAGTGTAGCGGGATAAGCAATGAAGGCGCCTCGAGCTTTCATATTCCTAAAATCTCAATTTTCCGAGACAGTGTCCTTAAGTTGAAGACACACTTGGCATTTAAAGTTGTTACACCATGTTAGCCATGTGCTAACAGGGGTTTTTAAGAAAGATAGATCTGTATGGAATTCCAAGACTAATTTGCGCGGATGTATTAATACAGGTTAATGTTTTAATCTGCCGCTCATAAATGGTAAATTGTGACCTCCGGCCTCTTTCTGGAGAGTAAAGATGCAGACGCCATGCAGACAATATTATGTAACTCTTTGCAGCAGAGATCAATGAGCGTGATTCCATATGCACACATTGCAACCCAGTTATGTAAGAGACTGGCATTTAACACAACATACGCAGTGGACGACAGCCGAACTGTGGACCTTGCGTGACATGGACAACTCATAGCTCCCCGTTGAGCTTTTGCACAATGAGAAGCTCTTAATTCCGACTGCACGTCTCAGCTGAATGGTGCCAGTGCCGTCATTTATTTCTCCGAATATTAGGACCTTCCCTCGCATGAAGACTCAGTCGGCTCTCATCCGACAGCAACATAAATTTCTCTCTCTGTCCACAGTTGTAGAACTTCAAGGAGCCGGTCAAATGTTGGGAAATTCCAGCAGGGATGACAGTAGGCCTTCAAACGGTTGCAGACGGAGCAGCATTTTCTGGCTCATTTGATTTACAGAGAGTTAATTGTCCAAGGTGTTGTGAGTGTGCTGTGTGAGAGTTGTGAAAAATAACAACTTCGTTGGAATTGATGGCTTCCTCATTTCAACAGCATTTCTCTTGAAATTTCACACGTGTGGGCTGTTCGGCCTCCTCATTCCACACCGCAGTGCCATGTGCAGCACCTCACAGCGTCAACAACAGTCTGTCGGCGAACAAAATGCACCCAATTTTAGTTGGATTCCCTCACAATTTCTTGGACCTTTTCGTTAATGTTGTGTAAGTATTGCACCTAATGGCTCTTTAAATCAGTTACATGAAATTACAGTTTGGGTTGTATAAAGAATCTGCCAATGTTAACATTAAAAATTATTTCAAAAATTTGTTTTGAAGTGTGATTTTTTTTATGAAATGCGGAAGGTGGCAGTCGAGCCATTTGAAGGAATTTTTCCCCAAACAAAATGGTGCTGTTATTAAGTTTCAAACAGCTCTGTAAAGCATTAGTGTGTGCCTTTCAAAAAAGAGGTCATTATTTTAAGGTTTTTTAGACATTTCATCGCTGCATTTAGAATTGAAACATTTGCACTGATGTTATTTATAGAAATTTGTTACGCACAAGTGACAATTCCTAACATGAGAGCTAAACCATCAAAACATCTAAATACTTTTAGATTTTAATCGATGATGTGGATCATGTTAATTTGTGTAACCCCGAATTCGGCCGCTGAGACCCGTGTGCTGACAGTAGAAGTCAGCAGACTGAAGTACCAGTTTGAGCTCTTGAATATGTCTGTGGTGAAACGACTCCGGTTAAATTACACAGGCAGCATCTGGTGAAGTTCTGATTATGCTGATAAAACCTGGGTTTGATCTCAAAGCGGATGCCAGAACTGTAGGAAAAAGGGAATGTTCACCTGAGTGGGGAATTCAACTTTGACCCCAAAGTGCACTTTAGCAGGACTTCTCAAGTCAGTGGTGCAAGCAGCCATCTGCGATAAATTCCTGTCTCTACGAAGTCAGCAAGGAGCTGGAGGCTTAATACTGTCGGACCAGGAAAGACTGCAGCCGTGTCAGTATTAGTAGAGGTGTGTTGATCGATAATTAAGTCTTTAGAGGGAGATGATGGAATACAGCATCTAATGCCTGACATCCTTGATCCATGACCATAATAATCGTTAAGAAATTAAATTCATCCTTAGAACATAAAAGTGTATTTCATGGCAAAACATCCAATAATTATTGAGGCATTTCACTACTGATGTAATCATAAAGTCTAAAATGCCAATCTAATAGCTGTGGAAGCCCATTTGTGCCAATCCCTTAGAAAATAAAAAGAATATGGAATTATGATTAGAAACTGTCGAAACAAAGACTCAGTATCTCAACATGATCAATTAGTATCTAAAAATAATAAGCTTTATTAATTTTTGGACTTTTTAAATGAGTATCAAAATCATTTTCAGATACTAGTTTGTCGTTATCTCCAGAACGTACCTCATTATTTCAAATACGTAAATGATTGAGAGTTTCTTGTTTTAACGACGTACAAAATCTGTTTTTTTTCCACAAAACACTGGCATTCTCTTTCAACCGAAAAACTATCACTGCCATCTCTAAAGCATGGCAAAATTTTTATTTTTTAAGGATATTTTTCCATATATGTAACCTTAAAGTGAATTGAAAATTGTTTTTGCTGCTCTGCTACAACAGAGTTTATGTTACAACACTTGTCCAGTTCACCTCACTTATTTGTCTTTCTGATTATTGTTCCTTCTTGCCAAAAAATAAATAAATAAAAAATAGGGACGCAGTATCAGCGGTATCGGCTGATGTTAGTCAGTTTTTAAAATATCGGTATCCGTCCAATGAGCAAAACTGATCCCATTGTATCAACCGATGACTATTTCGCACTAATGTGATTTCTCTCTGTCAGAAGGTGGCAGTAATGCACCTAAAAGCTATTTACCATCCGCCAAATAAAACAGAGGAAGCGAGTGTGGCCGTGTTTGTTGTTTTTTCGCGAAGTTTGTCTGGGCAACTTTCACTGAGCCGTTGTTGATTACCTGTATTTCAGTGTTTATAAACGTTGATTATTGGAGAAGCATATTTTAACATCAACATGGGTAAATATTGGCTGCAGGCCATAATAGTAATCAGCCAAAATTCTCCTATCGGTGCAGATACTGAAACAGATATCAGGGGGTAAAAAAAAAAGTTAGCCGATATCAGCCGATACACACAAATCTTTCACAAAGATCCCAAAAATTAAGTTATCAATTTTTTTGTAACAAAAGATGTGCAATGGCGGCAGAATATATTACGGATTAACAATGAACTTTTACTGACTTAACTGATAGCAATTCACTGGAACAGTGGCCTTTACTGAAAAATTAATATAAATCAGCCCATCTGTTTCTACTACGTGTCCATTAAAACCAGATTCTTTGATATTGGCACATATTGCTAAAAAATAAAACAATACCGATATTTGTGTGGCGGGCCAATACAAACTGATATATCAGTCAGTCCTGTTGTCCATATAAGTGGAGGCCTCTTGAAAAAGCATCAGTGCACCACGTCAGCACAGTATGAAGAGAGAAAAAGGGGGGTTGTTGTCCCTCGACCGTTTAGTGGATTACTGGATTTGGATTATCTGTGCAGACAAAATTACCCATTAGGGAAAATTGTAGCGTGGTCTTTTCAGAGGAGCCGCTGCTTACAAAGCAGCTGGCTGACGCTCACCTCACGTTCGTGAGACATTTGAGTGACCAGACTCGCAGAAATGCCTGAAGACTGCAAGAGGATGCACACAAACACTTCTGCAGATACACACGGAGATGAATACTGTATGTCAGCAAAGCAAGGAAGCAAGGCAGAATGTGCTCAAGAGCTGCTAATAATCAGTCACTTGGGGGGGGGGTTGAAAAAAACAAACAAAAACCAGAATAAGAATGGTGGTTGGGGAGGGGTGCTTTAGCTATTTTTGGATTCCCTGCACTCAGCTGTCATCCTCCTGAGCGATTGTGAAATTTTCTTGCACTTAATACCACTAGGAAGTCATGAGAGAAACAAGAGGCAATTTGTGCAATAACTTCAAAAACAAAAACACACACCACACTTCCCCAACCTTTAACGCTGCCGTGGCGGCCAGTTGTGGAGTGGGTGCAGAATATCTCCTAAGCTCATCCGCTTTAGCTCAAAGCATTACAGACCGGAACAATCTGGTAATGTGTCCAATTTCACCTTGCACTGCCGCATCACACAAAAACACATACTGTAGCTCCAGTCCGACGGTTTTTATCTTTCAAACACTATTCTGGAATGTGAATGATTTGGCCATTTCAGCAGCTGCATGGTTGAGGTCACATTGTACGACCCTGACATTCCCATGCCACTTCAAAGCGACCAGGACCTCTGCCATCCATTTGGTGGGAGGTGGTTGGAGATAAGGGTGGACAGAGTGACAGTGACATGCCCACAGAGCATTTCTGCAGCAGAGGGTGGCCAAATGCCACAACAGGGAGGCTCTGACAGAAGGCCTGGATCCCCATCAGCATTCTCCCACAGCCCCAATTTAACTCTGAGTCAATGAATTCTCCTCTGAGGCTGGAGGAACGAGCTGAATATCAAAGAGGATTTAGCATTAATTAGTGAACCATCCAAACACAGCCTAAGGCCTGCTGCCATGCTATTATTCACTATGTATCATATTAAACTATTTTGTTTTTATAAGGCTAATATTCAGCTTTGACTTTAATCTGTATTAAGGAGAGCTGGTACCGTGCTTTGACTGGGATGATGTGCAGAGCTGTAAAAGTGGACGTCGAAATATTTTAATATGTTTCACAGTAAGTTTAAAGTAAATAGGCCAAAGTAAAATCATCCCACTTTGTAGGAAGTTTGTCAGTGAATAAGGAGAACACTGAAGTCTTTCAATGAAAGAAGGAAAAGTTTGCTTTTCATAATTACCAGTAGGGATCAATTAACCATTAACATGAATAGATTAGGAGAAAAATCATTTGTTGCAGATATCTCATTTATTTTTTTCATGTAAAAATATACATCAAGTGGGTGTTTACTGCAAAAGTCATTTGTAAAAGAAAATATTACATTTTTTTATAACATGAAGTTCATTGTTGGCTTTGGTGCATTCTACATTTCCTTGTGACTCCACTGGATTAATTCATATAGTGAAACTGAGAAGGCTGTTAAACAAAAAATCAACACGAGAATGAAATGTTCAGAAGTAAAATTTTTGAGCATTTTCATGTTTGAAAGGATAGAAACAAAAACTTTAAAATGCCAGACACAAAGTGAAGCCAGAATAACACTTAAACTCTCTGTGGCATTGTAGAATATGCTCTGGACCTGCCGTGCACCGGTTTGCAAAATGATTCATCTTGTTTTCTGATGGTCAAAAAGATTAAAGATCATCTGATTTTTCCAGGTTGCCAACACTACAGATCCTCCGCATATCAATACTTGATTCTCCAGTGTCCTCCAAAGCATAAACTTTCAAATACAACCACGCAGAGCTCAAAAAGCTCCTTTTTTTTTTTTTTTAGAAATATGTGCACATCTTTCTCTTAATTAATTTATTCATCCCTTCAACACAGATTTCTCTCCTTCCATCCATTATGTGGCACTGCAGGTTGATTGCAGAAGATGCTGTAGCAGTGACATTGAGCTCCTGCAGGTTTAATAAACTAACTTCTCCAACTGGAAAAGGTCTGAGCGCCTGATCTGGAACAGAAATGACAAAGAAGAAGGGAAGAAATGATCGAAACACAGAAACTGCAAGAGTAACAGTATTATAAGAATAACCAGAAGACCAAAATTTGCAGCTTGATGTAATGGTGCCATTATTAGCACGTTGCATGTAAGTTTTATTTTTTTAATAGAACATTAGTCATTTTAAGGATGTTTAAGAAGGACAGAAATAAGCAGAAGAGCTGGACAGAGCAAACAAACAAAAAAACAGGGACACACAAAACATAAATATTTAGGGGTTTTGTTGCTGTGCCTTAAAGTATTTTGTTGAACATCACTGGAAATGAAATGATAGTCACTTTGAATTAATTTACATTTTTGTTTTGTTTGTTTGTTGTTGTGTTTTGGTGGGGAACTACTACTGTGGCCCTTTTTTATGCCGCTGCAAACACAGCACAAGCATAACAAACATTAAGCTGAAACTGATTGTAGGATAAAGAGACAAAAAATAAGAGAAGGACTATTAACATGCAAATGCATTCAATAGGGTAATTATCATCTCTGCACACTCCTGCGCTCTTCAGAGTGTATTCCACTGGAGCACACCGCGGAGAACACGGCTGTCATGTGACATACAGCAGCAAACAGAGGGAGAAGTAGCAGGGACAGACAGCGAGAAGTGCAAAATGGGATCAGGCGATGAGGGAACAAAAAGAAAAAAATAGCAGGATGGCAATTAAAATCAAGTTGGAGGAGGAGGGATTGAGAAAGAAATGCATTATATTCTATGTGTGCACATCTTTTAATAAAATATTAATTTATGTCTGTGAGTTTACTCAAGGGTGAAAAAGAGAGCCTGACTTTCAACAGAGCTTGCTCTGACTCCTAATGAATAAGGAGAAGGATAAAGAGGGGATTGTAGAAGAGGAGGTATTAAATGGGAAGAAGTTCTGTGGGAAACCGTGTTGTGGAAAAATGATATGTGCTTCAGCTGAACTCAACCACCACAGGCAAAGAACACTACTACTGGGGAAAATGTGGGTCTGCCTACTCAGAGGTTCTTACACACCAATTTAAAGTAAATGTACAGACCAAACTTACTGGTTTGAAGAGCCAAAGGTGTTTCCAGAGAATCCTACAAAAAAAAAAAAGGGGGAAAAAAAAGATTTACCTGGTGATCTTGGCAATAAAAGTGAACTAAAAGATAAAACCTCTATTTGGCACCATTATTACAAAAAGATCAACAAGTCTGTCTGTGTTTGGTGTATGTCACATGACCACACAGGGCACAGCTTTGACCATGTTGCATGTAATAGTGAAGTCAGTGCTGAACGCAAGGAGGCCACTACAGTAGTCGTCTCACCTCCTGCCTGTGGCTGTTGTCCAAAGCCTGAGAAGCTGTTGGGCTGACTTCCAAACCCAGGTCCCTGCTGGGCAAGGCTCCCGAAAGACGGAGCGTTGGGATTGGCTATAGAACCAAAGGACGGGCCGCTGGGAGGTGAGGCAAAGCTGAACACACAAGCAAATACAGATGATGTGATATGATGCACAGTAACAGACACGTACAACTATTGTAACCACTAAATTAAGCAGAGTGAAAATACCATTCCATATGGGCTCTAGGGCATTTAACGGCCCAGCTTTAACCCAAACGTTTATTTGTATCAAAAAGGGAGATAAAGAGAAGTTACTATAGTCTATGATCGTATAATCGTAAACATGCCAGCAAAGAAGAAGGCGTCAGATGGTGTATGTGAGGATTGAGAGATGGGGATTTAAGATCTAATCCCTACCAAAGGACCGACACCCACTGAGAGACAGGGGAGAATAAGCAAAACAGAGGGAGGAAATGAAAGAGAGAGAGAGAGAGAGAGAGAGAGCAAGCCTGTTTAATCTGCAGGCAGTAGTGAGATTATCTGTTGCAAATAATCTAGTCCTGCATGGGGCTCTATAGTTTTGGGCTCAGAGCCATGATAAAAATAACAGAGCAGGAGAAAAGAGATTCAATGGTGTGTTAGAACCTCTATTAGCAAAAGGACAAAGAATATGGTTGCCAAAACTACCCAAAATTTTAACATAACGTAATTTTGTTTTATTATGTCTGACTATCATAAACAATAATAAAAAAAAATCTATACAGCCAAAACATCCTGGATATGAACGCTATCCTTCTGCACAGTTTGAGCGGTGGAACCTTGTTATTGAGTCCCTGCCCAGACACCATCAATCAGGATTTAACACCCACTTTTACAGCATAAATTTAATACACTATATTACAGCAGTTGAACAGCATGATAAGAAATACCTACAATGGTGGAGACCATCTTTGGGAAAAATTTATTTGACTACTTGTGTGACTGTCCTGCTGATATCCCAAACATCATGAGCCATTAACATGTCCTTGAGAAAGACACTGAACACCAAATTGCTCCTGATGCTGCGCCATCACTGTATGAAAGTGTGTGTGTGTGTGTGAATGAAAAACCTATAATGTAACAGCACTTCGAGTGGAGAAAAATTACTAGAAAATTCTCTATAAATACAAGACATTTACTTTCAATTTACCATAATGGGGGGGCTTTATAACCTATACTGCAGCTAGTCACCAGCGGGTGGTCTAGATGGCTTCACTTTCAGGAGGGTTGTTTGTCATTATACGTATAACAGATAGGGAAATGTGGTAGATTTAATTAAATATCCTATCTTTACTGACCAATTCTAATTTCAAGTTTGAACAGAACTGAGTGGATACAGAACATATTACCCAAATCCGCCCATGCTGGAAGCTGCTGTTCCCTCTCCAAACACTTTACTGGTTGAGGAGCCCATGTTGTTATTGAAGGAAGGGCTTTGGCCAAAGGACGATGTACCACCAAATCCTGGAGAATTACCAAAGGAAGGAGCGCTCCCAAAAACTGGAGCACTGCCAAAACCACCTGTAGAGGGGGAAAACAGACAAGTCCTTAAAAAATGGAATGGTCCCCAGCCATGTTCCTACAATTACAAAGGATAACATTGGATACTTGTACTTATGTGCATGGACTGAACAGTGCTTAAAATCCAGTGCAAATATAACTACATTCTACATGTGGGTTAATCAGGGTTGACACTATCTAACAGGTAATCAGATAAAACGGGTAATGAAGTGTCCTAATCATATTTTTCACTATTTAGCACACATGGGCAAAATATGGTGCCAGTGAGTGAGCCATCCTGTGAAACTCCCCAGTCTGCCTCGCAATGTCCCCAAAAATACAGTAATACAATACAACAAAAAGAGAAAACTATGTTAATGAATCTTGAGGCAACAGATTACAGTAAATGTGTACTGTTACAAACCTCATTCCAACAGAGACTGCTGTCAGCAAGACTAGACTAAAGCCCTTAAGTTGATTCTCGCTCACTCACCAGTGACGAGTTACGTTAGTCGTTGTGATGATACTGACATGATTTAGGATGACGGCCTAAAAATTGTGACTCTGAATGTTGAGCAGACATGGAAACATTTTTGCCACAAAGGCAGTGTGTTTGACATACCAAAAGAGCATTGTGGTTGAAGGACGAGGAACATCCAAAGACCTTTTTCCACCAAGTAATCATACTATAACAACACCATACATTTGTCATTGTGGCTAAAAGAAATAAAATGGCTACAATTGTGTTCCAACTTAATTGTCAGAAATATTTGTACAAAGCATTCAGTCATCTAAGAATCAGCTATCAAAGTTAGCTTATTCTGTCATGTCGGTCATACAAACTCTCTGAACATAATTTCTGACAGACTCCATCCAGACAAGGATCAATTCTAAAAAAAAAAAAAACTGCGAATCTTTTCATACTTTATCCAAATCAAAAACTCAGGGGGAAAAAAAATTTTAAAAAGTGTTGCCCACCCCTGACACTACGTATGGCTGCTTATAGTGGATCATTGTTTTGAAACGGTCTAAAGGCTTGATGAGCACTTCAGACCTCCCTAAAGTCTCAGAGGTGGGAGTGGCAGGGGGAGAAAGGATGACCTGAAATTACAGCCAGGCTACCAGCACGCCTCAGTAAATAATTGATTGAGCTAATCCAACAATATTATATTCCCTGTACACGGGCCAATGATAGAGCATTACTGTGCTGAGTGGAACCAATATCCCTGTGGAACTAAGGAAAAGCTTGTAGCACTGCTACTGATATGGCTACTTATTA
>KV751320.1:3222737-3255720 GCA_001698575.1 Mola mola | reverse complement strand
TTTTATATATACTGTATGTATTAAAATGACAGTTTGTAAAAAAAAATAGTCCATCTGTGAAGGAATTAAGTTCTTTATACTTAAACTTGTTCTAAACTAACTTAATTTGTACTTGATTCACTCTAACTTGTGAAGCTGACAAATAGTCTTAGTGGTTAAGTATTTAGGAGCACAGACATTTAAATTGATGTTAAAGATTGTATTTTTATGAGTTTAGGACAGAATAAGTTGTAATTAATGACACAAACTGGCATGTCATACCAGTTTTAAAGTCAACCAAAGTTGAGTCCCCCTCCCCCCCAAAAAATGAATGAATGTTGAATGAGTTTCACTGTGTAAGAACATGTATTGTATGGAAAGAGCCTGACAATTTAAGGTTGTTTTTGCATTCCCCTAATTAAAGCATTTTTGTCTGTGCTCTCTAAAAAAAATAAAAATCTTTATGATTGGTGATAATCATAAATATAGTATGGAAGCTAATCCTGACCAAATATTCAACTTTCAACACTTGAAGCCTCCGGTGTAC
Source organism: Mola mola (assembly GCA_001698575.1). Taxonomy (NCBI): domain Eukaryota; kingdom Metazoa; phylum Chordata; class Actinopteri; order Tetraodontiformes; family Molidae; genus Mola; species Mola mola. Next base: position 3,255,194 of record KV751320.1, on the reverse strand, counting down.
ATAATTAGAGAATAAACAACGCGCGAAAAAAGGAGAGATCTTTTCTCCGGGAGGAAAACTTCAAAATTAACAAAAGGATTTGTATTCTGGAATTTTGAAATGTCTACGTGTGGAAATTACACATTTTTCTAATTAAAGAAAAATATTTTTAACACACATTGTTCCATGCGGACTATTTGTATATGTCTTAATTCATGTCTGAAGATGGATCTTTAAGTTGTGAAACCATAATGTCAACTCTTGCTCACAAATTGGAGCAAGTCATGATATTCAACTCAACTGCTACAAAAATGAGACAACGGTAAAGAAAGTCAATAAATGAATTGACTTTCTCACCATGCGTGACCAATCTAAAATCTCTTATCCTTAGTGCTCTATTGAATAATCACTTAATTAAAATGAAATGATGCGGGCTTGAACAGATAAATGCAACACCGAGAAGCAACATTGCAACAGCAGTGTTAAAGCCAGTAATATTGGAGCCTGACTGCATAATTTCCTGCTCTGCTGGGGACAGAAGATAAGGGCACTTGTTGAAGCTCAGACGATAAGGAGAAAACCCTGTCAAGAGTTGTTGCTGTATAAAATGCAATTATGAGTAGGTGCACAGGGTTTCTCATATAGCCATGTCACTGTCACTAAACCTCACATATCACTAAACCAGAGACCCAGACCAAGAAAACTGTGACTGAATAGAGAATATCAAACATTATAAATACAAGCCGTCATGTGTGCAGGTGGAATTTTGAGATTCAGAACCTATCTAACATTATTTACATTTGGCACAACAGGCAAATGTTTTCAGCATTGTTCAATACCTTCTTAGAAACTCTTTCCATGATGTACTACACTGAAGTGATGAGATTTTAGCAGGTAATTATATATTACCTTTTGTAATTCACACTTAAGTGACCCGTTTTAATTTATCATCATGGGCTAAAAATGAAGCTGATAAAACTCCTGCTCAGCCTCTGCCTGCTAGTGTTGCAGTGCTGCTCTCCCTGACTGCAGCCTACAGTGCAAGTACGTTACTGCGTATGCAAATGATTTTTAGGGTGTGTGAATGTGAAAAATGGATCCCCCTGAGTGATTTTGATGTCCGACACTGAAAAAAATGCAGATTCACTGAGCTACTATGTTAAATAGCATTAACAAGGAGCATTGAACAAAATATTCGGTCCAGAGCTTACTTTTATCCATGGTTGTAAGACTAAATGACCAGTTAAAATGGTAGTTGGTGGTGTCAGTTTAAATCAGCTGTATGATAATATGCAAAGCTTGGTTTCTGCAAAGTGGTCATTTACATTCAGTAGCCTATTTGCTAAATTTTAATCAAGGATGTATAAATACCACAATGGGAATATAATACATCAGTATGAATCAGGAGAAAAAATCTTAACTACAAAATACAAGCAAGCATCACTGTCAGAATGGACAAGAGTTGGACAAGAGATGGATGAGACTTTAAATCCTGATTTATGATAGGTTGCTTGATGGAGAGAGTCACAAAAATTTGCCATGTGTGACTTTGAATTTATGCTCCAGGAAAAGGTTTTAAAGTCATCTCCCTGGCAACCAGAAAACTCTGCACTCCCAGAGTATTTCTCTTGGAATCAACAGTTTAAATAACACAAATGTCATGCTATTGCTCTGAAATCATTAACCCTATTGTAGAATCGGCTCTCAGCTCTGTTTGTCTGTGAGTGGCAGTTTCCCCTCAGTGGGAAATAAAAACCAATGGATTAATTAGTTCTTTCTCTGGTGCAGAAGTAAAAAAATATTTTGGTTTAGCAAATGTGTGCTGTCAGCCTGGTGAAGGCAGTTTGATGGTCGCTGTCCTTTCAGCTCTCCAGGAGCTGCTGAATGCAGCCTGGGGTCGGTGCAGATAAAAAACTGCTATCTTTGCTTAAGTGTTAGCAACATTACTCAAAAATCCAAATACCACAATGTCTGCAATATAAGAATGTACTACATGTGTGCAACATGAAAAGAAAGTGCCCAAGAAAGTAACCAGTTTTTGTCCATTTCTATAAAGTGACCAAGAAGCGCCAAGAGCCAATAATTTATTACTATAATAATGAAAAGGAATATGAGTAAAGTTGTACCTGCTTTTGTCGGAGAAGAGAAGGAGCCGAACCCTTGGGACGCAACAGTTCCTCCACCAGTGCTGAATGTCCCACTGGATTTCTGCTCACCAAAGGAGGACTGCCCAAAACCAAAGCTCTTGGCACCACTATTACCAAAAAGACTGTTGGCACCTAGAACAGGAAAAGTCACACAAATATATCTTTCTCAAACAATAGTATTGGGGTTTGCTTCAGTTTGTAACAATTTGTAACAGTTTGAGCAATGTTATTTTTATGGTGCAGATTACATAAACCTACCTGTTTGGGGTTGCCCAAACCCTCCAGTGGTGCCAGTGGTTCCGAATGGGTTCTTATTAGCAGCATCATCGCTTGGTTTACCCCCAAGACCACTGAAAAAACCTCCACCGCCAGTTGAACCTGTTGCGTTGGATGAATTTGAACCAAACAGACCCCCACCAGACGATGGCTGTTGCTGCAAGACAAATGGAAGACAAAAATAATCAAGAAGTACTTACTTTAAAACTTTTTAATTCAAGACAATATTATTTTTCAGAGGTTGCTGTATTAATAAAAAATGGTTGAATCAATCGATACCTGTCTGAATACACTTCCACTGCTGGGCTGCTGGCCAAACACAGGCGTGGCAGAAGAGCTGCCAAAACCTAAAATAAAAAGTAAAACATCAGTGGATACTAAGATATTCTCTATGAACACAGCAGGACTAATAGACAGGTGATGTAGCAAGTGATTCCACATCAATTTCTTTCAGCACTGTGTCGCTTCATTTTCTTCTCCTTGTGTCACACAACAGAATGAGCAGACTCATCATAAATCTCCAGACAGAAGCTGATACATTAACATCAGCTGTCCAGAGCCACACACATTCCTTTAGTGCATTGGGAATTTAGAGAATCTATGGGAAAGGGACACCTCCCCTCATTCCACACCAAATCCCACAGCCACTGCCACACCTCCAAATGACAGTGTGGCATAATACTATAGACAAATCGGAGTGCCCTCTCTCCTGCCAAGTCTTGGCCAGTCAGACAAAATGTCACATTTGACTTTAATCACAATACAGTTTGTGCAAGCTGGTAAGATGAAAAAGTTAATATTCACCGGTGGTTTGTCAGATCCGACTGTGTGACACAATTAAACTACTCCTTTGTTCCGAATATTAAATTATTTTTGGATAGACAAATTTTGTGGTAAGTGAATTATTTGTGCTAGATTCAGATTTTTTGTGATTACTAGTATCAGGGGTTTTATCTGAATGCTGTGATACCGCATTCTATTATCTTACTCCAAGTTCCGTATATAACACCAACTGATTGTTCACAAATCTATCAACATGGATTTTAATATTTAATTATAAAGATAAATGTTGCGACATCACTAGGAACTAAAGGTTAATGCTTTGGAATTATAGGCACGAAAGTCATATGCACTAAAATTTTCATTTTAAGTCAAATTTCAAGTCAACTTATTTGTTTATAATCAGCATCCAAGGGGGAAAAAAGCATTTCAGTCAATCCCTAGAAAATACCATTTTGAGACTGTGGTTTGAGAATATTTTGAGTACACTACTACCTTACCTGAAGGTGTCATTTTCTGATTGATAACCATTAAGTGACACAGAAACAAAAATCAATTAAAGAAATTCTCTGATGACTTGAACAAAAGAACTTCGGAAAATTTGGAAATTTCTTAGACCTTGACTAAATAATGGTGAGACGGGCAGAATTTTGACCAAATAATACATGGCAAGGGGAGGTAACAAAGAATTAATAATCAAGAGAAAATAAATAATAACATAAGAGGCAGAATTCACTTTGGCACAACAGGCAAATGTTTTCAGCATTGTTAAATACCTTCTTAGAAACTATTTCCATGATGTACTACACTGAAGTGATGAGATTTTAGCAGGTAATTATGTTACACTTTGTAATTCACACTTAAGTGACCCATTTTAATTTATCATCATGGGCTAAAAATGAAGCTGATAAAAATCCTGCTCAGCCTCTGCCTGCTAGTGTTGCAGTGCTGCTCTCCCTGACTGCAGCCTACAGTGCGAGTACGTTGCTGCGTATGCAAATAAATATTAGGGTGTGTGAATGTGAAAAATGGATCCCCCTGAGTGATTTTGATGTCCGACACTGAAAAAAATGCAGATTCACTGAGCTACTATGTTATAGTAGTTAATAGCATTAACAAGGAGCAGTGAACAAAATATTCGGGCCAGAGCTTACTTTTAGCCATGGTTGTAAGACAAAATGACCAGTTAAAATGGTAGGTTGGTGGTGTTAGTTTAAATCAGCTGTATGATATGCAAAGCTTGGTCTCTGCGAGGTGGTCGTCTGTGGCTAATCAAAGATCCTTTGTGAAGAGAAAATGCTCTATTCTGTGACAAGTAAAATGCAGTGGGGCTCACTTTGTTCCAATTAGTTCACTTGAATTTCAGTCACATTATCACTCACCTGAAGACTGTCCAAAGCTGAATCCTGTAGATGAGGATGTTGTGGTGTTACTCCCAAACACAGACCCTTGCCCAAATCCAGAGCTCTGGCCAAAGCCAGGTGATGAGGTTTGTCCAAACAGCCCTGAGCCAGTGCTGCTGGCTGTGTTGGCATTATTTGTGCCAAAAGAGAAGGATATGGCATTGCTAGCAGTAGACGCACCAAAAAGACCTGCTTTGGTAGTTGCACTGTTAGAACTTGCTCCAAATGCCGATTGGCCAAAAGAAAAGCCACTGGCTGTTCCGGCGTTGCTAGCAGGCTGGCCAAAGCCAGTCGCCTGGCCAAAAACGGGCTTGCCAAAACCAGTTCCAGTTGATGTTCCAAATCCAGTGGAACCAAATGCCGTTGATGCTGCAGGGACTGAAGCGGCTGAAGACACTGGAGGCGGTGCAGGTTGTCCAAATACAGTGCTAACAGCAGTGGTTGTCGCTGTGCTGTTGGAAACAGGAGTGGGAGTGGTGGCTGCAGGGGCAACTGTACTGATAACTGTGGTGAGTCCTAAAGAATTGCTATTTGTTGTTGCAATAGTAGGCTGAGTAAAAATAGAACCTGGTTTATCAGAACTGGGCATCTGAAATGCTGCTGAAGCTCCCTGGGAGACAGGTACTACTGTAGGGGTGGCAACAACGGAAGTGGGCAAAGAAGTGGTGGCGTTGCTGTCTGGGGTGGCTTCAATTGTGGGAGCTGTACTGGCTGGTGGCAAAGAGGCCGATTCAGTCGGTGTGGTAATGGAGGACGAAGGGTCAGGGGCAGGAGTTGTAACTGTAGCTGCTGTGGTTTCTGTAGCAGCAGCAGCAGCATCTAGTGTAAGCTCAGGTATTATGAGGGAATTGGCGTACTCTACAGCTGGATCAGCAGCAGGTTCTTTTTCAGGTGGTGGTGTGGGCTCAGAGGGTTGTGGATGTTTTGGTTCCTCTGAGGTATCTGAAGGAGCTGCAAGAAGACTGCTGAAAGACACAGGTAAACCTGTGTTAACTGAGCTAGATTGGGGAACAGAGAAGGCTGGCTTCGGCATTGAATCAGGGGGCTTGAACAAACTGCTTGACGTTGCCCCTTTGGACAAGTCTGTTCCCGTAGCATCTTCTGCAGACTTTTGAAAAGCTGCACCAAAGCCAAACTGTGCTGCTCCCTTGGACAAGTCTGTTCCAGCAGAATCTTCTACAGACTTTTGCAGAAGTGCACCGATGTTAAACTGTAATGCTCCCTTACCAAGACCAGTTTCTCCAAACGAAAATGAGGCAGCAGGTTTAACAGTTGAATCTTTAGCTTCTTCTCCTGGGCCCACACGCAGTCCGGAAAAACTACCCAGGGTTTCTCCTCCTGCTGTCTTAGCAGGCTGTGGCTCTATTCTGAGGGCAGTTGTGGAGGAGGAGGGTTTGTCTCCTGAAGTGTTTGCTGGCACGGTGGATGATGCAGTGCTAAGAGCAGGAGTCACTGACTGATCTCCAGTCTGGCCAAACATCAGCTTGTCATTTCCACCAAAAGAGAATTTATAACTATCCTTCCCTGGAGGGGCAAAGAGATTTAAAAAATTTAACAGGATAAACGTGTGTATATTATTTCATAATATCTCATAAGAGTATGCTCTGTTTTTACCTTGTGAAATTCCTGCTCCTTGTGTCACTGAAGTAAAACTAAACCCAGCGGATCTACAAAAGAAAATTCAATTAACAAAAAACTGTGATAGCATCTTTTACTTCTGTTTTTTCACAATGTTATAATGTCAAAGTAAAATTGATTTTTGACCATTTGAATACAAAAATGTAGCGAATTAATCTTAATCATCCAGCTGGTCATTTGTTTGGAATTTCATGATGATTACCATACACATTTTTGAGACTGAAATATATAAATAAAATAGGTCACAGACTTTTGATCATAAAAATCTAATCAGTTCATGTTTAAGTATAGGTGAACATCTGTGCCAAATTTTAAGACATTTCCAAACAGCGTTCCTGAGATATTATGTTCACAAATATGGGACAGATGTGAGATCACAGTGACCTTGACCTTTAAGCCCTTAACGACAATTCTTTTCAGTTCATGTTTGAGTTCAAGTGAGTGTTTGCGCCCAATTTGAAGAATTTCTGTTAAGGTGTTCCTGAGAACTCGTAGTCACAATAAGAGATGGAAGTTAAATGCAGTCAATATTTCAGTTCTTCATTCCATAAAGGGAACATGTATACGTATTTATAGTTTAGAACGATTCTATAATTTCCCTAAGTTGACTCACCCTGATGTGAAAGAAAACCCTTTGCTGGTGCTTTGCTCAGCTGAGCTAGCAGGAGCTACAGAAACATCTGTTTTGGACTGCTGACCTGAATGACACAAGATTACAAAGTCAGTCAAAAGGCATCACCATAAAAAAAAAAAAAAAAAAAATGCTGGGATAACTGTGTGCACTCATGTGGTCACGAATCACAAGACTCCGGAATTATAGTTCGCTCATGTCTACCTAAATTTGTGCATACGTAGTGAGGAATAATGAGTGTGCACATATTTCCAACTGATACTTACCAAACACAAAACTTCCCTGTGAGGTGGTGATTGTACCCTCTGTGGACGTCTTCAGCATGCCATGTGTAGGATTCTGCACAGAAAGTTTCAAAAAGGCAGTGGCATTTCTAGCTTAATTTTGCAAAGATTTGATACAGGGCGGCACCATTTTATGTATGAGATTATAAAGTCATTATACAAGTTTAAGAAACTGCTAAATTGAGGCAGATGTAAAGAAAAAGCACATTTGTGAATGGAGACCACTGTGTCTAGGTCATCTCCATTAAACTGAGCTTGGCCTCAACAGTGAGGGAGATTTGTGTGAGGAGTTCCCCTGGCACCCAACTGCAATTTCTAACATTAACATGAGAGGGAAACTGGGACATTTCTCACCAATAAAAAAATGTCAGCAATCAGTGAATTTTTGCAACTTGAATGTTCTTTAAGTGGAAAGGAGAGGGATTATTTGACCGACTTTACTTGATTTAGAGTATTTAAGTAAAAGCAGTTACACTACCACTTTAGAGAACTGATTTATTTTAGGCATGTGTGGAAACTGATGTAACATACAATATACTCACAACATGTCATGTACCATGACAATGCTGACGTTATTTTCATACCTTTCATTAGTTTTGTAAGCCAGATTTTCAATTTTGGAGACTGAAATTTCACTTAAATGATACAGCTGTGTGGATAAACAAAAACATGAATGGATGAATGACCACTTATTGAGTGATGGATAAATTGAATACTCACTCGTTTGGCCTGGTTGGAAGAAACTGTCGTAAAGACCTGAGCTGTTGGATCTAGCATTGCTGAGCTGGAAAAGAGGGGCAGAGGAGGAAGAAATTTAGGTTCTCTCCATATGAAGATAACAGGATTTAACGAAATAAGCTGTTAATAATTATTAATAGTTGGGATGTCTCCAACCAAACATCTGGTCTGTGCAACCAGAGATCACAATCTTTGTGCTGGGGTGGACATTTGAACCAAATCTGTTACTGTATGGAAATAAATGAACTAATTAAATAATCTTACAAATACATTTTCAATTTTAAGATTTTCTTACCATAACATAAAAAAGGATGGGAAACATTTTAAGACTGTTGCTGACTGACAGATGTGGAATTGAGGAGATGCCTTCAACCGTAAAGGTCTATCTCTCACAATGGCTTGCTTTGCTCGCTATTGTGAGCAGGCTTTATTTGGGAAAAGCCCCAAGGAGGGATGGCTTGCTGATCTATCACGCACAAAATGGAGCACAGGCCAGTGAGGCTGAAACAGCAAGGTGCAGGAGGCAGGAAATGGCAAATGGGAGATTGTGAATCATGAGTGAATAATGAACCAAGTGAAAGACATGAAGAAAGGGGAGTGAAGAGGTTTCTGGTATGGAAAGAGAATGTTAAGACAGTGTGCAGGCAGTGCAGTCTATGTATTCATACGCTTGTGTTTTGGCGCCATTCTCCAAAATATTAAATTCTAAATCACTATTTACTTTAAGCTGTACCTGTTTTCAGACCCTTCCCCCCCAAGGATAAAGGAATTAAGACAAAAGAGGTTAATGAAAGTGAAGACCTCTGAAGATTGAAATGACTAAAAAAATAAAAAATAGTATAAAGAGAAAAATAAGATGGATGATGCTTGAGGAAAGAAGCTGGGATGCAAATGTAAGATGTTCTGCAGGTCTCTTCTTATCGTGTGCACTAAAATGAGGGAGTCAGTGACCTGATAAATCTATACTGAGTAGACATTCAATCAAAACAACATTGAATCCTGAGGGGACTCAGTAAAAAGATTGTCTACTTTTTGTATTACTGACACAAGTAGATATACTCTAAACCTTACACAATTTAACATATAATACACAAACACAACAGAATAACTACATAATACAGATAAATATGCATTTTATACTACTTTTTATACTTTTATACTACTATGAAAAATGTGGAAAAATAGCAAAAAAAATTAACTATGCTTTGAAAATTTATATAATATAACCTGCACCACAAACACTGCATCCCCCTTCAACTTGCATGAAAACCAGATATATCTTGTATATCTTGACCTGTTTGTTGTAAGAACCAAGCACATACTGTATGCATGGACGAAGTTCAGGATAACCACTAGTTAGTGTACCATCTACAAAAATAGTGGGATTTTTTTTTTTTTTGAGTTATTCTACAACATAAGGCAATGAGATAAGGGATTTTTGCAGCAGGTTTGTCTAAAACAGTTGCATACCCTTCTAGCAGCGATACTGGAGACAAAGAAAGACAAACAGACGAAAAAACTCTTACATAAATCACATAAACTAGGATATATTATATTTTAAGTTTATTTTCATTATTCTGCACAATTGAGTGGGATACTGCATTTAAATTGAAAATCATATAAAGACGTCAATCTCTCTTGCATATTGTTTCATTTCTGTCTGAGGCAAATTACCTATTGCAATCCAGCTCTAGTAGCTTAAAACTGGTGGATTAAAATGTATGTAATGATAGCTAGTTAAGAAAAATAAGAGTGATTGTATTATTTCCTGTTATGCAGACACCAACACATACTTCTGCCATGTGGAGCCAAAAACAAAAAAAAAAACAAACAAAAAAACTCTGCTAAGTCTGTATTTAGTAGTTACTTCCTTTATTCTTGGGTCAAAATATCCCCACACTTTCCATTAGAAACCATTGCTTCAAAAAAGAAGTTTTAACACATAAAATAAAAAGCAAAAATTGACACCACTTTTAGTTTTTACCTCATGATATTGGCAACAGGCACAGGTGATCCCTTTTCCCTTAGTTCCTGGACATTGACTACCTGGGGAACAGTCTTCAACGTAGACTCTGTCAATGAAGCACTGACAACAGCTGAAACACACAAACATACAGATGTTGTTTACAAACAGACACGATTTTTTTTAATATAGTAAATAAATGCCATGCCAGGTAGGTGAAATTAAATGAACTGAATGTTTCCCAAGAGTGCTTTGAAATATACTAAAGCTCAAAGATCAATGAACACAGGTTTTGATAGGCTTGTTACAGCAGGCACTTTGATATTATTTTTGGTCTGGAAGTCTGTGTCTCCCCCTGGTGAATTAACGTGAGCATAACAATTCAATATTATTCAAAGCCTCGAATACACACAGTTGCCCATAAAAACTTAACTATGTCTTCATTACCTATTAAAAATAACTAAATACAACATTATTTACACTTGCGTAATCTTCCTACCTGTCTTCTGGTTGGCCATCTGCCTGCGCAGAGCAGCAGTGGCTGCAGCCTGCTGGGCAGAGATGGTGACAGGGACAGTCCTCTCAGTTGGTGGAGCCCCATGTTTCACTGTCTTTGTGGCAAGAGCAGTGCTATCAGCGCCGCTGAGGTTGATCTTATTGGTGGGAACTGAAATATTAAAAGAGTGACAAACCTGTATGAAACAAAATTTTTTTTTTTTTTTTTTTTACTGTTTTTTAGCAGCTGTGCTACAACTTACATTTAAAATATAATCATCTTGCGGCACAGCATGTCTTGGCTATAGTGCTGCATCACATTTTTGATGGATACGCTTTCTAATGAGTTACTTTGCTTGTGGTGACCTGCATCAACATCAGCATGGACTGCCACACATTAATTCTCTATTTTTGGAGCTGTACGTCCACCTCTTGTGCTCTCTCCGTTTTCCACATATAGAGGTTACTTGGGCAGGCTTCCAGTTAGTTACATATAGATAATCATCTGTAATCAACTGTTATTATTATGTTACTTCAACTATTTTCGTGAGTGATCCATGATGGTTTTGACTGGTTTGTTCCGACATTTATGACAAGCCTCCGCCACCCACAAGTTGTTGAGGTGTGCATGTATGTGTGAGAGGGAGAGAACTGAAGAGATAAAAATTTACACATAGAAATAATTTGTGAACACAAGAATTAAAGGTGGACAATTAGGCAAAAATGAAATGTTGAAAATAAAAGAGTATCAATCTGCAGGAAACGAAATAGCTTGCACAATTTACTCACCGGGGCTGGCAATGGGGCTGAGTCCGAAGCCCATACCTTGGACTGACTGAATTTTGGTTAAAGGGGTGGACTGGATGGCCCCAAAACCTGGTTGGATAGAGGGGGTCCTCACGACAGCTGGGTGGCGGGGGGTGGACAATACTGGGGGAAGAGGTTCCGGCTGTATTTCGTCCTCCTCCAGTTCCAAATGAGCTGGGTGAGGCTCCAGGGACTGGGACAGTGAAGACGTGGAGCTCACATCATCCAAATCCTCATAGTATTTTGGTGAAAGGAAGGCTGAGCGAGACAGGTTGGCTGAAAGAACATTTAGACCATCAGTATTTTGTTACATAGATGCATTATGGTAGTATTTTATTTATCTCTTTACATTACTGAAATCTACTATTGTTCTACTGCCTTATTTGAGTGAATATGCTTCTCAATATTGAGACGTCTAAGATATCTGAGTTTGTCATGAGAATACAGTACGTTTATAAACTTTTATGCAACCACAAACTGCTAAAAATGAAACCAAATACATGCAAGAAAAATCAAGAGTAAAACATGCTAAATTAACTTTAACAGAACATGTGGACCTGGTGCAGTAGAGCGGACAGGAGGCATCTGTCCCTTTGAGAGGAAGTTGCGCAGCTGGGACTGTTTCGCTGGCGATATTTTGGCTACTGGAGAAACATATATGCAGTTGTTAGTATAATGGCATAAAATCATGTCATACCCTTTATCATGCTTAGGTCAAAAATATAGAAAGAATTTTACTTGGAGATTTGGATTTGGACTCAGACGTTGTAGGGTCTAGCCTGGTTTTCAGGAGTGCGCTCCTTAAACTCTCAAGTTCACTTTCCAAACTGTTAAAAAAAAATATAGACATCTAATTTATTACAAACCCAGCTTTTCTAAGTGACAGAATCTCTGATTCACAAACCTTTCCTAAGAGTCTCTCTTCTGACAACACACTCCACATCTACATCATGCAATACTCATTTGTAAGTTCACATCCCTCAACTCCCTGCTCCTACCCAGCAGTTGTTGCTGTAGCTGTATTTGGGTCCATAGTTTGAGTGGCAGCCTTGTTGTAAAGACGGAGTGAAGTGAGCTCCTTAACCAAGTGATCCAGTCGGTTCTTCTGCTGGTTGATGATGTACAGGTTGTTGGATAGTGTAGTGAACAGATTCTCACGGCCTGGCACGATCATGTGTCTATGAGAAAGGGAAGTATTTCGTCATGAATGATACGCAACCTAAATTCCTTTCAACATGTGATGCCTTTCTGTTGTGCTTACTTCTGCTTTTTCTTCCTCTCCAGGTGTTTCTCCCATTCCACGTTCAGCACGTCATTAACATCTTCCACAGCAAACATGACATACTGGTACAGCCTACGAATCTCCTGAATGAAGGGATAAACAACATACAATGGGAAAAAAAGGGTTTGTCTGTGATCCATGCGAGGATTTATCCATTCATGCAATCATCATTTATCATCTTTATGCTTTTTACCTTGAGCTGTTCTTCACTGCGTGGGTCCAGAGGCTTTTTATACAGCAGCTGTCTGTAATTTCTGTCTCTGCGCAGCTCACTCTGGGCTTTGGCTTCCTCTGCCCCGGCAAAGCCCTCCAGTAGCGTAGTATTCAGAGTACCAATGTCTCCATGGAGAGACTGCAAGTCAGACAAAGAAAGAAAATGTTGGAAAAGGAAAGTCATGCTATAATTGGCTTAATTAAACAAAGAGGCCGCAGCTAAATCAACAAAACAGTGAAAAGACAGAAGACTAAAAAGGCTTGTTTATAATAAGTCAACATAAACTTTAAAGGGCTATCCAAAATACTGTCTACCGCTGCACTTTTCAAGGCGCTGAGACAAACACATAGTACACAAATTGGATCGTTTTCTTTGGTATAATTAATTATATATAAGCACTTAAATTTTACGCTTCATCTCCCCCACAGAAGGGAACAGTACAAATGCTGGTAATTTTGTTTATCGTGACAATGTAAATGTATTACAATGACTGATTTTGTTATGCTATGACCACTGCATTCTCAGTAGGAGGCAGCAGTCAGGTGTAGGATTTGGCTTATAGGGACATTGGTCAACTTCATATCTGGATGAGCTATGCGTTTACCTCCGTCGTTTCCTTGATCTCCAGGGTGAAAATGTGGAGGTCCTCTGACTCCTTCCTCAACTCCTTCATCTCCTCGCTGGTGCCAACCTTGAAGTCAGCACTTGTACTTCGTGCCTTAAGGTCATCTAACTCTTTCTGGAAGTGCGCAATCTGTGGACAAATCAAAGACAAACAATGTAATTTGTATATCTATGGCAGCTGTAGTTAAGTGAGTTGCACTATTAAAGCCAAGAAATCTCTAAATAAACAAAGACGTGTGTGTGTGTGTGTGTGTGTGTTTATAATAGCATAATTTATTTCAGTTAGGAGTTATCTGTAGTACTTTGAATCAGCTATGTAAAAAGGATTCTTTTGAATTTGAATTGAATTGAATGATTTTTAGAAGTATTAACAGTTTTTTAGAATTTTACATGTATGTATAACTTTGCATGTAAAATATTAATAAGTTAAAAGTGTTCATGCAGTTATTGTGAGTGGGATCTAGAACATTAAGTCAACCAAACCAACACTACTTGGCCGATTAGTCTGATATTATTGCTATAATGCTTTATAATTTTAGGTAAATTGTGTTTTTCATAATATTTAATTGATTTAGATTAAGCGTCAGACAGCCATTGTTTTTTAGTAAGCTAAAGTCAGTTTTCTACTTATTTCTTGACGGTTAGCTAGAAACAGCGCATTTCTACATGGTAACAAGACTGTTTGGTGCAACAAATATTAATTTAGTGATTTGTAAATATCTACTTAACACATAATTAGTCGTGAACTTTAGAAACCCCGGTATAAAAAGCAACCAACAAACTGAATACTAACTCAAATTTTGAGACTACAGCAAACTTTATTATCACTATATATAATATATAAAATGGACAACTAAAACGTTTATGTCAAACACACAGATGTGAACGTCACACAAATCTCAATCACAATAGAAAAGCATCCTAGTTTCAACACAAGCACTTAGCAAGTATTTTCCCCTCATGTGGTTTGAGGAATGAAGCTCTCACTTTTAGTGATAAGTTCACCAATTAAAAGTGGTACATGATACTCCAGTGTTGGCTGGAAGATATACTCACCTCCTCCAATATACCAGCCATAATGGGATCCGAGTCTTTCTTTTGCTGTAGTTGCTTCTCCAGGGCTTTCACACTAACAGCTGCCTGCAGTGAGAAGTCATAAAATAAGAAACACACACCAAAAAAACAAAACAAAACAAAACACTGGTACAAGTCTGAAAAAAAAACTTAAGTTTTGCCACTATTGGTTGAACATTCTGCTGCTAGGTGCATCTACTACCAAAACAACAGTTGCAGTTTATCAGACATCAAATATTTTATCAGATCGATTCCCATGAAAATACTATATCTTTTATCTACTCCATTGATGCCCTCATTTTATTTTGTATATTGTGTTATTTTCATTAGGAACTTGCTATTGTTGGAAAGTTTCTGCACTCAATTTATAACTTAAAAATAAGTTTAGGCTACGGTGTTGGTAATATAGTCTTTTCATGCTTGCAAGATTAACCACTGCTGTGTATTTCGTGAGTGTTCTTCTTTCCATTATCTTCCACAAAGCAGTGGGATAAATGTTGCCCAGTTTCCCTGTTAGTGCACTAATCCATTTATACTATTGGTATAACTCTTCTATACAATCAACATTTAACATTTTTTTCCTTCAAAACTGTTTATGGGTTATGGCTGTCGGATGTTTGCTTAACTTGCTGCATAACTGCCTGTACACCTACAAGTTTAGTGTTAAAACCGGACAGGACCTGTGGAGGTTGTGAACAACCCTGAGCAGCGGGAGCAGGTTTCTGGACCAGCAAGGATGGTGTGCTTGTTTGAACCGGACGCACTGGGGCTGCGACACAAGCAACAACAGATGCAATTACGTTATGAAAACTTATAAATAATTCAAATAAAACTAATAATTACACACACAAAAAAAGAAAGAACTACACTGTTGTGAAAAGTATAATAGTTGAGTAACTGATGCAGGATTTTCGTACCTAATGCAGCTGCTGGCTTTGTTGCTGAGAGATGTGGGGTGGTCAAACTGGTGGAATTAGAGACAGCTGTTTTGGGCAGGGAGGAACCGAAGGCAAAAGATTGTGGTGCTGGGGTCTCCAATGCTGTAAACCTTTGAAAGAAGATACTGTATGAATATCTCAATGTCTCAGTTGAAATACCCCAAAAATGAAAATGTCAAAAACAATGTTTCACCTCTCATTTAGATTCAGTTTCACTGTTGGTGGGGAGGGAGCAGCAAGGCTCTGAGGTGTTGGAGCCGAAGGCATCGCTGCCACTGCTGATGGTTTGATAGAAGGAGTGAAAAAGAATGCTGAAGCTGCTGAGGGGGCATCAGAGGGGGGTTTGGAAGCAAAAGAGAAGCCTGAAGATCCTGAACCAAAAGGTGTGGCTGCTGCAGGGGCAGAGGTGGAGCACGTAGCTGCGGCAGAGAAGCTAAATGTGGAAGATGATGACACTGGCCCACCTACTGTTGGCACAATGCTGAATGGGGCAGTGGAGGAAGAGGCAGACAGGCCTGGAAGAGTGGAAGCAGCTGCCGATGTAATTCCAAGATTTGGGAATGTTGCCGGCGCAGGTGTGATAGAGGCAGCATTTTTGGGTGGCTGGGTTGCCAAAAAACCTGTAGACAGTTGAGAAATTTAGTTTCATTTGATCTCACCATATGCATGTGTACCAAGCATGTTTTTCTGCAGGCACAAATTGCGCATACTAGAGTGAGTAAATAGAAAAGCATCAGAGAAATGTTTACATTTTTCACTGATGGAGGTTTACAGCCAAATGCACAAATGTTGTGGACCTTATTTCCAAACTGACTGGTTGAGCGAAAAATACTGGCTTGCCAAGTTCATAGACAAGTAATCTCTTCACAGTCTAGTATAAACTAATATAAAATATAAATTTCTATGTTTGTCAGCAGCATATGATGGTCCAGGAAATGAAAGATCCTGGGAACACTCAAAATAAGTGCATCAGATGATTATCACTTGAAGATACAGATCATTGCAATATGTAATTAACAATAAGACAACAACATTTTGGACCAAAATATTCACTGTCTTGCTCACCTGGTTTGGGAATTCTCTCCCCCTCCAAGGCAAGGGTAGAGGGAGCTGACACCAGTTGTTTAGTCCCGGGATTAAGGTTGAGCAGAGCAAATGGGCAGAGCAATCCCTCTGTGGATAGCATTAGCATAATGGGGACTGGAGGCAAGGTCTTCTCATCAGCTGGGATACAGACAGAGATCAAAAGTCAGAAACATTCAGAGAGAAATACCGTCAAGGGTAATGTCTACTATAATTTGACAAAGCATACCAAATACGCAACTCCAGTCAAACACAGAAAGTCGCTCTCTCTTATTGTCTCCCCACCTTTTGCAACCCTCGACAGTTCAGAATGTCTATATCTCCCTGGTATGAAATTCCACGTCTATCAATTAAGAGGCACATACATACGCAGTCCACACTATGCAGAAACAGATTTCTGGGAAAAATGATAGACAGCTTTGTGCTTTCAAATCACACTACTGCACAAGTGATACAGTTAACGGAGAGTATCGTCCGTTCACTCTGTTAACATTGACAACATGCTGTTTGTCACTTCAATTAGCTTCATGTAAAGTACATTGCTATCATTTTCTGGTTGACCAAGGTCAATTCAGCAATCCAGTGATCAAAAAAAGACCCACCAGTTCCGTTCAGCAAGGCACACTGAAGTCATGCACACAGACATCTGAGAATTAAGATATATTTCATTTTATAAAAACAGTCCACCATGCATCTCTTCTCACCAAGGCTTCAGACTCTTTCCTGTACTTCACACCCACTTTCTTGCACATTCCACAATCACCCAGTGTGCTTTGGGTTGCATAGAAAAAAATGCAAATCATTGTCTTTGCTACCAACATTTAAATGTAACTGGGTATTCATGCCTCGAAATAAATAATTCATTAGTCACTGTTGATACTAGTCATCACAGATACATCAGTAAAGCAAAGTGAACACTTGGTTCTCTCTACAGCAGTGTCTCATGGTTGAAACCATTCCTTAAGTATAACTTTCACATTCATCAGGGCGTAACAGCATCGGTTGCTTATGCGCAGTACGTGTCAGTGTTTGATTCATCTCCGATGATTATTATATAACATAACAGTGTATTGGTATTTCACTGCATACACTGAAACCTATAACAGATACACACATCAACACGCAAAATACTGAAGGGAGCATAAATTAGTTGAAAAAAAAAATTATGTTTGAATAACGCAATGCAAAAACATAAATACAGAAATACAGTTTCTAATGTCTAATGACATCTAATGACATCTCAGTTAAGACGCTACAGTTTAAAAGAGACAAAGGAGCAAACAGACACAGGGTGAATGGGGGAGTGAATAGGAGGGAGAGGCACACGGTAAACCTCATCAGCATTCTGCGACAGGATTGTCTGGGCTTTGTTGTTTTGCTGTGGTCCTCTAGCTTGTCTGAACCATTTTAATGAGAGCAGTTTTTCTCCATAGATACCTCTTGTAAACTCTCCTTTTGCTTTCCCTATCTGATGTCTCTCTTCAGATAAAGGTTTTGATCAACCTACAATCATGTCGAAAATGTTGCTCAAATTGCAGGTTTTTCTCTTGCTTGGGAGAATGTTCTTAGAGTGTGCGGGATGAAATGTGACTACAAAACAACAGCAGCTCTACGTGAATGTCTGGCAGTCTAGGCTATTTAAGATAAAACTGTGTATTGCGACGGCAGCTTATCACTATTCTTTACACATGCTGCAATAGAGCACTGCAGTGAATGCTGTGTGCACAAAGAAACCTGACAGACTTAAGATATATCTGATGATTTAGGCAGTGTCGAAAATAAAATGTTTTTCTGCTTAAAACAAAGACAATAGAATGCTGTACAAGAGATAACACTTAACATTTATTTTGCTGAAGTTTACTTAAATATGACAACCTCTTAAACACCACTATATACCACAGGAATTATTACCTTGGTAAAGAAAAATCCTGAATTAAAAAAAGACTGTCTTATACACCTTGGCATGTTGGCATGTTTAGCATGTTTATTAAAACAGGTTTATTGAGGTGGGTGGTATCACTAGTGGCAGATGGTGTACAAACTTGCTTAAACTGGTTTAATTTCTCCTTACTATCTACTAACTTTTGACTATTTTCTGAACATTTTGGTGGGCCTCTGAGCTTTAATGTTATCATGCAGCATTCATTTTTAAACTAATATAAACTTTAAAAAATAATAATAATAAATTCTATATTTTTAACGTTGCAATGGGAGATGCTGTGATTTGAGTTCGAAGATGGTAAACGGTAGATTCCTGTAAATCCAAAAATGCCATAAACCAGTCTTTCACACTGATTTGAACAACTTTCCTAAACAAAAAAATCATATCCCATTTGCCGCACTGTGCAAATCAGGTCACACAGTAAAAGAGACAAAATGCACAAGGGAAATCCTATTTCACTTACAGATGTGGATCTCCTGCTGGCTGGTGTAGTCTATGGCTAAGCCAAGGGGAAGAGTGTCTTCGTTTGCCTCTGTGACGGGAAGCTCAGCCCTACTTGCATCCTCCAGTATCCATAGCTCCCAGATCTTTAAAAAACAAATAAAGAAAGAAATTCAATAAAAAAAATTTAATAAGAAATTCATTCCGAATTATTTAAAAACATATTTTGGGAAATTTAATCAGTGTCTCCCTGATGGGAGTCTTTCATATTCTGACTTGGGATGGGAAACCTAACATTTTCCTTGCCTTTCTAGGTCTAGTTATTTTCAAAAATATTTTCACTTAGGTGATGTATTACCAACCACGGCGAGATTTCTGTAACACAATCTACTCTCTATCATAACATGATAAAATGACATCATTACCAAAACACTGCGGATCTGTTCCAAGTGTATACAGAACTCACATGGCTATTCCAAGGCGGATGAGATAAAATATTATAAGAATGCGTATAATAAGTAAAAAAAAATATGGAGCAGGAGACAAGAATGAAATCATCTCTTCTGCTCTTATTTAATATCATAATGGAACTGTATGGAACTGACGTTTTAACAAAAACTACAGCCATAAAAAACTTAATATAATAATATAATGGAATGACTTTTTTGTCCAATCATTTTTAAATAATGGAAACAAAATGGGAAGATTCACATCCCTGAGCAATATCTGTTAAAACCTTAGATTCAGATTAATGTCAAATTGCAATCAGTATTGTTAAGTTCTGTGGTTCAAAAATGACAACTAACACTTGATGATACATGGCATCTGTCAGATGTTACTGAGATAAATGTGTAGCTGCAGGGTGTTACAAAGCAAAGCTGAATTTTACAAAAAGTAGTCTTTGGAGGATTTGGGATTTTCAAAGCATTAAAAAAAAAAACATGCATTTTGATTACCACCACAATCAGTGCCACGGTTGTCTTATATAAAATGGATAAAAGCTGCTAGCTGTTCTTCTCAGAGCCAGTTGCCCTGTGTATTCTTTGAAAAGGTCTTGAGACTTCCATGAGACTAATGTCTATCCATGGAACATAATCATCAATATTAGCATTAATTTGTTAAAAGGTTAAAAGTAAAATGTGCTTTTCAAGTGTTGCGTTAAAACAGTTGAGAAAATGAACTTCTATGTAACTCTACCTGATCCTTTGGAGCATTTAACACACTGATAATTTTACATTTTCTTCTCAAAACTACACTGATCTCATAATTTATTTCTGTCCTGAAATTTACAGCCTTGGCCAAAAGTTTTGAGAATGACATAAATATTAATTTTCACAAAGTCTGCTGCCTCGGTTTTTATGATGGGAATTTGCATATCCTCGAGCATGTTATGAAGAGCGATCAGATGAATTGCAATTAATTGCAAAGTCACTCTTTGACCCCAAAAAAAACATTTCCACTGCATTTCAGTCCTGCCACAAAAGGACCAGCAGAGAATCATGTCAGTGATTCTCTCGTTAACACATGTGAGTGTTAATGAGGACGAGGCTGGGGATCACTCTGTCATGCTGTGTGAGTTAAAATAACAGACTGACAGCTTTAAAAGGAGGATGGTGCTTGAAATCATTGTTCTTCCTCCGTTAACCATGGTTACTTGCAAGGAAACACGTGGAGTCATCATTGCTTTTGACAAAAAAGGGCTTCACAGGCAAGGATATTGCTGCGAGTAATATTGCACCTAAATCAACCATTTATCGGATCATCAAGAACTTCAAGGTGAGATGTTCAATTATTGTGAAGAAGGCTTCAAGGCACGCAAAAAGTCAAGCAAGTTCCAGGACCATCTCCTAAAGTTGATTAGGCTGCTTGATTCATCCTCTGAGAGCAACTTCTCCAAATCACCCAAGTACAGTTTGGTGACGAACAATGCCTTTTCCCGCATGATGGAGCACCTTGCCATAAGGAAAAAGGCGATAATTTAGTGGCTTTGGGAACAAAACATCACATTTTTAGGTCCATGGCCAGGAAACTCCCCAGACCTTAATCCCAGAGAGAACTTTTGGTCAATCCTCAAGAGGCAGGTGGAGAAAACAAAAACCTACAAATTCTGTCAAACTCCAAGCACTGATTATGCAAGAATGGGCTGCCATCAATCAGCATGTGGCCCAGAAGTTGAATGACAGCATGCCTGTTATGCTGTCAGTCAACTTCTTGGAAAAAAGAAATGTCAACCCTGCAAATATTGACTCTTTGCATAAACTTAAAAAATAATTGTCAACAAAAGCCTTTGACACTTATGAAATACTTGTAATTATACTTCAGTATACCATAGTAACATCTCACAAAAAGACCTAAAAACACTGAAGCGGTAAACTTAGTGAAAAACAATACTTCTGTCATTCTCAAAAGTTTTGGCGGCGGCTATACATTGAGAGCGAAAAGCACTTTGTTTCTCTCTTTATCTCGAATAGCTAAAGATTTTTAGAACATATTCAGCTTTCAGGTACCTTGTCCTCTTGTCTGGCTATGACACTGACTTCAATGGAAGCTGCTGATGCCGCAAATACAAGGTCCCTGGATGAAAAAAACATTGACAAAATGCATCAATAAATACCAAGCATAAAAAGGAAACACAAATACAAATATGTTTTTACAAACAAAACAATCAATATCTGTTCATTGTGATTATTCTTACCACTCCTCTACGTGACTAAGGAAGTAGTGGTGCTGGCGCTCAGTGCAGCTGCCGTACACAGTGTCGCTAAAGTTAAGATACTTTGTTTCCACCTTCTCATCCTTTTTCTACAAAAAAACCCCAAACAAAACAAAACATTAATTTTGTTTAGGCGCATGAATAAGATAGAACAACAGATGAAATTTCTATATAGTAGCAGCATATTTTAGCGGCTTCCGGATTTCTCATTTCAGGGGAAAGAAAATGCAATATACATTTCCTGAAAGTCACATTGACAATCAGACACAAGCGCAGATGTAATAAGTTTTGACAGGGTCCTAAATCAACTTTGCCCACGGTTGGTAAAAAATAAACACGATCTCAATTCAACTCATAAGATATGTTGTTTAGTGATACAATGCTTCTTTTATAATAACATGTTTGCTAGGAGGGGCATTGCCAGGGAGTATCAACTATTTGGATAATCATTATTTTGCAGGCAAAAATATTTCATGGTTTTACAAGTCTGGGTTGCTACTGTCAATATTTTAATTATTTCAATATGTAATTTTATGTGGGGGTAATTTTTGAGGTTTCACTTGTTGGTTGCAATAAAACAAGGTTGTAAAGGGGTCGCTTTGGATGTTGCCTGATTAAAATGATGCAGTTAGCAGTTAATGTAAACTGGGGATATGGTATATGACTTTAGACAGGATTCTGTATAGGAGAGCGCTGAGTCCGTACCAGTCTGCACTAGTCATCAATGGTCGTGTGCAATTGCCACAACAAAAACAAGCCAACTGGTAAGATGGC
Organism: Mola mola; assembly: GCA_001698575.1. Taxonomy (NCBI): domain Eukaryota; kingdom Metazoa; phylum Chordata; class Actinopteri; order Tetraodontiformes; family Molidae; genus Mola; species Mola mola. The sequence continues at coordinate 3,232,968 of KV751320.1, read as the reverse complement.
ACAGAAATCTGCAAGAGCCTGGTACAGAGAACAGGGCAGACTCCTCCCAACATGAGTTGGATTGGATTGTATGTGTTAAAGACTGTAAACAACTCCCCAACTGAGGAATGCACACCATCAATAGCCAATGAGTACAGAGGAGGCGGGATAAGGGGCAGGATAAAGGAAATAGGGGCAAAGTGAAAAAGGAAAATGGACAAGAGAGAAGTGAGTGAAGTGAAATGTGCACAATTAAACTGGAAAACCAGCTCGATCAGCTAGAACAACAGCTGATTTAGTTATGAAAAGAACATGAGTGCTTGTATAATGTCAGTTGCACCTTCCTCTCACCTCCCTTTGCAGTCTGTGGTGTTGGAACTCTCCACGTCTACCCCTCCATAACTTCACCCGAACGAGTTTTGTCTAGAGCCTGACCGATATACGGGTTTGGTCAATAGTTTCGGCTTATATTGGCCTACCGCAGATAAAACGGTATCGGCTTATATAGTATCAATATCGGCCTTTATCAAAACAATTTTCTTTTAAAGAATGCATTGCAGAAACCGATGGGGTGATTTATATTAAGGTCCCTCTTTCAGTGAACTGCTGTCATTTAAGTCAGTAAAATATTCTGCCTCCTTTACACATCTTTCTTATAAATATTTGATATCCTCATTTGAGAGATAACTAAAAAAACTTTGTATATATCGGCCAAGATCAGATATCCGAAGTTTTTTACTCACTGACACTAGTATCAGAAACAAAACTCTCTCATCTTTTTGCTCTAGTTTTGTCTGTTTCTTTGGTTTCTCGGCAGAGATGGTGATGCATTTACAAAATGCAGCTACCTGTTTTGAATGGATGCTTGCGTTTGCTTCTACTTCTTCTTTCACTTTATATGTTTACTTTCACAAGTGTTTTCCTGGGAGTATTGTGCATTCAGATGGCTGCAATTGGAGTGTCAAGTTGTATAGTCTGTAATCTCTCATGTGTGAGAATCGTTAAACGTGTGAGTCACAGTGAATCACCAGCTGCAGGGAAGGTACACAGCAAAGATTCCATCAATGAATTGCAATAAAATTATATTCCATCAAACGTTCCTTGACTCAACCCACCGGTGTGCAAAACTAAACACTGTCAAATCGCTCATGTGTTGTAGGGATGACTTTGTAGAGAAGCAGACCTATTTCAATAAACATTCAATGGCGGTTGACTTTTACTTGACTTTTACTTGCATTTAGTTGGCAGAAATCTTGGACCCTGTGTTGTGACTTAGACAGCTCTATGAAAAAAGCAAAGCCCAAAGCCTTGTAAGACTAAATGGTCATTTACATGAGGCATCGAGCTCCATTAACAATTGTGAGGTACATGTCAGCTCTATGTAAAATCAGAGGCACTGCACATTCAGTGAATGTATTAACACCCCAAAGCACTGAGCTTTAAAAGCATCTCATGCTACTTGTTTCTTCACCTTGTAGATGTGACCATGTGGAGACTATTTCAACACACAAACTGGTAACACTCAAATTCAAACAGAAATATAAGATCTATAAATAGAATTACTGAGGTTACGAGAAAGAAAGCATTAAAGAGACGAGGGGTGGAAGCTGACAAAAATATAAAGGTGTAAATTCAGAGTGGACTGTGGATCTGAAGAGTACTCACAGGGAGGGAGATAAATACTAGCTCAGGAGGGGTCTCAAGGGAGCCATCTGCAGCAGCGTACACCACTGCAAACACATATGTTCTCAGCCACAGCACGTCCAGAACTGTGGGAGATAAAAGAAGCGAAGGATTAGCGACAGATGGGATTTAAGTACAGAAACATAACATGCAATAACCCTGCTACAACAGATTTAATTTAGCATCTTAAGTACAAACTCACCTTTAACAGGTTCATCAGAGGTGTAGAAATGGGGACAAGGGATAACTTTCTTTTCCTCGAGAGCCTTTTTAAAAGAGGAGGGAATCAGACATTCATCTTGTCAGTCTTGCAGCTCTTAGGAGTTTAGTGTTTTACTGTTAAAGGGGAGAACTCAGGTATTCTTTAACTTATGAACTATTTGTTGGACTTTTAGGATGCAAACTTTCACAAAATAAATATATTTACAAAATGACTCTAGTATTGATTTCAGGAGCTAGGGCTGTTTACCTCAGCATGGCTATACAAAGCAATGGCACAGTGCTGTTTCAGTAAGGACGTTTTTGTTTGGTTGATTATTTCTGCGTTGTAACAATGCGTTTAAGCAACAAATGCCTGTTTATTTCCCTTTTAAATGGGGCCACATTTGTAAGGAAAATGCATTTGTGGGATTAGCAGCAGAGTTGAGTATGTGGGATTGCGCCCAAGAAAACCAAGCAGGTCCCTTTTTGTTAAATGAATAAATTTGTTAAATTGCCAGTATGTTTTGTTTCTTTAGACACAAAACACAAGTCAATAGCAGAATAGACTGTTTCGCATTGGCAGAGAAGATTTGGCAGGTTTTTCATGGGCCCAAACCACATACTCAACTCTGCTGCTCATCCCACTAATGCATTTTTTATTGCCAAGAAGCATTGTTACAACAAAGAAATAATCGACCAAACACAAACTTACTTACTTTTTTTAATACGTTTATTTAAAAGATGACAACTGGGGCTTAGGTTGAAAAATACTGGGGCTTGTGGTTTGGTGTTCTCTTCTATTGATGGTGAATAAAGTCCACTTACTGGTGTATACTGACTGACTGTGGCATTCATTTTTCCAGCTGCAACTTGTTTTCCTTTCGGACTCCAGCAAACTGTGGAAAACAAAGTGCATTATTTATGACTGAGGCGCAACAGAGACATGGACTAAAGGCAAAGTCAGCTTTCACACTTAAAGGTCTCACTCACCACACGTGATGCCACTCGAGGCAGGCAGTTCGGCCGTCACTTTGACACTGTCAGAAACATCCAGAATCCGCATACTGCCATCAGACATACAGACAGCCAACACGAATGCCTGAGCAGGATTCCATTTTAGGTCCTGCACTAAAGTACCAGGCGGTACTGGTGGGAGCAGCGATGCAAATGGTAGCTTCTGTAGTCTTGTCTGAAAAGGAAAAAATAATAACAAAAATCAAGTCGAATGTTTAAAGCAACTAAATTAGGCAGTAAACTGAACATTTATTACTAATATTCAGTCAACAGAAATACTCAAAATTTAATCTTAAATGTTTGTTGGACAAATATTTTCTTGATTGCTGTGAATGATGTATACACCGACAACATTAGTCACCTTGTTCATGAAGGTGCGGACATCATAGAACGCGAGGGACAAACCCGCCTCTTCAGACACGCCACAAACTGACAAAGTGAGTTCGTCACAACTGAGGGCCAAGTGGTGCAGAGCCAGTTCCCCAGTTACTTCCGCCAACGCTGCTATCCCCTCAACTGGGACAGGAAAGAGGGACATTGGAATGAATTAGGAGGAAGAGAGAGACGAATGCAAATCAAGAATTGACAACTCAGTGGAAAGCTGAATGAGCACGCGCTCAACTGTAATCACATCCAAACCTGTTTCGTTGGAGTTGCCGTCAGCTTTATCAGCATCCAGAATGTCTTGCGTTAGATAAACTTTGAAGGTTCTGTCAAGCCCGACAAAGGTCAAACCAAATTTGTTTGATATGGCAAGCAAACTTGATCTTTCTTTCGGCAAATCTTCGACGGGCTCGAAAACTCTTGCTTTTTTCATCTGACGAAACTGGAAATCCTGAAAAAGAAAATGATCATGATTTCTTTATTTTTGGGTGACAAGTATATGTGGTTGAAAAGCGTTGCTCCTTCTAAGAAGAAAATAATAATGCTGTACCGTCAACATGATGCTATCAGCATGAAACATGGAGCAACGCACTTAGTTTGTAATCATGTATTTGGTTGCAATCAATTTAATTTGTGTCTTAAAGGGAAAGTTTACCCCAATAGCAAAAATGCATATTTCTCCTGCTGCTTATTTAACTATTTATCCACACTGCTTGTGAATTGCCCAGTTTTGGAAATGTCTGATATACAGTGTATGACTTTTTTCAATATAATAAGAGTAGGTGGTGCTTGTTTTGTAGTTGTCACCGCACCAAAGTTCAACAGCAATGACCCAGATTCTCAAGACAATCCAAAGACCTTTTTGCCTATTGTGACCACTTTCATGGAGAGAATATTTTCCTTATACCAAATAACATTGTATTAAAACACATAAGTATACACACACATACACGTGAGAGGCTCACAGTTTTTAATAAAAATGTATTTTATTGACTCTTTTAATTGGCATTTTATCACCAAAAGTGCAGTCAAGTTCCATTATATTTGACAAAAGAAAGAAATCTCAACGGCCTATATCGACAAAAGAGAAACTGAGCAATTCACACTAAAATAATCTAAACTGGAAAACAGCACGACAGAAAAAAAAAAAAAAACCCCAAAACAACAAAATATGTAGTCATGATCTTGGAGCGAACTGACGCTTTAACAACGCAGACGCATAGCCTGAAAGCGAAACTCACAACTTTGGTTGATAGCTAGCTTACCACATTAATAAATAACGCTAAGAAAAGAACACAACGTCACAGGAAATCTTTATTAAACTTTATTGGACTAAACAAATGTGCGCACAATAACTTCATTTCAGACACGAGGTTTTAAAGTCACCTCACGCTAACCTGAAGTTACAGACAACGTTTATAGCATGAGAGCATTTATGGTACATACTAATAGCTTCGGTGCTAGCGTAGGTAGCTAACTACAGATAAAATGAAAGCTGCTGTGGCATATTTTTCTTGACAGACTTTTAAATCTAACCCTCTAACTGGTTAGTTATTTTTGGCCGTGTAACTCAATTGCTTTTAGATAATTATCGAGGGACTACACTGAAAACAAAGAAACCGAAACAGTTAGCTAAGCAGCTAAGCTAACCTGCGTCACTTAGAATGAACTGACAGCGCTAGCAAACATTAGCTTACGTATGCTAACCTGTCAACACAACTTGGCTAACAGCGCGTACCTTCATTTCCCTCTCAGGAGGGTTGTCTGTGTCGTCACTCATTTTGAGGCAGAGAAGCTGTTGCTTTTCCAGTCGGTCTGTTGTAGATGTTTTTCACCTCCAAGTTTGTCTTTAAAACAAATTTCTTGTGAGCCACATCAGTCGGTGAAGCACGCACGCCGCGCCGTTTTGCCGTAGGAAAGACGTCATCGCTACGCAGGAAAACAAGTAGATACCAGAGCAGAGTCATCGCCCGCACTTTGCACCAAACCTTGGCTGCCAAGTGGGGAAAATATCTCTCCATGTTTTGTACTCATTTAAGAGTTCGATTATTGAAACTATTTCGCCCCAGTCAGATTTAAATACTCGTATTAAAGTAAGTAGAAATACAATTTAACTGTCCATGATCGAAAACACCACGAAGGCATCACTCTGTGGCACCTCGTAAGCCTGCAGTCAACTAGGAAAAAAATGCAAATTACATCTCACGGCAAATTATGAAATGATTGCTTAAAATTATGTCTTTAATGTCTTTTATGTGACATAAACGTCTTAACCCATCATCAAGTTGGAAATGCAGTTGATTAAAGTTTAAAGGTGACTGAAAAGTCTAATATAGAGAGAAGAGCAGGCGATGGGTGAAGAGGAGTGCAATGAGTGTGCAGAAAGAATGATAAAGGAAAGAGGAGGGCAAGAGAGTGGAAAGGGACAAGAATACAAACATCAGAGTGAGAAGGACCAGAGAGATAACAGAAAGTATGGATGGTGAAACATCAATACTAATAAATATACAGTGACAGTGGCAGCCTCACAATCCACGTGGCTGATTTCCTGCTTTGCTAACATCATATGAAATGTTGAGAAGATTTTGAAAGGTAAATTATTTGGTAATTGGTCTCATTTGCCAAAATTGAGGATTTTGTTTAATAATCAACACTGAATAAGTTGATTTTGACAGTGGTCGCGATCATGATTCAGAATTATCAATGCCATGTCAGCATCCGAACTATTGTCATCCTCTTTCTCTTTTTTAAAGTGGATGCTGACACAACATGTCTTTGAGGACATTGTAGGAATGTGGTTGTCTCATTTCTACCTTTTATCCTTTTAAATTTCAGCAGTTTCTGGGATCTATTGGTGTGCAAACTGCAACACTAATGTCACCGATGTTTTTTACTGTATGTAATATAAAACATAAAAATCCTCAAAGAAGAAAGACACAATGTCTTACATTATAGCTCGTGAATTTTCCAGCTCAGCATTTCATTCTTTTACAATTCATCAGATGCTTTCAGCAGTTTTATTTCAGCATCTGCACGCATTTTCATTAGGAAGTGCAATTTTTCGAGCTATAATGCTGTTGTACTTGATGTCATGCTATATTTTATGTGAAAATGAATTAAATAGTGTTTGCTAATTATGTTTTTATAGTCACTTTTTTTTTTTTTAAATGATCATTTTTCACATGAACACCTTCATTTGGCAATCATTTTGATATATAACTGTAGATAAGAATGGCTCCTGGCTCTTCTGGAACTCCATTGTAGACATACATCGTAGTTATTCACATCCAGTTGGCCATTGGTCCAAGCTAGTCATTTTTTATATCTAAATGTGATTAAGAAATTAGATAAATGAATAACACACATGACCAGTCTGCTAGTTGTGGCGCAAAATAAAACGTGGGAAAATATGCAAACCCCGTTGGAGATATGCAGCAAGAAAATTTGACTATACTTTGACTACAATAAATTTGAATTAATGACAAGTGATGCTGAGGCCAGATGCAGCGTGTTAAGTGCACTGATTATCCTGTCCCGGCCAGTCAATATATCGGTGCAAAAAGAAAGGACGAGCAGAGTTTATGGTGAAGTAAGGACTTTTATTAGAAAGCAGATTTTTTTTCTGTATTGCATTTAAAGAAATCAGGTATTCTCGGACTGCACAACTGAAACTATGTGATGGCAAATACCATGATGGGAATGACAGGCAGATTCTTCTGCAACATCAAAAGTGGCAACTTGCATTTCGGTTGTACATATTATTGATGCTCGAGTCAAAAGGCGCATAAACATTTTTGACATTTTTCATCTGAAACATAAAGCAGTCTCAACACTGAAAGCGAGCCATCCCAGTTCGCCTGGTCCAAGCCCAGCTGACAGTGAAGAACATTGCCATGATCAAAGTGCAGGGTTGCATGATAAAATCCTCTTTTGTCACATGGATTGTTGTCCATTGAGAGGTTACCAACAAGCCCAGACTTAAGAACAAATTCAGCCCAAGGTTGCAAGAGTTTTAAAGATATGATTCGAGTCAGTGTGGGGCCGCTCCGTTCACAAAGCACAGAGGTATCAGTCAGATATCCATCGGTCCTTGTTGCAGAGATACGTACTCCTAACCAAGAAGGCTGCAGTCAACATCACCATATGCCTCCGGCCAGGCAAGCTAGCACAGACCAAAGCAAGCGGGAGAAAGACGAAGCAAACAGCAAAAGCACAGCTAGTCCCGTCAGATCTCTCATAATGCACTTTGGTTCTCGTTCCTGTTCTGATTGTCAGCGCTCTGAACACATGGCTTTGAAAGTTGTGTTTTCTCCTCTTTCACCCAACCCCTCGGCCATCCGCTTCTCTTTTCTCATGTCTAAGTAGTTCTAAAGTGCTTGCATTATGTTCAAGGACACATCCGCGTACAAACAAACATTTAGTGCATTGTTTTTCTGAGTCTGCCGAAAGTTCAAATGCACACTCAAATGGGTAGTTAGTCAATGTATTCCACTGTTTTATCTTTATCGTCATCGTAATAGGTTAAACTTTACCCAGACATTCAATAAAAGGCCAGGGCGTGTGATAAAAATATAACCATTCTCATCGCAGGACCCCACAGTCTTTGTTTGCTAACGGTGACAACAGCTATTCAGCATAAAATACATGGTGCATAAAGATCAGAGGTTTCACTGCGTGTGTTTCTGAATGGCATGCATTTTATTATACAAGTGTCTCTTTGCATATTAATGTATTGTTTTCAGGATAAACCACTCAATGGAACAAAGGCTACTGTGCACAGTAGCGGGGGACGAACAGAGCACTATGTCATATTTGGGAAAAGTAAGTAACAATTTATTTGCAAAGGAAAACTTTGTGAAAATAAGTTGTTTCTAACCAAGATGCCATCTTATCTCTTATTTTTTTCATTTTAAATGATCATCCAGGTGGATGCCAGACTCTGCAAAACACAAATTTGTGTCACTAAATGGGGAAAAAAAAAAAAATCTTACTGACAAGTTTGGTGTAAAGGAGACACTGGTTTCAATTAAAAAAAAACAAAAAAAACATTACATACATTTTACAGAATGTTTTTTTTTTTTTTTCCCCCCCAGACATCTCAAGTAGAGCTCATTCTCTCCAAAGGGTTAGCCATGACATTCTGAGTTTCTCAGTTTACAGTATAGTGCAACATCATTCATATTCAATTATACACTGCACGAGGACCAAAAAAAAAAAAAAAAAGTATCGAAATAGAAGAAAAGCAATTTCATTTTTTTCCAAAAATGTTGGTAATGTTTTTGTTGTTGGGATCGGTCCGACATATTTTGCAGTAAGTTAAACAAACTCCGAACAAGCTGAAAGGCATCAAGGGGAAACAAATGTTTATACATGTGTGATTGGAACATTCTCCCGCGAATAAACAAAGGGAGTTCTCCTACAGACAAAAATTATTATGTGTTTTGTCCGTCATGATTACGGGAGGATGCAGGGTGTTGCTATGCATCTTTATTGCCGGAGCTCCATTTAACTGGGCTCATGCACATGGTCTCCTCAAAGACTGAGATGATGGCAAACATAAGCCACATGCGAATGATGTACGTACGTTGAGCGACTATTTTTCTAGGCCAATTTTAGCAGAATTACAACTTAAGCAAAGTTTAAAAAGAAAAAATCCATCAATCTATCCCTACAGCGTAACATAAAAGTTCACGTCACAACATCCACAACAGACTAGTCACAGACTAAGGCACTGCTCCAAACCCCTTCATCACAACGGTGGAGTATGGCAACGTGTGTCCACCCGATGTTATTTGTTTGTTATTTGCTTTGTTTTAATATCAAATTTAAAGTAGTGGTCATTTACAACTCTGCCTGTTCAATAACAGATCTTAGAAACACCTAAAAATGTGCTAGAAATTACAAGAAAACAAATTGGAAAGGAAAAAAAAAAAAGGATATTGGATGCATTAGATGCACTAGACGCTGATTCTTTTTAAGAAAAACTATTTGGGGAACTAAAGCTTAAAAAAAAAAAATTTAAATTTTTGAGAGGCATACATAACTTTTGATTTTTTTTTCTTCTTAATAATCTGATTGTTGGGATGATTTAAAAAAAAAAAAAAAACAACAACAAAAAAAACAACAAAAGCAAAAAAAAACAGAGTAATAAAAATAAAAAACTGTATTGAAACTTTTCAGGAACACGTCCCCTGGTGTTTTACCACATTGGAAGACCTGATTACATCAGCTTGAAAATCACACAAGCTTTAGGTTAGAACATCAACCACGTGCAAAATCAAATTATTTCATATTATGGCCTTATTTTTTTTTTTTTTGTATTTTATTTATTTTATTCATTTTTTCACAATTAAGGAAATAGTGAGTCATATAAAAAGCATTTGAGCATTTGACCATATTCAGTCAAGGCTTGGACCTCCCACCAAAGCAGTGCTATATTACATTCACACATCATCAGCCATTCTTTCACAGACCGGCTTCATCTGTGGCAGATCACATTTCTTCCAAATGAAAAAAAACAAACAAAAAAAAAACCCAAACCAAAACAAGATACTGTAAACGTCATTAATACCACCTAGTGCAATTATAACCCTGGGTTTCTTGTGCAGGGCCATCTTAAAGCTTCCTCAAAAGAGTCTGAAACACGATACGTAAAACACAAAGTCATCTGGCCCCAGCCTTTCAGGCGGCACAGCACTGGATTATAAACACACAATTTAAATACATCAGGCTCATATACGAATCTTTTTGCTTGTTTGTTAGCTTATGCCGCCAAATTTCTGCACTGGGAAAAAAAAAAAAAAATCTTTTTATTTTCCAACCACTTCATATTGAGCTACGCTTTCCATAATGTTCGTGGCTTAAAGTAACTTTTGGGGTTCATTTGTTCATTCCAATTTTGATTAAATGTGCTTTGACACTTATCAGGAGAACCCAGAAAATAAAAGAAAGCATGCAAACAGTGTATTCA
>KV751320.1:3212574-3222712 GCA_001698575.1 Mola mola | reverse complement strand
AAGCATGAAAACAGATGCAGAGAACAAAAAAATAAAGATAAAAGAAATGCATAAGACAAATACAGGTTAAAGTCCTGCACGACTCATTGCCTTAGTTCAGTATTCTCCTTCCGGACCCCCGCGCCTCTGACTTTATTAGGGTGACGTTGAAAACATTTTTAGTCGTCAGCACAGTCACCTTTCTCCCAACAACTTTTTTGAGTGCAATCCAGCAAAATTGCTCTTGCAAAGTTTAATTAAATAACTTACCCCCTGACACCCTAATCAGGAAATGAAACAAAACAACAGAAATCCGGATGGAAGCAGGACTATGCAGCCTCGGTGCCAATCACACCAACACATCTAGGTGAAACAGTGCTTCTCTCTCACAGCGTTTCCTTCTGACACTCAGTGTAGTGCACTTCCTTTAACTACATATTATTCAGTCTCCTATAGACGATTCTTGGTTTGAAACAATAAAAAGGACAACAAAAAACAGAAAAACAAAGAAAATCCAATCCATTCTGTGTCAAACACAGTCAGTCCCGGGTCACACCCAGATCAGTTCTAACTCGTGTCAGACTGATGCCAGATCCCTGCAACAAATGGGATTTAAAGTTCTTACGTGGATTAATGGCATATGTTGAGGCAAACAGTAGCTGTTTTCTTATTTTGCTGCAGGTTTTTTTGGCTTTGTTATTGTCGTTGCTGTTTTTCAATAGCTCACTGCATCCACTGATCGTATTCATGCATGCAAGCGTGTCGTGCTCTTGCTCATTTCTCCCTCTCTATCTCCAAGACAGAGCGACGTGACTTTAGAGGATATTTCAAGGTTAAAAAGCGCTGTTACATTTCTTATTTATTTTTTCTTGGGCTGTGTACTCTGAATGCAATGGTGCAGATATTAAAGGCTAGTATCATACGGTGAGAAATGCACGCACATGTGAGTAACTATATGTGTGGTGTGTGGTTGGGGCTGTCTTGAGCAGACACAGGCATCACATTGACGACCTAATGCAACATTTCACGGGCAAATATGCATGAAAAAACAACTCCATGCGACAGATGTTTTCCTTCGATTTATCTAACGGATTTATCTACAGTTTAGAGTCTTAAGCTTTTGCAGAAACTGCTTCCATAGTTTCATCATAACAATGACAGGCCGTTTTAAGGAAAAAGGAAATAGTTCTGTTGAATGGCAGCAATATAATACTTTACCTTTAATTATAACACAATCTTTTGTTATATATCCATAGATATTTATCATACAATCATACGATGTAAAGTGGTCAAACGCTGCAAAAGTAAGCATCTTTTGCGTTTCTCTGCTTTGTTTCTCCCCACTGTTACACGGGCTATTTTACTGAAACGATGAATCATAACAGCCCTTTGTGATATTTCTGTGGGTACCAAAATACTGAGTCAATATAGAATATACAAAGAAAACGGTGGAGCAAAAGGAGTTGTTTTTCTTTGCTAATGCCATGCCTGTGTCCACTTCTACTATGACTGTTCTACTTCCACTAACAGCAATTATGTCATGTACACAAGCACATGTGTGCACATGCATGTGTGAGAAACTCTTGTTTGGTAAGACCTACTAGCGCAGATTGTTGGGTTTTTTTTTGTGCTGAATAGATCCTGTTAAAGAAGCCAAGAGGAGGAGGAAGAGTGGTGAGCGAAGATGTTAGAGTAAGAGGGCAAGCCAAAGAAAACGTGGTGTTACACAGATTTCACAATGTAAGAGGCAGCCCAAGGGACATTCACTGTCCGTTCACCCTCAGACCTTGTCCAAAGCTCTCCACTTCCTGCTCAGATGGCGTGTCGCCGTTGCCCGCATCTGCTCCTGGGAACAAAGTTGGCGCCCCCAGTGAGCCGCCTACACCCTCTAACCCAGCTTCATCCTCATCTTCCTCCTGTTCCTCCTGGATGACTCCTTCACCTTCACCCTCAGCCTCTGCTCCAGCTACCCCTGGCCCGGGGCTGCCCTCTGGCAGCGGTGGGTGAGTCCTCAGAGGGTCCTTGCGATCGGGATACAACCTTTGCTCTAGGGTCTTGAAGTCATTCTCGAAGGGGAGGGGTATCCCTGGTTGAGGAGCCCCAAGCGCCAAGCCCAGACCCACAGGGACGCCCATGCCCATCCCAGCACGGTACACCTCCATGCCATCGGGCAACATTGACTTGATTTTGGGCAACCATCGCTTGCGAACACGCCTGGCATTTGTGCACATGTCAGCAGCAATCACATTCATTTCACTCTCCTTGAAGTTAGGGTTGAAATTTTGACAGTAGACTGTAAAAAAGAGAAGATAAGACACTGCATGTAGACAAACTGCTCTCTTTTAACATTCCATCACAAATATCCCATGGTGCATGCAATCAACTTACGTTTGACAGCATTGAGGACCCTGCTGTCCAGGGGTTTCCTACTGGGGTCACTAGTAGAAGACCGAATGCCTGTCCCACAGCTATTGGCTAAAGTGTTTCTGTAGGGATACAGAGTCAACACCAGGGGGCAGAGTCAGCAAAAGGCACAGACTACAGTGGAAAACACACGTACACACAGAACCCACAGCATTGCACAACATGGCCACAGATGGAGTGTGAAAGTTTTGTGACAACAGTTGTAGTGCTAGAGTCATACAAGAAACTCAGATCTTACGGTTTGTCCTTAAAGACTAATACAAATTGTTCTGCTCAGCTCGTGCCTTTATACTCACTCACCTATCAAAGAACGTGGCCAGCAGACGGCGGAGCAGGACTTTGTGTTTGATCCCAGCACATAGATGACAGTTCATCAGCTGGCCTCGAGTCATGAACACCTGCGTGCCTGATGTAGCATTGATAAAAGAGGATTTACTGAGAAAAGAGCTCATTTTACAATAAAGTTCATGTCTTCAACAATCGTGTTTGTCCTTTCTCTCTTTAGCCGGACAGCTGCATTGTCATTAATTCCTTGGCCAAATTTTGCATTCATGTGTAAAGGGATTTTTTTTTAAATTTGTTTTTTTTTTTATTTAAAAAAACAAAACAAAAAAAAAACAAAAAAACGAAAAAACCCCCATTATTCACATTCCTGTACAGCCTTTTGCGCATTATCATGCAGATTGCTGAACTTACAGGCGTGCTTCCATTCAATTTCACTGCAGTCTGATTAAATCCAAGCAAATAATTTGATTGATTGCCGACTATAACTTGCATCTGCAAATATTATCACGTCCAGCTGGGGCTGTCTGTAAAGAGCACTGGGTGGGAGAGTCATTATTGCCTTAATTAAACTTTTTGCCATGCTCTAGTAGTTGCTGCTGAGTGGTACATGGTCTATTTGAAAGTCTATGACTGCCAAAAGCGATATTCGGCAGTCAGACCACAGAGTTCAGTTATTGTTTCATCATATTAGAAAAAAAACCAAAAAACCTTTATTTTAAATATTTATTTTTTGCTCATGCTCTCAGAGGCTGGTGAGGAGCATTTGGCAAACTCCCAGCAGGCTGTCATATGTGTTTTACTTGGAGCGACTTCTGTCTAGCCACTCTACCTTAAAGGCCAGATCGATGAGCAGAGATGGTTGTCCTGCAGTGGTCTTAAATCTCTGCAGAGAAACTCTGCAGATTTGTTCTGTCCTTTTTAAAATCAATACAGGGACGTGGGTCAAAACCGCTACAGCGGTCTCTCAGAATGTGGATGAACTTGGGTCGGATGATACTCTACAGCCTTTTTCATTACAGAGACTGGAACTAAAAGAATTTTGTGACTTTCTATAGCTGAATATAATTTGACTAAGATGCCTTAAGTGTATGATGACCGGACAGCCGTCTCATATAGGACCAAAACAGGCTGCAGACATCTCACTTCTGCAAGAGGATATAAATAAGTTGTGTTGTGGGCTTATGCGTAACCTTCGCAATGAAATGGCGTTGCTATTTCATTTCTACTTTACAATGTTTTATAAGCTCTTCATTTTATTAGCTGTGATCATTTTCAGTTAACGCCAGGCTATGATTACTTTCTCACAGAAAAACGCCATCCAAAATTGTTTTTTTTTTTTTTTTTTTTTTTTTTTTTTTGGTTTAAAGTGTGAGTGTATGCATGTGTTTGTATGCGCGTGCCTACCAGCTACCAATTCCAGCTTCTCCCCAGGGTCCCCCTCAGTGTAGAGCTTAGGATGGCAGCGGTAGCCTATCTGGCTGATGAGGCTTGCAGGCAGCGCCACCAGGTCCCTGCGGATCAGCACACAGTTGCGGTTCTCCAAGGCCAAGGGCACTGCTGTCATTTCTGGCTTGTCCTGGACTGATGAAAGAGAAAGCTTGAGAATAATTAAGATGGCCTTGTGTCGCACAGCTAGACAGGAAACAGATAAATATGCATCTATCCTTGTGTGTTCATTTAATCACAATCCATGGCCCTCGTTTGGATGTGGGACACAAAAAAAGATAAATTACACAGGCTGGCAGAATCTCATACAGGTTTGTTGTGTTTCATAAATGTTTAAGAGCATTGCAGATGTATCCCAGATAATTCTCAGTGCTGCATCAGCAGCCCGAGTTTCAGAGGGGGACAGGTCCAAGGCAGAGTGTTAGGTTCTTAATCACTAAATAGTTTCCCCAGTCCTAAAGTGACTTGTGAGTGTATTGCACACACTTCCTGTGCACACACACATGCACACAGACTATTCATCTTCTCTCCACATACACATGCAGATTTGTTGCACCTTTGCACACTCAGTCACACACACTGGAACGAGGTGCATGGATCTCAAATATCCCACAATGTTACCCTGGGGTGCTCTGTGTGGATTTCATAAATACTTGAAACTCTAGAATTTGACGAACCTTGTGTGATTCCTTTGAGCTGCTGGATGCTAAGATTGATGGAAAGTGTGTGTGTCATCTGAATTTGTGTGAGCGTCCACCAGTAAGCGTCAGGCCTGTGTCTTTGCATGCAAACGCAGATGAACCTACAGCGCTCGCACGCCGGGGTGAAGGGCACCAGTGTGAGTGTGGTGGACAATCATTACAAAGCCCAGTACAGACCAGCTGTAATAAGGAGTATTTGTTGGTCACGATGCAATCCAATCATAACTCCATAAAGCTATCTTTATGCTGAGAGAACCCACACACACATGGGAGGCAGAACGTCCTCCTTTTTTTTTTTTTAAGAAGCACAAGGATGCATGATTTATGAAAGATTAAATAATGTGTTTTTTCTCCCCATATTCTACAATTCTGGACAAGCAGCATGTATGTGAGAGCCCTAAAGGTTCTACTTTTACATTTTCTGAAACATATTTCTGCAAGTCATGCCCAGTTTTACTTTTACATTAATCTGATATCGAGAGATTTCCTTCATCTGAGCCCAGGGCAAATCAAGAAGTAATTCACTCAGACCTTAAATGACCAGAGAGAAAGAACTGATGCATACTCCACTGAAATCTTATTGTTAGCATTTACATGTTTTCCATTTAAACTATTGAGTTATTGAAAAAAAAAAAAAAAAAAAAGCTAGTGTAGTGGAATAAAATACAGTAGAGGATGTTGTAAAAGAGAAATATCATTAGTTTCTGTGTACAACTGAGAACATGCTGTATTTTTTAGACGTTTCTAATGATGAAAAACATTCCAGAGTGAACCTTCGGAGATGAGTGCTCTCCACCACACAACAAAGGCGTTTAAAATACACCTAGGCGTAGCAACACTTGACAAAGATCCCATAAAAGCATCAATATAACACAATACTCACTTCCGAAGGGGTTAACTGAACGTCCATAAAGATTACTGTAGGCATCCTCTGTCATCCCATCGTAGGGCTCCTCCTCAAACTCCTCATCCTCATTCTGGTAGGACGTGGGACTATCAGTGGTTGGCAGGCTGGACGCTCCAGGACTAGATCTTTCAACTCCTCCTGCTCCACCCCCGCTGGCCGCCTGAAGTTGGTAAGAAGGCATACCGGGGATGGGGGTCCCGCCAGCCGCCGAGAAAAACAGCGAGCTGACCCTCGCAAGCCGATTCCCCAACTCTGACGATGAAGTCTTGCTTTGTGTTGATGGTATTGTCACGGGCGTTGGATCAACCCCTTCTAGTTTAATCTTACGCTGTGGCATGAGCAAGGATGGAGACCAGCCTGGGGTTCCCAAAAGGGGAGCCACCGCTAGTCCGTTACCATTGTTACAGGGACTCTCCGGCTCGGATCCTGCTTCCTCTAAAGACCCCGCTGTTTGTGAGTCACAGTGAGGTGAGTTAGCCTTGAACATCAGGTCCATGCCTCTTTCAACTATGTGCTGAATTTGGAGGTAGCCAGCTGTGTACATGACCACCAGCTGTTCACTAGCGGCCATAGTTAGCTTCCCTGTGTAGCAGAACGTTAGGATCTGCTCAAAGCAAGCAGGTGTGACTGAGGAGGGCAACTCAAACTGGGTCTTGGTGGAGCTGCTGAAGAGGTCACGAAAGTAGAGGCTGCTGGCAGCCAGAACAGCCCGGTGGGCTTTGAAAGCCTGACCTGGATGATGGAAATAACAGAGAAAAGGAAGAGAATATTGAGAATGTGGGCTATATCAAAGGTAAAATAAAAGCTGCAGCTTTCATACAAGCCAACCTTTGACCAGGATGGATACATCGCAGTAGTGTCCCAGCAGGCGCTGCTCATTAAGGGAGCCCAGAACTGTGGCTCCAAAGTTTGGGATCTCCACATGGAGCAGCTGGGACATGTTGGCCGCAGAACGAGAGCAAGATGGGCTTTCAGATATTCACTGCAGTCTCAGCCGCTAACAGGAGCATCTAGAAAATAAAAAAATCAATTAATAAATGAAAAAAGAGGATGAGGAAGAAGGCATGGAGAATACATTGTGGAAATGCAGTGATGAAGAATAGAGTGAATAGAAAACGTGTGAAAGATGAAAAGACATGCCACAGGGAGGTAGAGAGGCCAGGGGGAAAAAAAAATTGAGAGAGAGCCGTAAAAGGAGACAAAAAGAGCAGATTGAAGATACAATTGAGATAAAATGAGAAGATTAATATAGTTGGGGGAGAGGTGAGAGGTGTGGGAAACAGAGATGGATACGCGGAGATAGTGGAGGCAGGAGAGGGAAAGGAGGAGTCACGTCAGATGTGCAACAATACTATCCCATGGCTATTGTACATTTCAACCATTAACCTTCACTTACATGACTTAAATTCATGAACTCATTCCACACGACGCAACATATCTCCTGCCGCACGAACATGCCGATGAGTAGTAAGCCATGGCAACTTTTCTCAGTGAAGAGACCCCACTGATTAAAGGCAGAATTTCATGTCACAATTTAGAAATACTCCGTGATTTTGCTGACTCCACGCCTTCGTCAGCACTAGACCTCCTTCTAAATTCCAGCTGGAAAAACAAATCATGCTGTAAACATAATTTCCTAGTAATTTCTTTGGCGTTCGTCTCTCCTGCTATAACATTCTCCAGGCACATTTGCATCCTCTTTCCTACCCTGGACCTTGTGTCATTGTTTTGTTTTGTTTTTTCCCCTTTACCCACCACGCACACACACACACATACATATACGCACTAGTTTCATTATTAAGCAATGCTGCAGAACAGTTTCCAGGAATGCAAACTGAAAAAAAAAAAAAAAAAATGTCACCGCCTCTCTTACATACACACGCACACACACACACACACACACACACACAAAAAAAAAATCTTTCTCCCACTTATTGCACTCCACAGAGACAGACATGTACTCTGGCTTACTTATATAAAAGTGCCCACACACGCACACACACTTACAGTAAATGGTGCATAAGGACATTAATGTGTACTTTGGCATGCAAACTCTCAACCTGCAGAAACCAGCCCATGACTTTCCTCTACTAGCGGTCTCTCACACATGCACAATAAAAGAGAGAAAAAAAGAAAAAGAGGCGTTCATTATTATCCCAGACAGTTCTGACCTGTGTAAGACCGTCTTCTGGTTAAAACACACCATGGAGTCTTGGGCACAGGCAGACACAGCAGCGGCAGTCAGGACCGGGAGAAAGGAGGAGTAGTTAGAGATGGAAGGAGAGCGTGCTCCGTCTGGTCGACTCTATCTTTCACTTATGGACTCATTTGCACTGTCTCAGGGATGATTCTCTCTCCTGTTTGACTTTTCTGTCTGTCTTTCCCCAGCCCTCTTCTTCTTCTGTCTATACCCTCCAAAGCCCCATTCCCCCTTCTCACTGTTCTAGTGCCGTCTCAATGCCTCGTTCTGCCTCCCTGTCATTATCTCTCCGTTTCTCTCCCCTCTCTCTATTCTCCAAGGGTTGAAATCAACAAGTGCCGCTGTAGAGAGAGGGTGAAAGAGAATGGGGAGAGAGGAGGGACAGAGACAGAGAGATAGAGAGATAGAGAGAGAGAAAGAGAGAAAGAGAGAAAGAGAGCAGAGCAGAGCAGAGCAGAGCGAATCAATGATGAAAGGAGTGGGAGGCTCAGTGTGTGTGCGTGTGTGTGTGTGCATGTGTCTGCGCGCGTGTCTGATCAATGCAGTATCTATACGTCGCAGGGAGTGGGAGGGAGAGAAAAACACAGGCTACAGTTACAGACGGAGACAGAGACTGGGCAGAGCTAGAGAGAAGCAGAGGAGGGAGGGAGGGAGGGGAGAGTTGAGACAGAGAGAAAGTCATTTGAGGACAGTACGGGTAGAGAAAGACAATTAGGTTGAAGCAACTTCTGCCGCTCGCCCCTGGACACAGATGCCTATATGGTCGACTAGGAAGAGGAGGAGAGCGGCAGAAGAGAAATGGGCAGGAAAGTCGCCGAGGTCACAGACATCATTCCTTAATTAGAACACTGAATAGTGAAACTTGTGAAATCCCTGGTTGATGCAAGTCTGGAGAGAACGTGTCACGTCTCGGTAAAGCAAAGCTTTACTAGACTGAAAATGTTTAATAGTAATCCACTCATCCTTTTAAATGGTAGAATCAAAAGGGGCCAATCAAAAGCGGTGTCATTTGAAGGTTGTTTTTTTTTTTTTCCCAAAGTCTCTCACAATCCGTGGAAGACGATAGTTGAAAAATAAAAGGGTTTTATTTCTTGAGTAAAGTGCTGTGTATTTTCTCTGAATCATGCGAGGACCTCTCTGCCAACCACCTACACACGAGCGGGGAGAAGTTCTATCGTCCCGCAAGACTATTTATTGTTCTCTACATGAATTGATGAATCAAAAGATTAATTTACGCCTCCACTGTGGTGCCTCAGCTTATTCAGGTGACATTTGTCTCTTCTCAGTGTCTTTTCATTTTCTTTTTGGGCCGGTCCACGAGAAGGCCTCCACTTAAATGTTGTTTGATGCGAACGGGGGAAGACAGGAGCCAGATGTCACAGCCTGTGACAGGCTATGAAAGATAAAAGACAACAGTTAAGTCAGAGGATAACTTCCAGAAGGATGTGCGTGGGAGGGAAAGAATGGAAAAATTGCTGTGACTGTGAGTGTATTTTCGCGGGACGTGTGTGCATGGCAACATGCATGTAAATGTGTGATTGCTTCATGTCGGGGGATAATAGGGGCAGAGGAATCTCTCTGGCCTGTGCGCTGCATTTTGGTAGAGGACACACGTCAAATCAAGTAAATAAATCAACATATAAATAAATAAATACTTCACCAAAGAAGCTTGAAGGGGACAAAGTTGTACTTAGCTGAGCAAACTTTTACGATTGAGTCGCAGCGGAATTACAGCGGCGACGACATCACAAAGTGTTGAACACAGTGAGTCAGACTTTGGTTTAGAGAGCTGTGCCTCGGCAGTGCGATATCTGCACGGCACATATAGGCACACATGGGTGAGCACACACAAAGAGCACAGTCAAACGCAGGAGACACAAATCCGCAAACACACTAATGCAAACAGACATACGCACGCTCCCCCCTGCTCTCGCGCACACCGACACACAGTCAGGTAATGTCCGTGCACACTCAGCGATACACATTCTGTTTGCTTGTCTGTCGGTCCATCCATCACTTATTGTGACAATTGCTGTCCTTACATTGCCTCTCGCTTCTCCCTTTTCCTTCTCCTTCCATCCACAGTGCATACCACGTACTCACTGTCTCTCTGCCAATTAATGCACACAGGGCTGCATTGCAGTGAAGTTGGCGCGTGCCACGGCAGCAAGCACAGTACAGAGTCTACAGACATGC
>KV751320.1:3199550-3212563 GCA_001698575.1 Mola mola | reverse complement strand
GGGGGGGGGGGGGGGGGGAGGGAGGAGGAGGAGAGAGAGAGAAGGAGAGTGAGTGGAGAATATGTTGAGTCAGGCAGACAGGGCGGCTGTGTGCCACAATGCACATATACAGAGACATACAGTCGCTCTTAAAGCGTGCGAGCAAATGGAGTCGAAACAGGCGGGCGCATGTACATAATGAGGGTCTGTTCATGTAAACAGACACGTGTAAACACTGGAACTGAAAACGCAGCCCCTTCATACCTGTGTGTGTTAAATATAGACTTTGCACATATCCGAAAAAAAAAAAAAAAAATGAAGGCATGAACTCCCTCAACTTGCTTGCTTAATGAGTGATAATGTACGTGTGTGTGTGTGTGTGTATGCCTCTCTGCTACTCTGTTTGCATTTTCCAGTTGGCTTTTCACATACCAAGGAGTGGTTTTATAATCATTGTTATATACCTGCCTCTGACTTTTAGCACTGTACAGTATATGAGGTGTGTGTGCGTGTGTGTGTGTGTGCCTAAATGGTCTACATTTTGATATTCGAGATTCGAATGCTGTTCTGATTGCTGTCATCTACTTTGTTGGAATGTGTTACATCCATTTTAATCAAGCATTCATACCTACGCACGGTGTTATTAACTGTAGCAGCAGGTCCAGGCATATTTGAATAATATGAAGAAATTAGACGACTTGCCAGATGGCAAACACACACACACACACATAGATTTAATCACCAGTCATACTGTATCCATCTACAAAATAACAATACTGTAAAACATTAAACCACTAAAGTCTTACACAATTATGATTCATGCATTTGCCATTTCATATTTTATGGGATAGTTCAAATAAGTTCAAGGAAGTAATAAGTTAACTTTTATTCGGAAAACAGGTAACGAAAACCCAACTTGCCTAAATATTAATTAAGACGACGAATATAGACACGTGATAAGATGAATTAATATATCACGTTAAGTGGAGCAATTGTCAAAAAAAGCAGGCTAAAAGAAAATTTTAAAAAGGGGGGAGATGAATGGAAGCGGCTTCTCCATCTTTTGCTTATGTTGCCTCTATACAATCTCGATATGAACAGTCTCCTCATTATAAATATTCAGATCCTGCAGTTGTTCTCATGTCTAAAGTGTACCAGACAACAGATTCTATCCACGTTGAGACGGCAACGCTCCCTGGCAACAGTCCTACCAATCGGGACCGAGCGGTTGTCTGCCTGAGTCTGTCTGAGTATCATTATGGGATGTCGAGAGAGAGACTGAGTGAGAGAGGCTGCTTATCACTGCTTATAATGCAACATCATTCTCTGTGTATAGACCCCGCTGGGTGAAGTTGTCTGCACAGTCAGGATCAAAATCATAATTTCTTTAAAAAATAAATAAATAAATACACAGAGTTATGTAACAAACAGACAACTATGAAATGATTTGTTGTGGGCTGAATATTGTCTGGTATCTTTCCACTTGTATTCACTCAATATGCACCAATAATGTAACTTGAGGTCTGACTGCGAGGGAAAAATAAAAGTCTGAATTTCGAGTTTAACAAAAGGTAAATTGCTTCCTTTGGAAATATAAAAACAAAAATGTGACTACTAACGTCAATCATAACTAGCCGCAATCATTTTAGATTAAATGCAAAAGTAAGTATTTTCGTTGATATGCTCAATAATTGACATGTCATACTGACGATTTTGAGGATTAATCAAGTATGACCGCTGTGTGAAGTATGAAGATGATGAATTTGCTTAGTATATGTAATCACTATGACAATAAATCTGAAGTGACCCTCTAGCACTGGCTCAGAATACTGGATATCATGTCAAAAGAGGCCGATAGTGACACAAGACTCTGCAGATCTCCATTAATCATTCTACATATGCTTTCTTTAGGACATTGTTTTGTTCTTCTGGCTCATTCTCAATGCGCTCAAAGCGCCGTTTTCACCACAGGTATGTCTTATACAAAACTCTGGAAGAATCCACTGTAACACACCTGCCCAACTTTAAAAAGCTGGCAAAGTTAGGGGCTAGGTATGCCTGTACTTATCCCAGCCTGTCAGTCATCAACGTTTTGTCATGGCAGGTGTAAAAGTAGTCTTTGTTGTTGCCAGCTGATGCTAAGAGGCCTAGGTAGCTGATGCCCAAAGTTTTCTCTTCAGCTTCACAACCTCATGTGCGAAGGCTCGTGCCCTGTGAGCTTGTTCAGTTTACAAAATGAGAAATGACTGGTGACAATTGATGTCAAATAGCATGCAAAACGCTGTTTTTCCGGCTGAAAAGTGATTTAAAAACCCTGCTGTGGACAGCTTTACCTCACTACATTAAATCCTTGGACATTTCTCTAAAACGCCAAAGGGGAAATGTTCCACGTCTGGATGTGCCAAGAGGGGCCATGACAAAACGCTCATATCGGATGAGCTGAGCAGGAGAACGGGCTGGTATAGCAGCGCAGAGACTAAAGAGCCAGGCATTACAAATAAATAAAATGAGAATTTAAAGAAAAAAAAAAAAGAATAAAAGTAAGGCTAAAGTTGTGTGGAACTGCCCAATTCCCTGCTCGCAACTCAGCTGTATGTAGTTTGGGGTGTTTTGGGGTCTTGGTGGAGCTGCTGAACTGAAATAGTTTTGGGGATAGTTCAGAATACTCAGGTTGTGTTTAAATACTATTATGTTAAAAAGAAAGAAAAAAAACATTTTTTTGGAAGACACAGCCATTCTCAATTTGGCACACCTATTTGCAGAATTTTTATATTTGCAGTAGATTGGATTAAAAGTTTATTGCCTGGCCTTATCACATTACAGCGTCATTGCCTGCCTGTGGTCAATATCGTATTCCATTTTTTGGCTCGATTGCTACTTCAAGAAAATGAAAAACGGCATCTTTCCATCGGTTTTCTGGCGCAGGAACGAGGCTAACATGCATGCACACACACGCATAAATGAGTGAACGTACAGCGGCTTTGTGGAGAGCGACAGCACTGCAGCAGGTTAGACTAACACAGCTTACTGCGCATCAAACTCCCTCCACAGTGGTTGGGGACTTTATCAAACACAAAGTTGTGACAGTAAACGTCTGTTAACAGCAGGGTACCTGTCAGATTATCTTGTCATTGTCGTGATATGCTTGAGAAAACAAGAAAGAGAGGAGACAGACGATGAGCACGTACGGGCGCGCATGTGCGTCTGTTGAGTGAGTGATCCTCGTGAGGCATTGCTAATGAACACCAAGTGGCTGTGGGAGGTAAACAAACAAACACCAGCAGCAGCCACTACATCACACCATATTAGTGACCAGGACATTTGGACGGCTGCGTGCATCCATACGAACGCATTAACCAACATATCCTTGAAAAAGCCTGATGACATGTGTTTATACAGTCGAGGGTTGAAGAAACGGAGGCAAGAAAGGGAGATTAAATGGAGACAGGTGAAAAGGAGGAGTGAAGGAGACTGACAAACAAGTGGAGAGGACAGAGTGAGGGAGCGTGTACGAGACGCACGGACAGAAAATAACAAGAGAAGAAGTTGACAAAGCACAGAATAGAGCTAGAGCAAAAAAATAAATAAATGGGGAATTAGACGGAGTGAAAAGAGCTCTGCATAAGGAGAGAAACTGTTAGGGGTCCAGACAACAAAAATAAAGGAGGATGGAAAACTGAAAATAATTCAAACACTAAACAGACACAATTGGCTGTATCTGTCGCTTCCCCATTCGAGGCTTGATCAGAACGGGCAACAACTTGGTGTGTGGTGTAATATCACTTCATTTGGTGCCTGCAGCAGACAAAGCCAGGCGATAGCGAACTTGCTCGCTTTGTCCTAATCTAAAGAGATTCTATCTCCACATAACTGACTCCAAAATGTCAGCTCCACCAGGGAGACTTAGGAGGACGGGATGAGAATACAGTGCAACATGAGAACGACACAGGGGGAAAGCGTTTAAAGACAAAGGCGGGAGGATTTCTTTTCTGTAACACTACACTCACGTTGCGGATCCACAGGGCCACTTCAGTTTAAAGCAACACATAAGTGTGACGCTATCGCAGGAGCAGGACTAATGCAAGACTGAGATATTCTCCGCAAACACTGACACAAGACCAAAAATTCCCCTGCTTTCCAACCTAAAAGGAAACGACATAAGCAACAGGAAGAAAAGGAGGGAAGAGAGACTGCGCCAACAAAAGATGATTCAGGGGACTGCCGAAGAGTGGACGTGTGTATGTTGAGCAGTGTTTGCGTGAATACTTAGATCAGAGTATACAGCAACCTGACTGCCATGTGATCATTTTTTTTTTTTTTTTTTTTTGGGAAAGATATTATGAAAACCTCTACACTGGCATCGGCTTGCGGTTGCCATGTGACTGGTGGGTGTCCAAAACACAATGCAGAACTGTACATTTCCCATGAGCCTAAGGGCCCACATTTCAAGGCGGTTAACGCCAATCTTCTGCCAGCAAATTCTCGCTTTGAGGCGAGATTTCCCCCACCCCCCCACTCACTTTTGGTTTGCCATGACATTAAATATGGTTTAATTGCAGTTTAGTTTCACTGAGACTGTGTAAAAAAATATATTTTCCAGAAAAAAAGGTGTTGGGGGGGTACTTGTTTTAGCTTTTATGCATCTGAGAATTGCAGCTTTAAAGGCAAAAGCTTCACGTGAACAGACGACTGTTTACCTCTAGATGAGTGCATTGCAGTGTAGCCTTTGTAATACTGCCTTGTGACACTGCTTTGGCAAAGACAGTGGTTTATACTCTGGAGAATCTTTTGCCACATGTCGAATGCACTGCGTCATTTGCCAGGGGCACACTGAGATTTGTGCCCTGGCAGGGAGTTGTGGTGGCTATCATATCAATAGAGACTGGAAGCAGATCTTTCTTGTTATTTAATTCAGGGTTTGCAAATGGACTCAGTACTTACAGAGTAAAGGTCCCTCCTGTAGTGAGCATACAGACAAAATGCGTAAGAGACAGAGGCCCTCTTACATGTGGCCATGTGATCTTCCCATGTTGTTATAAGGAAGAGTCATACGCTTAAGACACGACATCACAACAGATAGTCCAAACATAAGCACGGCACTCAGCAAAACAAAATGCTTTTTTATGTGACAGAAGTGACGCATCACACTTTTGGTGTTCTACTTCAATGGTTTAGGAAGGAGCTAATTTGTTGATACCTGCCTTTTGAATACCACTATAATTTACTCTGACAAGTACGAGTACAAAGCAGGTGTGTTATCGCTGCGCTGGGACAAGACAATTGAGTCTCAAGTGGTCTGAAATTTTGTAGATTTTGTTGCAATTGCTTGCACTTGTTTCAAGAGCACATGGCCCTAAAATATCATTGATATCCTCCTCGACATGACCTTCATCTGGCGACAACAGGGGCTCATGGGATAGCCTGCTGAATGTCACACACAAACTAAAATTAAGTTAGATTTCGCAGGGTGTCTGTATGTTTGCGGGCACATGCGCATCAGCGGTTACACGCTCCATGCAGTTTTTCCCAACACATGATTTGATTTTTGGCGCACACGAGGCAGTATGCCATGTAGTGAAGGGAGAGAGATGAATCAGCAAGAAATGAGAGCAGATCAGGGGTAAATCTGCACACGCAAGTGAATGGTGGAAAATATCGAAATCTTATTGGAGCCTTTATACTAGGTGAATTAAGTGCTTATTTTATTTGAGTGCTGATCTGTGGAATACAAGGAGTTCATTAATTAAAACAATCATTGAGAAGGTTGATATTTATTGATGCTATTTTGTCTTGATTCAACAAAAATTGAAAGTCCTATTGTTCAGCCATAGGTCTACGGTGTGTATCTTTGAGGCCTAAAGTACTTAATCCTGCAATGTGGGATTTTTACACATAAATAAACGTCTGTTGCATTCAAATCCTTAGGAAATGCTAAGATTGTAGAGTGTCCGACTCTCGTAGTGACTGAGAAGGTTTCGGCAAGCGTATGGCGGAGAACGGCTTTTGGTGCATAAGTACAAAGGATCGCATTTCAGACAGTTGGAGTTTTTAAACAAAAGCAAACTCACAAAAACACAAGAAAGGAAATATCATTACACCTTTTTTTCTTGACTAATCAGAAAAATATGACCATAGGCTTCTGAATCAAAGCTTCTTTCCTTACTAACATAAACTTAATTGCCTTGTTAAATTGTAAAAAAAAAACCCAAAAAAAACAGTCCATTCAAATGAGACATAACGGAGAAAAAAACTCATCAAAACTGTCTTCATTTGTCTTTCTACAATTACTTATGGTCTGCTTCAAGGTAAAACCTTAATTCAGAGTGTAAGATGTGACGATATTTCATCCCCGTACAGCATTTTTTGGCTGGTGCTGAAGGCTGATTTCTATCTCGCTCCTCTGCCGCTTCTCCTTTCTCCTGGTCCCATCTGCCGTGTCCTGTCCTCCTTGAAGTCATAACATTAGCCCTCGTAAATCAACTACAAACTGTACTCCTCTGCTACCACAATGCCCTCCACCAGTCCCAGTCCTGTTCCAAGCAATATTCAGGCAGTGGGCCGGGGCACTGCTGCACTTGGTGACTCCTTCCTCTGATGCAAGGTTGGGATCTAAGCAGACTTTAGTGAGCAGAAGGCTCATAAACTGTATATGGCTGTGGCCAACATAGCAGCTTATGCTGGCCCCTATTTTTGCAGCAGTACCTCCAATTTCTCTACCAACAACCAATATGTACAAAAAATCTGGAAGTACTTTTATTCTTTTTTGCCTTTAGTACTTTTCAGCAGCATAACAATTGCAGATGTACTCCTTAAATTTGTCTGTGGAAAATGTGTTTTTACAGTAGATCTTGGTTTTAACAAGATTGATCTTTATTAGCTTGGT
This sequence comes from Mola mola, assembly GCA_001698575.1. Lineage (NCBI taxonomy): Eukaryota > Metazoa > Chordata > Actinopteri > Tetraodontiformes > Molidae > Mola > Mola mola. The sequence goes on along the minus strand of KV751320.1, from coordinate 3,205,701 downwards.
GATTGTCTCTCCACAGTCCAAATCCCATCTGTGCTTTGCAGCAGTAAACAGCTGACACACTAGTAGCGCTTTCACACTGACAGGGTTCCCGTTCTGGCTCTGGTTCCGTTATCGGGTCTGAGACCCTTTTTTGATTTCTGGTGACTGGTCTAAGCAGAACCAAAGTTCCCAAGGCCGACGTAAACATCAGAGGGCGTTACTTAATGCGCAAGGCATTTTTTTTGTGTTCTTGTGAACCCAGCCTTTGCCAACTCGACTGCCAGTTCGGCTAACAGCTTTGTTTCATGGGTGCTGCCTTTGAGTTTCAGCTGAATCTCTCCCAAGTCACAAACAAACATTTTGTTTCCTCCACAGACCACTGAACAACTTTCTTCACTGTAGATTTGGTGGCCATCCTTCTTCGTTTGTCTCTCGTCTTCTAGTTTTTGTTTAATGGCGGGGCGACAGCCAACACCTGTTTCTCTCCTTCCTGATAAGACAAGCCCACCGAAGACATCATTGAAATGTCACCGGGGATGTCACGGTTCGCAGCAAAGAATAAGCATTTTTTTGGTTCCTGTGCGAACCAACTTTTCAGGTTTTGAACCTAAAAAGTTCTGTATGTGAACACTAAGAGAAAGTGCTATTGGCTGCTGCTGGTCTGTCTTCTCAAACATTTCTTGATTATCATATGTTGACGCATTGTACAAGGCACGTTTTACACACAACCCAATTTACTTCTATAACATACTTCCAGACCTCACTGCGACGTTTGGGAACGATGACACATGTGGTGGTGATTCATGTAAGTGTCATGTGTACATTTGAGCCTGACCACAAGCAATGCATCAAAATATTTCAGTTTCCTAATCTTCATACTGTTGCAAATATAGCTGTATTATATAGATGAAAATAATTCACACACAGACGATCTAGTTCATTTTAAAGATGGACTACTCAAGGAATCCAATTGTCACGCCTATCCTAATTTTAACGTGCAAGCAGGAGTTTGACTCGCCACTTATACAAACATTGCTCCATATTGCCCCTTGTGGACAAAAACTATACACGTAAGTAACGTGGGAGGGAAATAGTTAACCAGACCCAAAAAAGTTGTAGGTTTATCACTTATAAACATTGCGGTTTTACGTCTCCATTTTATGTATGAACATGTTGAGTCATCCTGGTGAAATACTTTCTACATGTCAAAACCAGGTGGCTTTGCTGTTTTAGACTTACCCTCAGCCCTCTGTAACATGGAGAGTATGTCAGTATGACATGGAAAAAAAAAAAAACCCTCTTGTGGGTTAAAAAAAAAAAACAAAAAAAAAAAAAAAAAAAAGCACCGGCTGTTCACACCCTGCTTCATTACATTCTGTCTAGGCCCCTTTTTCATCTTAATGGATCATTTCAGGAGTTCAAATATGAACATGCCTAAGCATGACTAATTTCTTTCTGCAGCGCAATCTCAGCATGTCTATAGCATTTTAGCTGTTGGAAACACATCACATGTAGCAATTACATTCCAATAAAAAGGTCTGCAGGCATGTTGAAAGAACATAACAGATTAAGTCTGTTTCCGTTTATCCCCAAACAAAGTGGCAATGAAGCGGCGCAGCAAACATGTCAATCAAACAGAGGCACACAAATAAGTTACAACAAAAAAAAACAACAACATATATAACAAAATGAGGCTGTGCTCACTTATGACTGCAAAAGCTGCAAAAGAGTGACACAGAAGCAGAGAGAGAGCTGAGCTACGGAGAGACTAAATGTGCCATTTTGATCATACCGCACAGTAGTTTCTGCGCCGAATATTCGGCGTTGACCCACGCGTGACATCAGAGGAGCCCAGTGCGATGCAAAAATGAGTAAACATTTAACATTTATCATAGGCCCACTGTCTACCGACAGGCATGCACAAACACAAACCCACACAAAGACATAAGGAGAGAAAGCAGTGTGCACAAACTGTACAGTTTTCAATCAGAGCGGGAAGAACGGGTCAATTCATTCTCTCCGAAGCAATAAAAAAAAAACATGTCCGATTATCTCGATCAGCGTAGTGGAATCAAAAGAGAGCCTCATGACACAAAATCTCTCATCATGCAAATCAAAATGCAATTTAGTGCTATAGTGCACACGTTATAGTATACACATTTATTTGGAGTGCAAACACCCAACTACCTCACCCACATGTGCTCACACACACACACACACTTAATGTGACCCAAGAATCTGTCACTCAGCACCGGACTCAGCTAGCATACGTGTGCTCAAATAACATGTCACCTTAGATAACCTCATCACGTGTCACGCTCATCAAAACAGTGACGAGAGGCCTCGGGCAGAGCTAGTCTCATGTTGGACCCGAGTAAACAATGTGGGAACCAGCAACACCCCACCCGCAGGTGAAGCATGTAGTAGTCCCACAAAACAAACACCAACAAGTATAAGCCAGGAGTGTTTAAGACAGATATAAAGCGCTTCCAGGAACTCGGCTGTAATTCATTCTCGCTTGACTTTAAGTGCTTGGTGTTGCACGATCCTGCAGTTTTAACGGTTCCCATCTACGAGATAATGGTGAGAAAAAGACATAGATAAAACTTTTTTTTGACGTGTCACTCAGGTCATTTTGAAGAGGCTGTACCATCGTTGCTGATAATAGGGATTAGTGATGCACAGATTGCTTGTCTCAATATTGGGATCAGGCAATATGGATGTGATTGACAGGTACCGGTTTATCAGAAAAATTCACTGCTACCAGAAGTTGATGACAATAATTTGCCGCAGCTCAATAATTGTGCACCGGCTACATCCACTGTGCTATTTCTGGCTGCAGTTTTTATTCACACATTATTAAGGATTTCTGCTTTTGTTCTGCAATCCACCAATGACAGTCAACCTAATGAACCAATCTTGCTGACTCGGGCAGGGCTTAGTGATCAAGTTCAGTTATTTTTCATACAGATAAATTGAAATAGAAAATAAAGAAATGATTTATTTATTCGTGTCACAAAAGGATATTGCAACATTTATCTGCCAAAACTGATTCCACACTGGTGCATCCATACTTCTTATACTGAAAAGGTTTTAAAGATTCGCCAGTTGTCTAAAGCTCGCAAATCAACACAAAATATATGACTTTCTGAACTTAAATACTGAGCTTTAGATGCGCTGGTCTGGACATTCATTTTTTCCTCAATCAAAAATCTTTTATTAAAATCTTAATTTAGACTAGTTAAAGCCTTTTGAGCTGACAAAAGGGCTAACGTCACACACCGTGCACTACAACCGTTACAGAAAGACACACCGAATGACTAGAAATTTGTCTAATTCATTATCATGACATTTGGACGGACAAGAATTGCCCAATTTATTGTCAATTTTACTCTCAATCGAATTGGCGGAGGGCTGAACCAGACGTTCACCAGCTCTGCCAGAGGATATCTCTGGTATGCATGTTCTATTGGACTCCGAAAACAATGTGGAAAAATCTCATAAGCATTCGGAAAGTTGAACTAGTTTGGCTTCCTGTACCACTGAGTGACTTACTCATAAATGAACAAGGCCGTGCCTCCTACGCCATTCATCTTCTCCTTACATTTGTTTCGCCTCACTTTCAGTATGGCAGTGATGCTACCCGAGGGGAAACTGTGGTGATGGCGTTACTCTTCTGATCCAACAAAAAAAAAAAACACCCAAGATAAATAATATTCTTAATATAGAATTATTAAAAACTATCATATTTGTATACGAGGGGTTGGTTGCCATAAGAATCAAGTTAAGGCTTGTAAAATTACATTTAACTCTTGGTAGTTTTACTTACCAGTCGCAATGTGCTTCCTAGAAGGGGAATGTTGGGTCTATCTGTACTCTACACGTAAATTCTCACGAGATTATCTCTGTTGTGAATTCATATATTACAACCAATAAATGCCGGGGCTAAAATTTCAAGCCAAAGTTCAGTTTTCAACTTCTACACGGACACATCAGGTAGGCAGGGCTTTGATTCTGCAGTAATTGCTAACGCATGTCAGCGGTGTAAATGGCAAGGGTGGTAATGGTGGTATGTGTCTACACGTAAATTCTCACGAGATTATCTCTGTTGTGAATTCATATATTACAACCAATAAATGCCGGGGCTAAAATTTCAAGCCAAAGTTCAGTTTTCAACTTCTACACGGACACATCAGGTAGGCAGGGCTTTGATTCTGCAGTAATTGCTAACGCATGTCAGCGGTGTAAATGGCAAGGGTGGTAATGGTGGTATGTGTGTGTGTGTGTGTGTGTGTGCTTGTGTGGGTGTTTATGTGGGGGTTTTATGCCTCAGATTCCTGTCTTTTTCCACTGGCCCCTAGCAGCGCTCTGCCAGGCTGCTACAGGACATGAGGAGCACAGACAGTACGGGATCGGCCGTCCCCATAGAAAAGGGGTCAGCCCAGTTACTTTCCTCTCTTAGTACCTTATGCACTAATTAGCAGGCTTTGTTTACCGGCAGGAGCCTTGAGAGAGGCTTGAAGTTTGCAGCAATTTAATTATGCACAGCGTACAGCAAAAGAGCATGGAAAATTGAGGTGGGCTGCAAAGATAAATGCCATCCGCAGTGCTTTCTCTCACTCTCTCTCTCTACTTCTGAGGAAGAGTGTGTATCTGCAACATTCTGAGGTTTATTTATGTGTGTGTGTGAATGTGTGAACGTGTATTTGTGCATGTCTGCATGCGTCATTCCCGGAATTATAGGTCTGCCTTTCGCTGTAAATCTAATGTCCACTCGCTGCCAGATCGGAGAAAATAGTTTTCACTTCGTCGGACTAGTGTCTTCAGTTATGGTGAAGTGTTTGGACAGACTGCGGTGGTTAAAGAACTGTAACCATTTAAGCCCACACGTTCTTCTCTAGAGATGTTTAAGTGAATGGCTTTGACCCGATGGTCGAGAGAGCGTACTGAAAATGACATACATAAATGGAGTTCAGCTCGGGTTCCCAGAACTGGAAATCAAGTGATTACATATGAGCAACCTAGAAATCTTTTGAGCTTATCAGAAGTGCTCTATAAGGTGGCGCAATTTTCATACATTTTTTTTTTTTTTTTTTCATTTGCTGATGCCATAAATATCATCAAAAGGGGCAAAATAGCTTCGACTTTAAGTATTACTGTGCTAAATCTAATTTTCCGTCCAGTTTGAGTATGCAATCTCATGACTGTATCAGAAACACATCCTCGTCATACTTCTCAGCACTGTAATTCTCTGCTATGGCTACATGCTCCTATTCATGCTGAAAATACTTGGAAGAATCAAATGTGCATGGGCTCCATTTCTTTTCTTTGCTTTTTTCCTCTCTCTCTACACAAGCACAAATGTACAGACATACACAATCCCCCACACACACAGTCGCTCACACAAACACAGGCACGACATTCATGCCATGTGATCTCGCTAGGCATTATGCCAACGGCCAAACATGTCACTTACCAGAAATCTCTCTGAGACACAGGGAGCGAGAGAGGGAGAAAGAGATTCTGCACATTTGCCAGTTTGTGAGAGCTCCTTGTCAAGTGTAAGTACAGTACATACACAGGGCGCATGAAATGTAGCTGCTACACTTCTCAGCATTATACTGGTGTGTGGGGGCTGTCGATTCTGAGGAAAGGAGAATATAAAGGAGACATGTGATTGCTGAGATCTGATGAGGAATTGTTCTGAGGAAACATGCAATGTTTACTGTTCATTGTCTTAATTCTTGGAAAGCTTCCTGAAAAGCACAGTGTGAGCCCAGGCGTTCCAAAATGTTTAAAGATTAGCAAACAGCTCTTTCTGATCCTCTCTCTCCCCCTATATTGTGCTCCTTTTGGATTTCAGCATGTACGTTAATGGACTGTGCCGGTGGGTTTCTGTGCTATAAATGAAAATTCACCTAAAACATTAATGCTTAATGGTGTCAGACACTCTGCTCCATTGTCGCCGTGTGGACTACTAGCTACTGGGGGTGATATAATGTAATACAGTAACGTATTAAATGACTAGAGAACTAAAACAACTAAAACATCTATATTTTCCTACTTTCCTGACCAAACTTCTTTTTACAACTGATACATGTAAACCCTGTAATTTGGATGCAATTTAAAATGACTGAAATGTATCCTTCAGCAACGCTGCCAAATTCACAGT
>KV751320.1:3167610-3191601 GCA_001698575.1 Mola mola | reverse complement strand
GTGTGTGTGAGTGGTGGAGCCTTTAGACCCTGAAGCTGGCTACGCGCTAGGTGATTTTAAAATCTTAAAATCTAGAGCACAGATGGACAGACCGTTTTGGTTCGAGATCAGGGAGGGCTCGTTTTGGTCCTCACAACCGTAATGTGTAGCCAGCCTTAGTTCCCCTATGGAATGTTCCAAACTGTTGTTTTATGAGCAATAAAGTTGATCTGTCAAACCACAAACCCACACAAAACGCAAACTATTGTCCTCGCACTGAGCATTTAACGATTTGCATCGCAAATATACACATTTCAAATTCTCACAAGCGTAACAGGCTTAGCATCGAAACTTTATGCTGTTTCAGCACTTTGAGCCGTCGCACCGTCATCAGTGGATCCTGTAGTAATGACACTGAAAATGTCACTTCCCCACTGGACAAATAAAAGTTCTATGCTATAACAACATGTTTTTTTTCCAAGATTTCATAGTTTTAAATTCCCTGAAAATGGGAAAGCACCCCCATCATTGCGAAATTCTGGATCTGTGAATCACAGGCCTGGCGTTCCCGCCCACCACCACTGCTCGAAGAGCAGTTAGCATAATGGCTAATGTTAGTGGAGACTTGGGAGACTTTTAGCCAAAGCGAGAGAGGTTTTAACTTCAGATGGACTCAGACGAGGCTTCTGTCGTGCGCCAAAGTGGGCCATTTGCTGACATATCCAAATTTAAGTGTTGTTAGCATGTTTGATGTTGTTTGTCAGCTGGTAACTGGCAGTAGCCAAATCCAGCTCACCGGTGTGCGTTTGAATCTCGTGTGTTTAGAAGGCGCACAGACATCTCCCCCTTCATCAGAGGACCATGAAAATCCTTTTGACAGACACATATATCAGTATAGTCCAGGTCAGACATTTTATGTGATGTAAACTTAAAAAGAAACACATTTTTGACAAGATTTCTCTCCGTAAATGTAAGTATAATCAGAAAAATGTACTTCAAGGTATTGAAAGTAGTAGAAAATGTGAATGTGAAATCTAGATTATTACTCTTTTTTATTTATTAAAGATCAGTCAAATCTTTAAAATACTTGTACAAATTGATTTTATGAAGAACGTACAACGAACTAAAGCGGTCTGATAAATGTAGCTGATAATAAAGTATATTTCCTCTGAAATGTAGTGCAAAGTGGCATGACAAGAAAAAAAAAATCCCACTTAAGAAATTAAGTTTATTACTTGAGTAAACAACCCTGTAATCCAAGACCTTGTTAGATCCTGTAAGCATTCCTCTTGCCATGTGAACATGAGGCTATATAAGGTTATTGGAACACAGCCACGTCCATTGTTATGCTTGTCAGGAACAGCGGGATCTACTTGTGGCTGGCGTTTGCGTGCCGGAGGAAGCTAAACAGAGAAGTCTGTCACAGCAGCTCTCGACTGATGGAGCACTTGACCCAAAGACGTTCCCGATTTGAACTGTCACACACTCTTATGACACCGCCAGAGGCATGCCATCATGGGTGTTACCCAACACACTGAGCACATTCACTCGGGCCATGCATTTTCAAGCGGAAAACATTCCATTAGCAGAAAAATGTATTTAATAACTTTACAGAGCAGTTGATGTTTGTCACGTATATGGTTGGTCAGTTTTATCCTCTTTCCGCGTCACAAGAGCACATTCTACACACTGCTGGCAGCTCGGCTTTGGTCACTTGGTCCTCTGTAAGTTACTGGAAATTCGGCTTCGCTGCCTGAAAAGTCACGTCAACTCATCTTTTGGCAGAGTTGACCGCCTTGCATCACTCAGCCTGCCATCCACAGCAGTGTAACGTTGTTAGGTCACCTTTCCATGCAACACTGAATGTGCCCTTCACATTTTCCATTTGCGTTAACAGATTTCTTGTCAAGGCGCTCTTTTTTAACGGTTTGAAGATCAACACTCCTGATGACTCATATCTCGACCACCATGTTCGGAGTGGCTTCACCCGTCACTTTTTATATTCAGGAAGTAGGTTTGTCACTTTTAGAAGTACAAAACCAACAACTTCCGGAGAACTGTACGATCAGATGTTAGATTGTGACTGGACCCTACACCTGAAACTGACCTTTTGGGATTATGTGGCGACGGCAGAAGGGCGCTTTTGGCCTGAGCGGAAAACAACACAACAACACCAAAGTTACAGTGTGAAGCGTCCACATTATACACTGGGTTCCCAGCGCTGCCCACAGTGCAGCTACATGTCCACGAACACCATGAAGCACCAGCCGAGCCCTCCCACCAGAAACATGGTGATCTGCATGCTGTAGATGATCAGGTCATTGAGTAACCCGAAGTCCAGCCGCCTGTGGCCCAGCAGCAGCAGGATGACAGACAGCTTGTACTGCAGCCGCAGGAGCACGCGCACGCTCACGTACTGCAGGAAGAAGAGAGTGGAGAGCGCCACCCAGAGCAGGGAGGTCAGCAGGCTGCAGCCGAAGTAGAGGAGGAAGCGGAGGAAGCTGTACATGCAGCGCGAGCGCAGGTAGAGGTCGAAGTTGTTGTACTTGGTGCGCACTAGCTTGGACGCGTGCGCCGACCCGCAGGCCGAGTGCATGCAGGTGGTGTGGGGGCCATGGAAGCTGCGCACCCGCCGTGGGATGGGGATCACAGGCATGGGTGGGCTACTGGAGCCCGGCACGGTGCACAGGAGTTACTGGCGGAGCTCCGTGTGGCAGCTTGTGGGGAGGCAGTTTGCATCATTCGGTTGGACCATTTGGCTCTTGGCGGGAGCCCCTGGACGAGTCGTCGGTGTGCTGCAAGGCTTTCTCCTTCCAGTGCAACACGATCCTGTGAGGAAATGATGTTGTTTTGTTACACTGATGCAAACCTAAATGCAAGGTATGCAGGCCTGGGCCTTCAGAATGCTAAACTGGATGATACATTTACGACTATGTCTTAATATGCAGCAAATTAATATAATTTAATGACTAAAAACATAGCTAGACGGATCTAAAAGGGGACGTTTAACGCTACTCCCGAGTCTTCAAACAAGTGACCGTGCAGATCTTACACGCAGCACCATCACATGTCTCTTTCCTCACCAGGAAGCTGCTGCTTCGACTCTCACACGCGCATCGCGCTGATTTCTAACACAAAGCTTTTTTTTTTTTTTTTCCTCTTATCCTTTCCCCGCACGAAATATCCGCCGATTCCAAGCCTGCGGAGTGGAGGCGGCGACGGCGGGCCGGTGCTTGTTCCTCCTGTCGCAAAAAATACGAGTCATCCCGCTGCCGTGACGACAGCAGCGCCGTTAAAGCGGAAGTGGCCCCCGAGACGAGAGATCCCCGCGGATTTATTTCGGTGCAATTCCACTTCACGCTTCACTGTGCACCGTGTGCGCGTCACATTTCTGCCTCGTCACAGATCCTTGGGGCGGGGGGGGGGCAAAAAAAATAAATAAAAAAATCAGCTGATCCGCGTGTTTTCCGGGCGCGCTGAATGTGCTTTACGGCCCGTGCGCGAGCAGCTTCCAGCGGTGGAGGAAGAGGACCCGGAATTTCCTCCCGGAGAAGCAGAAAAAAAAACCCCCAGTTGTCTACAAGATTTCCTCAAAAAGCCCCGGACAGTGTTTTTGTGCCACATTTGAGTGCATGAAAACAACAACAACAGCTGTAGGGACATTTACTAAGGCTCAGTAGGAAGAATTATTTCCCCTTTTTATGTTTAATACTTTGATGAGGTCTTCCGGCCTTTTCAAAGCTGTGACAGTGGTGTCATCATTGGGTGGCACCACGTTTGACCTCAAACCCTTCAACAACAAACAACGACAACAAAAAAAGATGCTATACAGTATTAACAAGTGGAAGCTACTGCACAACTTTACTTCTTAATACATTTGCTAATGATTCTTTTGGATGACAATGTGTGGCTGCCTATCGCAGCGTCACATTTTATTATTAGGAAAATTAGGAATCCATAACGTTGCATATGCCTTGGCCACAATGTTTTGGGGGTTTTCAGCATTTTCTGACATCAGAAAAAAAGGAAGACTGCTGCGAGGGCTTCAGGGAGAGGCTGAAACAGGCTCTGGGTGGTCATGAAGAACTGCCGGATGACTGGGTAACTACAGCAACAGTGATCAGAGAGACAGGTAGGGAGGTGTTTGGTGTGTCTTCTGGACAGAGGACGGGTGATAAGGACATTAGGTGGTGGAACGAGGAAGTACTGGAGAGTGTTCAGAGGAAGAGGTTGGTAAAGAAGAAATGGGATAGTGAGAGAACGGAATAGAGTCGACAGGAATTCAAGGAAATACAACGTACAGCAAAGAGAGAAGTGGCAAAGGCTAAACAGAAAGTGTATGATGAGGTTTATGAGAGGTTGGACAGTAAGGAAGGAGAAAAGAATCGGTATCGTCTGGCGAGGCAGAGGGATCGAGCTGGGAAGGATGTGCAGCAGCTTCGGTTGATTAAGGACAGGGATGGAAATGTACTGACAAGTGAGGAGAGCGTGCTGAGAAGATGGGAGGAGTACTTTGAGGAGCTGATGAATGAAGAAAATGAGAGGGAAAGAAGGGTGGTGGAGGAGGAAACTGAAACAGGAAGTCATAGCAACTACAGAGGGCTACAACTGATGAGCCACATACAGTAATGAAGATTTGGAAGAGTAGTGGAAGTGAGACTGAGAGGAGAAGTGATGATTTGTGAGCAGCACTATGGTTTCATGAGAAGAAACAGCACTACAAATGCCATGTTTGCTTTGAGAATGCTGATGAAGAAGTACAGAGGTCAGAAAGAGCTGCATTGTGTCTTTGTGGATCTAGAGAAAGCCTATGACAGGGTGCCGAGGGAGGAACTGTGGTATTGTATGAGGGAGTCTGGAGTAGCAGAGGAGTATGTTAGACTGGTGCAGGATATGTATCAGAGCAGTATGACAGTGGTGAGGCGCACTCTAGGAGTGATGGATGGCTTCAAGGTGGAGGTGGGAATGCATCAAGGATCGGCCCTGAGCCCCTTCTTGTTTGCTATGGTGATGGACAGACTGACAGATGAGGTCAGGCAGGAATCTCCGTGGATGATAATGTTTGCAGATGACACTGTGTTCTGTATTAAGACCAGGGAGCAGGTGGAAGAAAACCTGGAGAGGTGGAGGTGTGTGCTGGATAGAAGAGGAAGGAAAGTCAGTGACAAGACAGAATACATGTGTGTGATCGTGTGAGCGGAACAGTGAGGTTACAGGGAGTAGAAATGGAAAAGGTACATGAGTTTAAGTACTTGGGGTCAACTGTTCAGAGCAATGGGGAGTGTGGTAAAGAGGGGAAACAGCGAGTGCAGGCAGGGTGGTGTGGGTGGAGAAAAGTGTCAGAGAGTGATGAGGATGGACAGGATTAGGAACGAGCAGAGGGACAGCACAGGTCGGACGTTTTGGAGACAAAGTTAGAAGCCAAATTGAGATGGTTTGGACATGTGCAGAGGAGGGACAGTGAATATATGGGTTCAGCTACCAGGCAGGAGGCAAAGAGAAAGACCAAACAGGAGATTCATGGATGTGGTGAGAGAAGAAGATGCAGAGGACATGGAGAGACGGAGGCGGATGACTTGCCACAGCGAATAACCTGGGTAAAGCCGGAAGAGGAAGAAGTGACACCTGTACGTTGCTCCTGCTGTGCTGCTGTCTTTGCCGGGCCTTTGTGTGTTCGTCAGGGATTTTGCAATCCGGCCATTTGAGTAGGCCGGATTGAAATTTGAATTCTTTATTTGACTACATACTTGCCTCCCTTATCTGTCAGCAACTATGAACATATTACATGTCCTCATCACTGTCCTGCATATAGCAGCCCAAATTAATATGGAGACTTTATGTGGGTTATTTGTGCACTTGTAGTTGTTTTTCTTTAAACCTCACATGTTTAGAAATAAATAAAAGCACTGCAAAGCATTTTTTTTTTTTTTTGCTGCCAACTTGGTCGTCCATGGCTTTGGTGTTAGACACATAAAGGTGTTGCAGCCTCTCGCTCGGCTCATGAAGTAACCTTCATCAGCCTGATTTGTGCGACGGCCGGATGATTGCGTCTCAGCTGTCTGTCAGCAGGTGGCAATAAATCATCGGCTTTTTTAAAAGAGGAGTTTATTACAGTCGTTAATACTGTGCCGGATCACTTTACGGGCAATTTAAAGGCATTTTCAGAAAAACAAACGTTATAATATTTAATCAGATGTACATAAAGCTGTCGCTGAAGCTGCATCTATTCATCTGTGTACTTTGCGTTCATGCACTGCTAGAGTTTAGTCATGAAATCTATATAGCGTCATATTTTGAATGGCAGCCAAAGCCTGAGGTTGGCTCTCTATATACAAATTAAAATGGCTGTGTTTCCGTCCGCAGAGTATGGAGAGTATCCAATATTAACATCAGTTCACCATAATCACTCCCCAGTCACATTGCAATGTTTATATAAAAAAACCTCTCTAGTTACATCTCAGGTTGATAAGAGCTTTTAAAAATCAAAGTCAAGCCAGCGCGTGTGTTGATTTCACTGGAAGAGCTACTCTCAGTGTCTCCTTTCATTTGTTCATGTAACCCTCTCTTGGCCCTGTGCAAACTTTGGCTTATCACTGTTATTTCTGTGACAAACACACTTTTAACCATGGCGCTCGGAGGACTGCTCCGGATAAAAGAGAGGACTCTTCAGTTTGGATGTTACAAGACAAATGTTACATCAGGACATTTTTCATTGAAATCCCACACCGAACAATAGCTCACTTGTGGCAGTGCGAATGAAAGCCCTGTGGTGTAAATCTCAGAGTACTCACACCCAATTGGCAGCACAGTGGGTTGCATGCATCCTTTCAACTAGAATCATTTTTCCCATCTTTGCTCTGAATTAGATCTTTTAATTAGGCCCCGGTCCCAAAGGGGTCAACCCTTTGGGACCAGGGCCTGCCATGCTAGTTTTTGCTTTTGAGCATCAAAATATTTCTTTTTTCTGCCCCTCAAACTCCAAGGATATCTTATAATTGGAGGCACTGTTTCTTGGTTAAAATTTCAAGGGTGGCCATTTAGAAAGAAAAACATGCAGGTCATTCTCGCTGGACTGATTGCGAAGAACTAGGTTAAACGATGTTGGCACAGTAGAGAAGTCTCATTAGTTGGGCTCACTGATCAAACCGAAGTTTGAATTTCGCTGCGATGCCAAGTTGCAAATTGGTGTGTCACAGCAGGAGATGTGACGCAAGCTGTTCACGGTAATGCAAGTCCTTAATTGAGGAAGTGCTTAAAACGTCAGTCGCATCTGCAGAAAGACATTATTTTTAATATGCAAAACATTTATGAGCATTGTTAATCATCCTAATAAGCGACAATTCGGTGAAATTATCCCTGTTTGATCAGTGCAGCGGAAAAACAATTTTATTTTCCACCACTGGAGGGAGCTGTTTGCCCAGGTTTCACTCTACACTTGGAGTCATTTCCTGTTCAGTGCTTGTGAGGAGCAGCACATTCAAGGGCACGACACCGAGTTATCACTCCTCCTTCTTATACAGGCATATTTGAAGAGAATCCAGCACTTTATTGCAGCCATTGATAGATGGACACATACAGCGCCATTACAGATGCAAATGTCTCTGAATGGTGCCAAGTTGAGACGCTGCATTTCCCTCACCGAGCTGAGGAAGGTCCTCCGTTTCTGACTATTATCAAGAAAGATTATGTCAGTAAAGTGGATATTAGTGATTTATGCATCCCAGTGTCCCTTTAAAAGTATGTGTACCGGTTCTAATCATGCATTATGGCAATATTATTGACTAATATTTCTCTTCCACAACTTTTAGAGTAATCTCCAAGATTCTGTGTAGGTTTAAAATCCCAAGTTTTGAAATAACTGTTGAGTGATGCTTTAGTTGTCATTCCCAAGGCTACCATTCCCCGAAAAACTGCAAAACCTTCTCTTTCCTTGCAGCCATATGGAGTGGAAATTTCACTCGCTATCCACCCCTTCAGAGATTTGCCAATACATTGCCACCATGACCCACACAGCATGTCTGGAATGAGCAAGATTAAAGGGGCAACATGTCAAAATCCCCTTTGGCTCCTCCAAATGCACGGGTTAAATCAATTAATTCATTAACTAAGTAGAGGTCATAGCCAATGGTCGAGCTATGACAAATTAAATCAATCACTTAATTAGTGAAATTTTAATCAAAGCCATGTTTGCCCCGCGCTGTGTTATGAACAGCTCAATAGATCTCCTGCACAGAGATCCATTAGTCCTGTCAGAACAAACTTTTGCCTCTTATTTGAAAGAGGCTCTTCCCAAGACTGCCTGCCTCTGTATTAGTTGTATTGCCATAATTAGTTCTACACTCGCCATTTTACAGAGTGTAATGAGTGTGCGTTCCTATCCATCCGTCGAGTTGAGCGTGGTTTCGCCCCGAGGAATCAAATTGTTTGCGAAAAACTTAAAGATTAAGTACAATAGATAAAATTAAATGATGTGAAAAGGGTCTAGCACTGAGCCACTTCCAGGAGAGTAAGTCGTCCGGAGGATGCCAAGCCTGGTAGCGCAAATTAAGTACCCAATTATACTAATTAAAATAGAGTATGATGCAGGCAGTGGGGTCAGAGAGTTGTTCCCAGGTTTTTCTTTGCTGTGTAAAGTTGAATTATTAAGGAAATAGCTACCGGCCTGTTCACTTGCTTTGAATCTCTGTCATCTGTTGCCAGTAAAACCTGCCCCTGTTGCACGGTAGATGGCAAGTGTTCATCGCTAAGTTTTGCTGGTTTGTTCCACCAACTGTGCGCTCCAACGTGTAAAAGTTCAGTTTGCTTTACCTTAGAGTTACATCATAGAGAGATGCTTCTATTAGAAATATAAAAGTATGTAATCACACGACTTTAACCATATACGTTTTGCCTGTAACTTCTGCCTTTAAGGAATAATTCCTGAAAGAGAAGCAGAATGATGCCGATATTTCCCTTTTGGTTTGTCTCATCTGTATTTCTTGTCCTGGCTCTGCCTCCCCACAGCCACACGTGGCTGGATTGGGCCCGGCCGGTGTTAATCCTTGGCATAAGGGGGCTATGATGGATTATCGACGGCTGTGGAAACATCTGTATGGGTGGATGGAGTGTTATGAAGCCTGGGCCTGGAAATATAGGAGTTAAGGGTGGTTTGGGGGGCTCTGAGGAGCGTGCTGTCACGGCAGGCAGCGTGAGGCGGGAATCAGCTGAAGACAGGGGAGATAGTGAGCGAGAATGTGACATTTCCTCGAAGAGATTCAATGAAGACTTTGTGGATGGGTGCATGTGACCGCTGTGCATGAAGGTCATGCGTGTCCTTTCTCACGTTGCCATTTTAGCTCCTGAAACAATCTTAATATTTTAGGCACGAAAGAAGAAAAGCTGTAATGATTTAAGGTGGAACAATGTTTTTTTTATCAGGGTATTTTTAACTTTGCAGCCAATTTTCCAGCATAAACGTTAAAACCTTACTCATCATGAACCTCAATAAGTTCAGGCCTTACCTTGTGTTGTGCATATTTTGCATATAGACCCTTTTTTTTTTTTATCTCCATTGAGCCATTAATATGCAGGGATGATTTAGAGGGCAGGGGAGACGGGGGGATTAGGCCCGATTCAGTCCTCACTGGGGGGAGTTCGAGGAAGGACGAGGTTTACGTCAACCGGCCCTGATTCACGAGCAGATGGCGGAGAAATTGCTCTGTTTGGCAAAGATGTGCACTTTATTTCAGATGATATTGGGTAGGGAGAGAGACAGACAGAAAGAATGACATCACTGCAGAGCAAACAGGCGAATGGCATGGCAGCTTTATTTTACTGTTCTAGGTTAAAGTTGCTGTCAACTGATTGGAGCACAATGTGGACCTGAAAAGTTTAACGACTGCTCGACTACGTAGACACGCATGTGTACTCTCTCTCTCTCTCTCTCTCTCTCTCTCTCTCTGTCCTTTTCCACGTTACAACACAACTTTGCAGCCGTGACCTGAGTTAGCAACCATTAGCTTTGCTCTCTTGGCCTTTGCTCTTTACATTTACATTCTTTAGTTTTTGGCAGAGCAGCTTTAAGCATGAAAGAAGGGGATCAGAGGTTTGTCAAAGTGTTGAAACTAATCTGCAACCTGTGCAGAACTCAACCCCGCGTTTGAGACTTTTTCTGGTTTCACCGTAACGTTCCATTCATTCAAATGACATTACATCTTTTGGAAAATGTACATTTCAGATGACAAATCTGGCACCTGTGTATATCGTTAAGAACCAAGGAGCTCTTTAACTGGACGAGAGATTTGTTTGAAGGGTTACACAAAAACTACAGGATGGATTTAGTAAATTTTAGTAAAGTTATGCACTCTACCAAGTACCATCTGACTAGTAGTTTTAGCATGAAAGTTCCCTTTTTTGCCCACTTTTGTATGACATGTCAAAACACCCCTTGCGAAACACCGGCTATGCCTTGACACATTTGATCCGTCTGCAGGGCAAACGACAGATTTTAATGGCTGCAAAACCGTTGTCAGGGATATAAAAGGCGAATTTAGGGCATGTCTAACAAGTAAAAATGATTAATTAAAATCTCGGTACGGTCGTCCTATTGGAGTTCGGTCACTTTGAGTTTGGCCTGTCCACCTGACAGTGTGTGAATCGAGGCTCCCGCGCCTCTGATGTCCACCCTCCTGTCAATTAAGGAGCCATACGCTCCCATTACATCAAACAAGTGGAAACATGATACAGTCGCCCCGTAGTGGCTTTGATCAATAAAACTCCTGCTGACACTTCCCACCGATACACACGTGTGAAGAATGAGCATTTCAATATATCATTTATTGGATGGAGATTTAGTCCACTGGACCATATTGATCCAGTTTTTGATGTAATATTGTAATACGCCATTTTTATGATTAACGTGGTCCCGGGTGCAGCATTTCAGAGCACCTTGACGGCAAAACGCTGGAGATGATTCTCGAACAGGCTAGGAGTCCCATCACATTATTGTATTATAAAGTGAGGATATTAAAGGCCCGTTGATTTTAACAAGTATGCAGAGAGGGAAAGGTCAATGCTAATGAGAATCTCTCTGTAAAGAGGGTGCCAATACAGACAGTAAAAACTGAGATGAGTTACAAACGCAGGGAGTGAGATAGGGCCGGATGTCAGTCTGCGTTTGTTTGTCTGCGTGTGTCACAAGTTGGGGCGAAAGGACACTAGCAGAGGCGAAGCTCGCACCATTAGCCTGATTGGCCGGAGAGGTCGGCAGGGGTCAATTGGTGGGTCAATCGCGTAGTCGATCCGATGACCCAACCACATTGGCTTGGCAAATGGAGGGCCCGGAAACGCTCGCTCGCCCTCCCTCGCGTCGTCTGAGTTATTGTGCACGCCGAAGCAGCGTTACATTAACACGGGCAAAATCTATCCGATCGCTCGCGCTGATTTACGCCAGGACTGCTCCGCCCCGTCAACCCCTTTGACCGGCTCAAGTGAACAATTTTAATGCAAGAGGACTTATGCCACAAATCGCCTCACAAAACACAAGCACATGAGGTTTGACAACTGAAGTGCATTTGAGGTGGATTTAAGAAAAAGAAATCTGACTCAGTAACTTCATATAGCAGTGCATCATTATCGGCACGCCGTTCGTGATACGGCGAGTAGAAAAGTAGCCCGGCTCGGATACCACTCTCTTCCTTTAACCTGCCAAATCCACATCTGCCGCAGCCACGGAAATACCTCCACACGCTGCCTGCCTGACAGTGGTGTCAGGGGTCAGAGGGTTTTAAGGGTCAGGCAAGCAGGTGACCTGACCTCATTACATCTTTTCTACCAACACGCTAATAAAAAGGTTTAAAAGGGGGGCAATAGTTGTTGACTTCAGTTCTCTCTTCTCCTTTTTGTTTCTTTCTCTTAATCATCCGACTGCAGAGCGAGTCGAGCCAGAATTTACGCGTTCTATAAAAGTAATTTCATTCAGACCCACGTTGACTAAAAGTCTAGACTTTACTCGACAGTTTGTCTCAGTCCAAGTCCATATATCTAACGGCCGAAGGTTCATTCTTTTTAATTGAATCACGTCATTTCCATTTATTTATTTGTTTGTTTGTTTCGAAGACCTTTGTTCTCATTCATTATCTTCTCCTACTAATATTTATTGCTTATTTATGATAATGAGGATTATTGATTCTATTTATACATGTTGGTTTGTTACAGCACTTCGGTCAACTGAGGTTGTCTTGAATGTGCTATTGAAATAAACCTTGACCTGATTTTTCTGCATCAATTGCACACGTTGTACACACCTCTTCCCATGATGTCTTTCTCCCTCATTTCACTGTATTATGAATGCCAGTGTGTTCTTTATGACATTATGTCTCCTCTAATCTCAGTGCAGTCTTTTGATGGGATGTAAGTACTATTTGGCCCCTTTTGCTTTCCACGGATATACTGACGTAAGCCAGGTAGATTTAAGGAGTCTAATTAGAAAAATAGACTAAAGCTAAGTCATTGAAATATGAGATTGCTTTACCCTTAAAGGAAAAAACAGTGGCAGGGCGACATCATCGCATTCATATGACATGATCAGTTAAGAATTCGCACCTTGACTACATAAAATCTGGTCTGAAAAGTGTTGCATTCTTCTAATAAACAGCAGAGGGCGATGCCACTGGTTTCCAAAAGAACAGCTGCATGTAGGATCATGAGAACAATGACCCCGTCTCTTGATGATTTACCCCATTTCAGTTTCTTGATGAATTTCTTCATGAGTTTATGGCCTATAGACAATAAAGCAGGGTACGCTTTCACCTCTGGCACATTTGCGAGCAGTAGATAGTCTACCAAAGTGCGTGTGTGTCCTCAAGTTCTCAGACAGGTCCCAGCAGTATTCTCCCCTGCTCCTCCCTCACAAATTTGGTCTTTTTTCAGCCAAGACTTCAGAACGGTATTCTACAACCAAATTAGCAGCATCGATAGTGGTTGTGCTTGTAGCACACACATACAGAAACGTATTGGCTAAAAGCTTTGGCTTTCAGTGGTTTTGATGTTTCTTGCTCGGCACATTTTTGCCTTTTGTTTCATCCGTCTCCATCTCTCCACTACCCTTCCATCTGTAAGCAACACCTTTTGTTCCAGACGTCAGCAGCGTGAGCTCATTAATCACTCCTGTACCTCATATTTCTTCACCGGCTGACATATTTCCAGTGTAAGTTAATATGGAATTCCCATTAATTCCCTCAGCAACCTCAATCTTAGAGGAAAGACAGGACATAAACAACTGTTGCATTATTTAAGTCCTCAAGCGCACATAACACCATATCAGCGAGTCAGATAAACTAAACAAAAACTAGGTTACAGATATCGCTCCATAAGGCTGCTGTTTTTATAAAAGCTGCGTTCAGATCGGGTGTCCAGCCTCACACGCAGTGACCCCGGCTTTGCAGGTTTGCGGTTACCTTAAACTCCTCCAATATTAAACACAGACGCCCGTCGGTCTCCATTTACACAGGAACACACGCGGAGACGCACACGCAGGCACATGCGCAAGTATGTGCCTTTATGTGTGCAGGCGGGTTTTTGCTTGGTTGTGTGTGTGTGTGAGTTCAGGACAATGGCTTGACTTGCAATGAAATATTTAAGGAAGAGCAGCACGGAGCCTATAAGGTTAGAGGTCACGTCACCGGGAGGAATGCTGAACTCGGCAGTAACACGCTCACTGCAGGAGTCCTGAAAACGTTCACTTCCTGTCATTTCCTGCTGTTGATTCCTGCCTTTGTTAGTTTTTAACATGTGTGCTCTACCTTTGTTCTCTGTATTTGTTTCTTTTCTAACTTTGCCATTTTGTTCTCACTAATTGCTATAAAAATAGCGTTTTTAGGGAAAATCAAAAATGACTTTTTGTAACATTTATTCATTTTATTTTCCGTGTAAAAGCTGTGTGTATGTGACATTTTTTTTAAATTCTCACTTACACTGTAAAAACAGACGAGTTGGACCTGCTCGTCTCGTGCTCTGACGGAGGTCTTGTAGATTGAAAGCTCACTTTCGATTAAGTGAAATAGCGCATGGACTGCATTCTTACAGCTGAGGAAACGTTTTAATCATTCAAAATTAATCCAACTCATCTTTTTCATGTTTACTGAACTAAAATGTCTAAGGGATCCTTTTAATTTAAAACCACAAGTTTAATCGTAATATTCCAGACGATTGTATAAACTGTAAAACAGAAAAAGGGGACCCACACTGGGAATGAGTGGATTAATGAGCAGTTGTACATATATGATACTTTACTGTGTTATGTATTATCAGTTACATACTGTATATCAGCTTTGTGCTGGCTGAGAAAATTAGGTAATAAGAAGTTTAAAAGAGAGCCGATTTTTGTCACAACCTCATGTTGAAAAAGTATGTAAAATGATGCAAAATGTTCAAAACAACAATAAAAGTAAGTGGCACAAAAATCCAAACACAAGTTTGTTTTTTGTACAGTGTATTTCTAAAAGTTTGGAACCAAACAATCTTTAGTTTTTCAACCAAGATCCACATTTCCTGCCACGACAACTAGTCCCCTCAGGATTCCTAGCTCGCCAAACCATTTCCATGCTACAAGAGCAGACTTGCAGCATCTTATCCTGTCCAGGTGGGGTTTTGTCCCCGTCTGCTCGCTACAAAGAGCGTTTAGCCTCTCCTGAATTATCCAGTGAGAGCATCCGGTGGCTGGAGAGCTGGGGTTGGAAACCTGAGAGCGACATTTGACCCATACAGGGAGGGGATCTGGGGACTGGATGACTTCAGGTGGTTGGTGGTGTGGCTTCTGGACATGTTACCTAACCCGCAGTCCCAAATCTCCCCCCCCCCACCTCCCCTTGCTGCCGTGCTGATGCCTAAATGGGGCAGATTGGCTAGTGTTTACAGTAAATACACTCTCTCACCTGACCTGGAAGGCTCCAGTTTCCAGCAGAGAGTCTCTGGGCTGGTTTGGGTGTCTGTGTGTTGTCCGGCTTGATGTTTTCTTTTGGTGTGAGTGCATGTTGCAGATTAAACGATACGCTTGAAAAGAAAATCCCAAGGTAGGTTTGACATCAGAAATATTACCTCACACAAGAAAATGAAACTCAGCTTTGTGCCTTTTTCTCCCCCCAAAGTTATGTTACAGAGGTTCACGTCCATGCTGTCAAACCATTACAATCATTGTGTTTTTGTTGGCCGCCGCTGAGACTCACTCTGAGCGAGGTGCTCAGTAATTTATCGCCCTGTCCCTAACCTTCCTGAGCAGAGGGCACATCCATCATCTTAAAGCGCGATCTATTCTGGTCCGCCTTTAGTCAGGGGCGGGCGAAGGCCTGAGCCGCCGTGCGTGTCGGCACAACTTATCGGGCTGTCAGCATAAAGTGCACAGCTTTGCCGGAAACTGACACCCGCTGAATGACTGACAGGGACGTCGCACCATTATGTTCCCCATGCATATGTGTGTTTCTGTTTGTGTGTATAAAATCTTGCGCCATGAAACCTCCCTTCTGTTAC
Organism: Mola mola; assembly: GCA_001698575.1. Taxonomy (NCBI): domain Eukaryota; kingdom Metazoa; phylum Chordata; class Actinopteri; order Tetraodontiformes; family Molidae; genus Mola; species Mola mola. Next base: position 3,176,118 of record KV751320.1, on the reverse strand, counting down.
ATCTCTCTCTTTGCCCTAAAGGATCTTTTTATTTTTTTTTTCATGCACAGAATCGCCACTCATCATTATGATGGCCTCAGCTCTGTCACCTCAGAATGTGACTGGCACAAATTGGACAAGCCTCCTTCGCTCATTGCCACAGTAATGGCGCTCGTCCTTTCCCGAGACTCGTATAATTCTTTCTTTTTACATTTTAATGCACCTCAATACATTTTCGGGCCTGACGCCACCGGAAACATATTAATTTCTCTCTTGGTTGGAGGGGAAATTAATACATGCACCTCTGTGTGGCTCTTATACTCAAATTTCCTCCTTTGTGACTCCTCCTCCTTCATTTCTCCTTTTTGCTCAGTTTCTCTCACTCTCCGATATTCTCGCCTGCCTCTTTAGGCCACGTGATGCCCCTCCGTCTCTCCCCCAGCCGACCCCTTCTCTTTCCCATCAGCACCCAGGGGCTGATGAATGCGTGGCCTCCTATTGATCGCGATGGGTGATGGATGATGGCTGGGAGATGAGTGATGGGGTGCAGGCAAAGGTGCCAATAAGGGGGCAGCCGGAGGGTGGGGTCTCCCTTACTGGCGCTAATGGGAGAAGACTAGGGGAGACTGCCACTGTGCTAACCGCTCAGCCCCGCCTTCTTTAAAGCCAACCCACGCGGGATAAGGGGTTTCAGCTCACACTTCCGCGGGTCAGCCTCGTCACTGTGAGCATTGCGTCCATCGCGAGCGCATATGTGTGTGTGTGTGTTTGTTTGGTGTAATTGCATGAGGAGGCAGAAAATTCCCTTATATATGTACGGCCACAAGTGTGGGGAGAAAACAGAGGGTGAGGGTGTTAAGTGTGCACGTGTGTGGGCGGTGGAGGAGAGGGGGGAGTACCCAGGAGCCGGTTAGCACGAAAAGATGATGGATGATGGGGCAGGAGGGGAAGACTGCTCCACGGCTCCAAATCTTCTGGAGTGAATCACACCCCGCAATCCATTTCCAAACACCCAACGCTTTACCTGCCGCTCCCCAGTATCCTGACAGCACCTGATCACCGCACCAGCCTGCCGGCTTAGTGCTCACGTTGAATACCTGACTCTTATTTCCTTGTTCCCATAGAAACTTGCCTTGGATCATTGTCCTCTCCATCCCTTCCTGGCACTGTAGAATTTAGGGAAAGCTAGCTCTCAAAGTGGACTATTGGCTGTGGACTATGACTATGAGCGCAGCTGTTGGAGGAAGAGTGGAAGAAAAGGTTAAATTCCTTTTTAAACTTTGGTTTAGAAGTGGAGCCTCTGAACGGCTGTGATGTCCAGGCTTTTAAATTTTACCCTTGTAATGTTTAATGTTAAACAAATGTGTTCTGAACAATGAAAAAGTAAATGTAAAAAGTACATAAACCTTCTAAAACACAGCTGAACGGTTGGCAGGATGACGTAATACTTACAAGATTTGCAGTAAATTTGGAAAAAAGACGCAGAAACTGTGAGGTTTTAGGCAAAATAAAGAATATTAGTCAGATTGTGCACTTTGAATGCAGAATATTAACACAGACTGGTGCGATCCCACGATTACAAACATACCGGGCATTGGTATTCCTTTCTTAAAATGTGTTATGGTCTATTCAATATTTAGATACCACTTAAAAACTTCTTACTTAAAAGACATGTTTTGGTAAAATGAAAACCACATTTTTAAACGCGTTCAGAAGACAAACACAGAACCACAACAACTTCATTCAACGCTCGGGAAAATGTTATTCAAGCAGTGTTTGCAAAGATTTTTGTCAGAGTTTTGTTCATTTAATTCTGAAGAATGTCAGATGAAGTTGGAAACTCTGCATGAATATTCTTCTTTGAAGGTGTTCCTGCTGTGAACGGATCTCATGTTGGAGCTTTAAATTCATCCGGACATACATTTCCATGGCTGGAATTTCTTATCCCTTCTGTATTTACAGTACAAAACTCTTCTTTCTTGCACTGGATGGGCTTTGTTATAATGTTGGGATGTTGTAATAAACCAGGAAAATAGTCATAGATTTGTATTTAGACCTGCAGCACTTGTGGATTTCAAGAAATGTAGGAAGCAAAGGAGACACATGCACATCGTCAAATGACACTTTTGAAAAGTCTTCCAACTTTGGGGTAAAAGGGGTTCGGAATTAGAAACGAGGGAGTAATGTCAAGAGAAAGGGATGAGGGAGCCGAGAGATAACGGGGATAACGGGAGATATGGGGATGAGCTCGCTTCTTTTGCGGTGCTTAAGGAGAGAACCATCTGCAGGAGAGATTGTGTCTCAGATTAAGAGTGAGGCGAGGCTCCAGTGGAGAGGATTACCACTGCGGAACAGAAGCAACACTAATAGAGGACAATCCAGCTGCCTGGAATGAGCTCCGCCACCCACCCAGGAAGAAACACTAGCAGGAGAAAACAAAACTGAAAAAAAAGACACGTTTACTTTTACATTAAAATGACTGCGGTATAATTGAAATCAGCGCCAACAAGGCAATGTGCCAGAGCAATATTTGGGAGACAGGAGATAAATGATCCTATCATAAATCAGGCTCATTACTTCTCACCCTGACTCTTCTGTTAATTTCACTTTTATGTGGACGTTGCTTCATTGCTATCATCACCGAGCATGACGTTATAAATAAAATGGGGCTAAAAGTTCTGTGAGATTGGATTAAAACTCTTTAATTTACACTAAAATTAAAGTTTTTAAAAAAAAAAAAAAAAAATCGAAGAATTTAAGTAATGTAACAACAGCAGATTTTTCTTACAGTTGCAAACTCTCAATCTGAGGACGGAGCCTGGCTACGATATGTCGGAGCTCTAATCCTAGTTTAGTGACAAGGGCTTCCCAGTGAAGAGGCCAAGGAGAATACTCCCATAAGACCAATCTATCGGACATCTGGGCCTTTCTCTGGGCTCCTGGCAGATGTTGGATGAGTGTTAAGCTCCTGGGATACTTGGGGAAGGGGAAGTGAAAGTTGTCCAGGCTTGGACGGTGGTTAAGAAATATTTCTGTGGCAATCGGACTTGTGAATATGACAAAAGGTTTGTAGATTTTGGGAACATTCCCTGCAAGTTAAAGGTCCGATAAAAAGGGGCAAACTTTACTTTTCCTCGACTGGCAGTGTTGCTTTAGGGATGATAATGTCTGTCGGTCAGTCGTTCAGAAATTATATTATGGTATATTTGGTGCATTTGAGGATTGTTCAGAGCAAATTTGAAGTTACTGTGAGGAGCAAAAGAACAACATATGTGTAAATTGTTCAGAAAGAGCACAATATTGCAAATGGCAACTTCTCCTTTGATTTATGTCATGGACTTTTCTGTTTCTCCTAGGTCTGTTGTACATGTGTAATTGATTGGGTAGATTTTGGTAAAAGTAGCAGAGGGGGCTGTATCTTAAGAGTGTGTCCAAGCCATTTAGCCACGCTCATGGTCATCAACTGTAAAGTACAGAATACATGTAAATGCATCAACAAAGTGTCCTGAGTCTCTTGCATGCTGAAGCAGCTGAAATGTGATTCTTTTGGGAAAAGAAGGAGGGAAGAAAAACACAATCCTAGCAATTTCAATAGGCCCTTGTGCTGTCTTCAGTGCTGGGGCCCTAATTTAAAGGCCGGAAACACACAAAATTAAACATATATGCATAAGACTCAGGTTAGGTTAAGGTTAAGTATGGTACAGAAAACGTGCTTTGGTTTGGGATAAGATTTGGTTCAGGTTGAGGGAAGGGAAACACAAATCACAGAACACAGACAGACTGTATAGTAGCTATAATACATTTAAATGTAAGGTATGGCATCTTATTTCAGGGGTTGGTTCGGTAGTGTTCACTCTCACTGCTCTCATAGTGTCCTTTTCACTGACCAAAAAACAGCAAACAGATTAAACAACAGAAGATAGTGCAGCAAGCAAAAAAAAAAAAGGAAGAGAGAGAAACATTTATAAATATGTGACAGGTGACTCAGTAAATGAATTGCTCCATGACTAATGGATACGTGAGCAAGCAGCTTTTTGCTATAAACCAAATATGTCATTTTGTCTTGAACCGTATTCCGCAGCCTCCAAGTGGCCAAAACATTTGTCATTGGGGTTTACAGTAAATACTTACTTGAACTCAGAAACAGGACAGAATCAACCCTCGAACAATTTCCCAAACGTCAAAGTAAATGAGGTCGATTATATTGTTTATGTTATATCATAAAGTGTATAATTTGGACTAAATCTAAATTTCTTTACAATATCATAATGTGTTATTAAGGAAAAGTGCTAGCCGTGGTGATCCCCATTCCACGGGTTTGTTGTGTTCCACACATTTGTTGATTAAACTGTGTGGCCCTGTGACACTGTATGGATTTTAGTTTACCTCCACCATCACTAAGTACCCGTTCAAACACGGCTTTCAAACTGAAATGCATCGCGTGTATTTGATTTGTACGAGCGACAAACTGGCGCACTTGGAAAATCATTTTTGGATGCAATATAGGCTAAAAGATGCTGAAACATGAACCCACCCTGCTCACCCCATAATGTCCAGTTGTCTCTTTAATGGCCATGATATAGTTTGATTGGTGGATTAAACACTTATCCCTCCCCTCAGTCCGCCTTATTGATTTTCCCCGTTCCCCCACCACCACCTTTCTCTATCCCCTCTCAAAGGTGAGGTGGACGCATGGCCTGATAAATGGCAGACGATTGATTCGTATTTAATTAACAATTTGCCGGAGACTCCCTCTCCTTCCCCGCTCTACTCCCCATCCCACCCCTCTCCTCTTCCTCTCTCTAAGGTCTCAGACGACGGCTTGTGGGACGCGCAGCGAGGAGAGCAGGGGCGATGCATGGGTAATTTATGGTCTGATCGATAAGTCCTGGCCTAACATCTACACTGCCTGGATACGAGGGGCCGGAAGGACTGTCAGGGTGCACAAATGGGGAAGGAAGTGAAATGGTGAAAGAGGGAAGACTGGCTGAAAGGGAGATTGATAGAGATGGGCAGAAATGGAGACAGAGGCAGAGTCAAAGCGGCACGAAAATCATATTTTCAGAGCCTGGAAACATTAGGAAGACGGCACATGGTAAAATGGGAGAGAAGGAAGGATGGGAAAGTGCAGGTTTCGATGGAGGCAAATAGGATTAAAGTAATCACACTGTTGTTGATGACGCAACACACTGGAGGACAGAGTTAAAATCATTTATCAAATGAGTGTGATGAAGACATTCATGAAGTCTTGTTTCGCACTAATCTCTGGGCACTTGTTTTGAAATCTTCAAAAAATATTCAAAGGAAGTACAATTAATCAGTATTGAACAGCAGCATATCGGATACACAAAGCACGTGTGCTTTTACAATCTTTTTATAGTCAAAATTAAGATGCACATCAAACATAAAAACAATGTATGAGAGCAAAATTAAGGACATTTTGGACGCCATATTGGTAACGGACCAATGAGCTAAGCTGGAGAGTGTAGCTGCTCTGCATGGCAATGTGAGAGGGTGGCTGTACTGCACCAAGACGTTAGTGTATTTGCAGAAGAAGAAGAAAAAGAGGATGTAGAGGAGGTCCATGCAGGCACTTTTATCTTTAAGTGCAATTTTTATAGCCATGTGTATCGTGTACATTATGTTTGGAGGAAGCAATGTCCACTGTCTGTGATCACACATGTGTTTTCATATGGAAGTCAGTCAATATTGGCTGTAACAGCAATTTTAATTTTGGTCAGTATCAGCCAATATTTTCACATCAGTGCATCCCTTTTTTTTTTTATTTACTGATCAGGAAAATTCATTTTCTATTGAATGTTTATAAATCATTTAAGTAAATGATTGCAAATTACCAAATAAAAACAATAATAATCATAGCTTTTACAAGCTATTGCTTATCACATAAGGTCATTAAAAAAACGATAAAAAAAAAGATCAGTAGATTATGGGTGAATAATAAAATAATATTTTTGTTGGCCCTTTGAGATACATCCCATAATTCATTCTGTATGTCATGCCCTGACTCATCCAACAGGGGGCAATGCTAAGTCCATAATCTATAGGCTGCTCCATCAGCACGAACACACAGAGCAGAAAAGGAAAACTTGAGAAGCACAAACCTATTAGAGAGTTCCACACATGTATCACCTGCCTGTGCAGCCCTCACGATGACAAAAAGAGATACAAGTGTTTGCATGACATGAAAAAGGGAAAAAAAAACCTGGACCAAGGCGAACACAAAGACAGTTTGCCCGTGTTGCTGCATCCCCCCCCTCTCATTTAGCATCGATGAATGTGGACACCGGAGTCCAACCCCTCCCCAGTCACACTCACATACGCCTGCAAACAGACGAAATGGGCCTCTGAGTGGGCACGGTGCGGGATAAGGCCGCTGCATTTACAGCCCTCCCCATAAAAGTGTTTTATCACATATCTTGTAATGCAACACATTAAGGGTTGCTGTTGTTATTTCCAGCAAGGTCATTTTTACCCGCCTTGCCGCTCACTGTCTCTCTGGCGCGCTCTCTCTCTTTCTTAGCATGCTGTGACACAGAGGCTTGATGGCATTGTCATACTCCTAAAGGCGTGAACATTAGGAAAATATACAGGAATAGCAGAGGGCCGCGTCGTCGCAAGGTCATCCGCAGCACCACGGCATTCGCCCCACATTCCCAAGCATTGGTTTATCTGTGTGTCTGTGTTTCAGCCCACATGCGCATTTCTTTGTTTGGGAGCTTATGTCGGTGAGAAGTTTCTGTGTGTAATCAAGTGTGTTTGCGCATCCATCTTCTGTGCCATCGCTGAACTGCTTTTGAGCTTATCGTGGGATTATTATTCTGTGTCAGACCTACTTTTCTTTATCAGTATTTTTAGCCTTTCTTTTATTCAGGCTTTTCATTCGGTCATCATCTTAATGAGCACATACATGATTTTTTTTTATCATTATTATTATTATTATTATTATCATTATTCCTTCATATTTAAGTCCACTGGCTTTTCTGGTAATCCTATCAGTTCGGCCTTACACTGTAGCCCCACGACTCTCCTCCAGCTCCAGTAGTAATAAAAGAAAAGCATAATCCAGTGTTTAGAAATATGAGATTTGCTTGTTGGAATCCTCCGAGCCGTGTTGGATTAAGGATGGCCTAGGCCGGCCCAGAGAAGGTGGCTGTTTGCCCCCTTGGCAATCGTGGCTCGCGGGATGGGAAGAGACAAGGAGGAGGGTGTGAAAAGTGCAAGTTTCAATAGTGTAATAAAGTTGTGGCATCAAAATAAATATATATATTTTAATTGAGCGATGATTAGTTCCTGCCCCCTTCTAAAAAATACATATGTGCTTAACTAAAATAACATGTTCTTTTTCAGTATGATTTTGTAGCTCATGTGATAAAATATGAGAGAATCACCCTTTGGACAGATGTGTCTCTAATTTTTCAGAGACAGGAAGTGGGTGTGTGTTCATGGTTTTCAGGGGTGCCAGGATCTGAGACAATAGGACAGGAAATTGGGCTGCTTTCTCTCTCTCTTCCCATATTAGAACACCCTGCTCATTTCTTTAATAACCTCTCAAATTTAAATCCATATGCACACGTGCATCCTGGACAAAGTGAATTTTATGGAAAAAATACCCATAACTCTCGCAGACGACATAACATATGCCTCGATGTAATTTCATTACGTAAAAGACTTTTGTGTTTGTTGGAGGTGGATGTGCGCGTGTGTGTATGTTTTTGTTGTTGTTGTTGTTTTTTGTTTTTTCTTGATGTGTGTGTGTATGTGCGCGTGTAGCTTGTGTGGTTTAGGGTTAAGAAGATATAAGAGGTGATTATTAGTAAAACCTTATGTTCGTGTCATGCCTGTGCGTATCTGTGTGTGTGTGTGTGTGTGTGCGTGCGTGTGTGCGTGAAGGTGAGGAGTATGTCAGCACCAAGATCTCAAAAATGCAAAGTGGGCAGAGGCATTAAATAAAGAGGAGAGCCATTCATTGACATTAAAATAATGCAAGCAAATTTTTTGGGGTTGTTTGGAGATTTTACTCTGCACTAATGTAGTCAGGCAATCTACATATGGGACGGAATTGAAAAAGGTCCAATCCCACTTATTTCTAATACGGTGAGTGATGTAAACCAGATGCTGATCTCAACTCCACCCAACCTCATGAGAAACGTTAACGTTAAAAGATTGGAAATGTGCTTTTTTTTAGATGCGGCTTTCAGGAAAGTTGCAAAATGTTTCATCTGCACTAATGTAGTCAGGCAATCTACATATGGGACGGAATTGAAAAAGGTCCAATCCCACTTATTTCTAATACGGTGAGTGATGTAAACCAGATGCTGATCTCAACTCCACCCAACCTCATGAGAAACGTTAACGTTAAAAGATTGGAAATGTGCTTTTTTTTAGATGCGGCTTTCAGGAAAGTTGCAAAATGTTTCATATATATATATATGTTTATGAAAGTGGACATAGATGCCAAACAACTTTTTTTTGAGACACCAACTTTAGATTATTTGAAAAAATGTCAAA
>KV751320.1:3148447-3167599 GCA_001698575.1 Mola mola | reverse complement strand
GTTTACTTTTGTATAAAATAAAAATCCTCTTTACAGGCTGTAATGGTATATTTATGTTGTTACACGTGGAGCTTTCCTTTAATTTTCAATTTTGTATTTTCATTTTTTCAACTTTGGAAGCCGTGTCTGTAAATTGTATTGATTGAAAGAGAGAAAAACTGTAAATTAGCAGTGGTTCATTAAAATACCAAGAAGTGGATGTCCCTTCAGGGTGTTTTTTATACTCTAGTGTTTGCGAGTCAGCGTCTGGGCGTCACATTTCGTTACAGTAATACTGTAATAAATAAATACATTTGCATGTAGTTTACAAATATGTCAATACCTATTTATGCTGCTCAATTTACGCCAGCATTCTCATGCAAATACAATATATATCCTTGTGTGAAATACAATTAGTGTAATTAGAGATTAAATTGAGTGTTCTGGCCTCCCCTGCGTTACTGTTTTACCCCCGTTTTTCTGAGTGTGATGCAGCCAACTTTTTTTTTTGGAATAGATTATGTATTTCTTTGGCCTCTTTTAGGGTCAGAAACTCTCATAAAGTAATTGCTTTCTCGTAAATGCTTTCTCCCTCCTCATACACATACATTGTACACACACACTGCCTCCGTAAACACCGAAGCTCATACACAGATGGATTCCTTTGCTTTTATCAAGAAGCTTCTGGTCTATAATGTGGAAATCATACTCTGCTGATATCGATCCAGGCTGCGTGGGGGTGGTTTTGCTGTTTAGTAGCAATGGCAGCGTAGCTGTGAGAGCATTTCTGTAAATATATTTTTGTAGGATGTGTGTCTTTATGTGCCTGTGTGTGTGTGTGTGTGTGTGTGTGTGTGTGTGTGTGTGTGTGTGTGTGTGTGTGTGTGTGTGTGTGTGTAAACTGTAACAGACACTCCAGTCTATTGGATTGAGATTTATTTGCTATTTAAGGGTCAGGGTTCGGTCTACGTGTGCACTGCAGGCTTCTCTGATCAATACCGCTACCGCACACCCTGCCTGACCTCGGCATTTTGTCACCGTAAATCCCCGAGCTCCCTTTTCCTCCTGTTTACCCCCCCTCACCCCGCTTCCTCATCCTCCTTCTTTGCTTCTTGAGTCACTGGAAGACGTGATGGATTCAAGGGGGAGCACTTCATAAGATCTAAATACGTTTAATGCAGCCGGAGATGTCCCTTTGATGGCTAAGGCGCAGAGGTTCGAGTGATGGTCTTGTCTCAAGAGGGGTGTGCCCAGGGGAGGAATGCTTTGCTCCTGGTCTGATGATGACTCAGTTCGTGAATGAAGGATGTCAGAATAGGGCATAAAAAAAACTGATTTGTGCGGATTTATGCAAACTATATACTAGTATATAGTATATACACTATACTATACTATATACTACACTATATTTTCCTATCATGCTTAACTAACTGAGCCATGATGATAAATCTTACTCGTATGAAATAAAATTCACTCAATTCTTGCCCAATGCTAAAGACTACAGATGAGAAAGTAGTGTTAATGGTTAATGGAGCAAATTTTTATTAAAGCGACATAGAAACTATTTGGGCCGTGATCCTAGAAACACTCATGAATATGTCCGACACAAACGTAATGGCAATAAGTTGTGAAATACAGCGTCATCAGTCTTTAAAAACCCTCAAATGCACACACACACACACCTGCGCTGGAAGACAAATAAAAAAGCACATTGCCCTTCTATAGTGTCCTTCGTGCATCCTTCAGCCCGCTCCTCATTTCATGCAAAATGCAAACACGGTGCCCCCTTCACCTCCCATCATGGCTACTCTACATACCTCCCTCTCTCCCTCCACCTCTCCCTCCATCCGTCGTTCCCTCCAACACCCCGGGGCCGGCTGCGGTGGCCGTCACGCCGCGCAGACAAGTCTGCCTGTCTGCTGTGATATAGTGGCATAAGGTGTGCCTGATCACCGAGGTCAGGGACAAACAATCTATTCAATCCACTCATTATTATTAGGGGTATAAATAAATTTGGGACGGGAGGCTGCACCTTGAACCTTGAACTGTTACCCTGGGCTGAAATTTATCTTTTTACCATTTTGCCCCCTGTGTTGCTTGGTGACAAAAGGCATCTCTCCACATCTCCCTCTCTTGGTCCGAGTGTGCGGTGAATCCATTAACTGAATGAGATGGATGCTGCCCGTTTGCATATATTCAGAGATGCAGTTTCTATACTGGCAAATGGCTTCCAGTGGCTACCAGTACAGGCGCATTTTTTTGTGAAAATAAAGGTTAAAAATAAGGTTTTTAATTACATTTTCGTGAATTTGTTATTATTATTATGCTCACAAAGGCAAGAAACATTGAACACCACACCAGCTTTTGGTCAAATTTATATATTTCTTAAAAACAAACAAAAAAAAAAAGGTTTAAATAGACAATCTGTTAAATGCAGCACAAACACTGAACAAGAAGAGGCTTTGTGTCCCATTCCGGGACAGTTCAGGATATTGTGGTGCAGCTCGGTCTTGTCTGCATTTAACCCATCACTGAGGAGCCGTGGAGAAAATTGAGGACATTCACACGACCGCAAGTCAAAGAGAACATTATTAAGATTTGTTTCTTTGGTTTAAATTGACTTTCGTTGGAGCATGTACAGTGGGTGACATCTTTCAACGACTCTACGTGTTGCCCTCTTAAAGCTTTTCAAATGTCCAAGCCTACAATCAGGACACAAAGGTCTGTCCGCTGTACAGTATTCTGCTCCTGCATTAACAAGTGCTCGGCGTCTCCCTCTTGCTTTTGTCCCCGATCTCTCCCCACCCTCCCAGCCCCCAGAAACCAAATTATAAAATCATCGAGAGCATGATGAGATTGCTGCTCGGTTATTAATCTTCAATAAATACATCTTGACCCAGGGATTAAGTGTATGCCCTCTCCACCCCCTTGTCCTCCTCACTCCCGACACACACCGCCCTCACCCGTCTCTAAAGGGATCCTTTGACATGAATTATGAAAAAAAAATGAAAGAAAACAACAGCCAAGGGGTCGAGGCAGAGAGGGGCAGGAATGAACCTGGACTGAGCTTTGGCAACTGATGGCGGTGACCTTGGGGTCGGAGGGGGGGTGGTTGCTTGAGCTGAAGCAGGATTACTTCTCACGTGAAAAGGCGAATGGCGTGCTGGGAAACACAGTGAAGTGGCATCCCGGGGATCAGGATGGTTACAGCGAACGAATTTCCACAGTTACAACATTTTTATTTAAACTACAGCATCAGGAAATATCCTACCAGCACCTTGTTCAAAATAAAAGCATAACCTGTGCATGACAATTTGTCATGGCTGACGTCTCCCTTGTTGTGGTAAGACAGACGTTTCAGGCCTCAGTGATCACCTGTTGACGCCGCTGTTTTTACATCCAATGTCAAAACCAAACACAGAGAAGAGAACAAGAAGAATGATTTTTCAAACATAATAATGTAGAGAATTAGGCAGGCGATAACATAGACAACAGATCGATGGATATGGCAAGAATAAATATAAGCAAAATGACAAACAGGCACAAAGAAAGCTTTGGTGAGCTGTTAGACGCTGAATGACAAATATAGTGACAGTTTATTGTGTGTGTGTGTGTGTGTGTGTGTCAGGGGGAGGTGGTCGGGTCAAGTCCGAGGGAATCTTGTGGACAGGCGGGAAATGATCATATTCGCAGAAATGCTCGGCAGTCTCGGTGGAAGTGAGGATTGGCTGGAAGCAGGTGAAATGAACATGAGCGAGATTAAAACAACCTCTCGCAGCCACTTAACTTATTGTGCAACTGTAAACTGTACTAACTTTAAGGAAAAGAAGCACAGTGTGCAGTGACATACTGTGCTGTAGGGGAACCAGAGCACCAGAAAGTTACTGCCAGGGATCATTACTCATTTTACAGACCTTTTTCACACGATACATGTTTGTACTTACCAAACTGCTGAACAAAGACATGCCCAAAAGATGCCAATTTATTGTCTTTGTAGTTCAAAAGATGTCCACTCACGAGCGCGAATGATCACTACGGATGCCAAATTGATGCCATCGTTTCATTATCAACTAGAGATATTTAGAAGGCAGCTTTTTGGGTTTGCTACATACAGACGGAACCAACTAATTATCCTGACACTTTAACGGACATCAAATTTGATTGTTTTTAACTGATTCAATGGAGAGTTTAAACCTCCCAGAAAATCTGCTCCTCTGCAGCCCCTCGTTTATTTGTGAATGATTGAATATTTTCAATGTTGTTATTAATTTGCAAAAAGGTTTCAGACAGGTTCAAATTATTATTCTCGGACAGATATTCACTTTTGTTGCACATCCACAAAAATCCAAAGGAAAGATCTTGTAGGAGGTTCAGATGTGAGACCAGCTTCATATCTGAGTCAGAAACTCACGACATTGAACCACTTTTAGATGCCCACAGACTTCCTGTGGGGTCCAGATGTTCAACCTATGTTGCAACAGATGTTCATAAAAGGTTTTTAGATATTGAACCATTCTTAGGCGTTCAGCAGCTGTTCAAAAAGTGGTTCTGGACTGGCCCACGTTTTTTTACAGACATGATCTGAAAGTCTCTCTGATGTACAATGTTTGCTGGAAAAATCCATATCAGAAGCTTCAGCTTCTGGTTTTACTAATTCTTGACTGGATGCATTTTTTTAGATCCGTTTTTAGTTTGACAAATAGACATTATTTAATTTAAGTAGGGTACTAGGAGCCCGTACGTCCATCAAATAAACCTTCATCAAACAAAACTTCATTTTAGACTGTACAAAATCATTGCAATTACTTAACCTGAGATAGAAAACCAATATTGCTTGTTTGCTGATGGCTGACGATTGCTAGGAAAGGTACATAATGGGGAAATGAGGAAATAATAATGGGAAACTAAGGAAACGCCAGGGGCACGCCCTGCCTGCCCTCTCTCCCCTCCCTCTCTTTCATGCAGGCAACAAAAGTGATCGGTGAGTGTTTTGGCCCGTCTCTCCTTCCCTCGCCACTTCAGCTGCTGGCTTCAAAAGCAACAATTATACTAAGTGATTTATCACCTGCTTCAGCTTGAGATCAGAGCAGACTTCCACACCAGGAAGACCCTCTTTGAGAATCACCGCTGCTTTGTCGAGCTACAGCACACTGCTGGTACACTGGACTCTGGTCTCTGGGTCTTCCAAGTTTTTTTGGATGCAGGAATTTTTCTGCCTCCCATCCCTCTCCCACTCCTCCCTTATCCCACGTGTCACCGAACGCCGACAGCTGAGCAATGGCCCGTCCCAGTCGTAGCAATAATTGAAAAGCGTGATTGCTGGCTGCTGGTGGCGCGGCCATCTGTGAGTCTGAGTGGTTCGGTGAGTGTTGCGCTCGTGGGCGGGGAGGTCGAGGGTTATGTGAGAGCCAGACAGCCTCCCGCAGGGAGCTGTTAACACCTCATAGATGCCAAAAGGCCCCAAGACGGCCCTTTGCAGAGCCAAGAGTCAAAATTAGAAAAAGGGTGATTATCCCACTGTAAAGCAAATGTAAACAGGCGCTGTTATGAATCCTGACGACACTGACAAGAAGGCAAATCAGAAATGAGCATGTGTCTCAAAGTGGGCCTCTACAAACAGAAACCAGATCGCCGCTGCTATATTTTCCCAGATATGTGATTATCATTTTAGATGGATGATTTATAACCCATAAAAAAACAATTAATGCCAAAATGATCGCTTAATTATTCAGTTAACCCATTGGGAATTAGTAACATCATTTTGTGTTTTAGTCATTTATCAAAGCAGCTCGCAATATTCCCCCCCGAAAAATCCGGCTTTGTTTTCTATCATTAAAAATGTAAATTTGAAATCTGAAAAATAACGGCAAAGTCTATATGTTTGTCATTTCATCCGCACCCACTGATTGGAAAGGTAGACAAATAATAAGAATTAAAAAGAGCTATAAACTTTCCATGTGATTTGGTGGCAAGTTAACGCGCACACTTTAAATGAAGCAGTAAAGCAGTGGCTAATGATGATACTTGACCTAACACAGCGTGTGAGACTCAGCATGCCTCTCATGCGCGCGCTCCTGGGTTAATGCCTCTTTGAAGTGCTGTGAAGATTGCATTAAAGGGATGACAAACACCCGGAGAAGAAGCGCCGAGTGATGCATTAGCCGATACATTTCTAATACGAATGTTCCTGAATGCATTTCGGTCAAGCGTTGCAGACGGATTACCAGATATTGCATTCCCGTCTAAGAATGAAATGAAGAGATAATTATGCAGCCGGCAGGTAATTGAGAGGGGGACCAGTGATGGATTTGAATAAAGTTGTCAGTAAAAACACACGCTAATGACCATGTTGATTAGTTAGATTGCTTTCATGCCTCTGCTGCCATTAATCTACAGCATAAACAAAAACGCTGACCGGTGCAGTTTCTTGGATCTGTGTGTGCATCATCTTTGCTTTTTATTTATTTTTTCCTAATCTCTGTAGTTGTTTAGATCATTTTTTTGTGAGTCTAAATATGAATAGTCGCGTGAATCAATTTGTCTATCGAATATGTTTGAGACATGGAAAATGAATTATAGTCTGATCATTTTATACCCACCTTTTCAATCATATCTTCCAGAAGTAGGAAATGCTTGTTAATTTTCCACATCCCAGCACCTTGTCCTGCCTCCGGCTCCATGTTGACCACAAAGCCCAAACCACCACAGGATCTTATTCATTAACACATTGCTTTAATTGATTGATGTCCGTACCAGAGATAATCCACCGTGCTCCTCCTCCTCCTCCTCCTCCTCCTCCTCTCTCCCTCATATACCTTCATCTGCACCCCCCTCCTCCAGCGCTCCCAAAATGAAAAAGAGCACAGTCCTGCATACATTTGCACACACACAGACACATGCACACACGCACCAACGGCCTCCCCTCCGCTGCTGCTCCATTAGGTCTGAATTGTGGCTGTGATGTGTGGGACCCAGGGGAGGTGTTATTGTCAGGCCTGATTTACTCAGCACCATCTGACACAGGGCCGGTGGGGGTGTGTGTGTGTGTGTGTGAGACAGAGACAACAGGCGGACTGCCAGGATGGAGTCCTTTACGGAAAGCACAGTCTAAAGCAACAGTTTAAAAGCAGCTGCAAAGCAATAGGCAACATTAACAACCACTCACACGGTGTATTTGATGATTTACACTTTGCATTTTATATTTCATAATTTTTTTTTTTAATTCTGGTGCCTTTTGTGCTGTAACTGAGAAACTTACTTAAAAATCATCATAATTCCCGTACATTAATGAGGGAATACTGTAAGATTTGTGTATTTTTAAACAATCTTCAATCCTTTCCTAAATATCACGTACATTCATACAAAGATCCTGTCTCAGCTAACTTGTGTATTCACTGGAATTTAAACACATTAATATTCTATTCTATTTACATGGATTTAGAGGTTAAATATTTAAAAAAAATAAAATATAAGAAGGCCTATCTTTGAACTTGGATGGCAAATATTATCCTGCTGTCAATGTCCTTTTTATGTAACGATTAAAGAAACCTCAGCAAACGGTGAGACTAGACTGAGAAGAACAGGAACAGTGAAGCGGGAGTCTCAGAAAAATATGAGTGGAAAATTAAGTAAAGCAAAAGCACTGAAGCTTTTGGAAATGATGTGCTGTTGTTGTTTGCCACTCAGAGTAGATGTACTCACAGTCAGATTGAAATTGAATTATTTAGATATTTTGATATGAACCGTGCCTTTATTTAGCCGAAGCACAGTTCCCGTTGTTTGCATCATTTTGGTGAAAGATAACTAACTTTTTTGCAGCTCTCGGCATCCTCATCTTGGTAGCTCTTCATCAACAGGAGGCAGAGTTACAACAGCCAGCCTTTGTCTGCTAAAGTCATGCTTTTGCTCCCTCAAACTTTTCCCACCATTCCCTTAATCATTGCAAAGCTGTACCTACATTTATACGGCTGACACTAACACCTCGCTGACATCTCCTGTTGTCACCTGCTCTACAGCCCATCTGACAAAGTGCATACCTGGCTTAATCTAATTCTTTACTCGGAAAAGGCTGGATTTACCGGTCAATCTGAAAGAGTGGGGAGGAATAATCCAATTTATTTTTTTCGGACGAGTTCATCCTGTGGCCACCAAAACCTCACACCTGCAGCGACAAACAATTTTACACCTGTGAAGCATTTAAAAAAAAACAACAAAAAAAGACACCATGCACCTGTTTCTCTTTTTTGGCAAAACAAAATTGAACGAGAATCGAACTCCACGTAAGGCTTTCTAACAACGGGTCACATTTAACTACTCACTTCTGCCTGGTTCAGATAACTCTTGAGTTACACACCTGTCGCTGCTGTGAGGCCACAGTGATACCTGCCACTCAGCTGGAAGGATTCAGCTGAATTTCCTGTCTGGTGTTCCTTTTCGTGCACGTGGAACTCGAGGAGCAACTCGGGCAGGCATCATCGGCAGAGGAAGTGGGAGGTTGGGTTGTGCTCGGAGGGCGGCCGGCTATCGCCTTCACGGGGACAAAAATGAGGGCAAATGGAAATACGGTACAGCACACGACAGTGTTCACTCTGAGTGTTCTCTTCATAACTAGATTGTGTGGATTTCGGTTGAATGAATTAAATTGCTTTCACTCTGACAGTGTGAGTTGATATCATGGGAATGAAATACTGACTTTTGAATCAGAATCAGAATCAGATTTATTTGCAGTCTGTTCCTGTCCTGTTTGGTGGCCGAGCCAAACCAGACACGGATGGAAGTGCAGAGGACAGACTGGATGTTGGTGGTATAGAAGGTGATCAGCAGCTCCAGAGGCAGGTTAAACTTCCTGAGCTGTTGTGGGAAGTATAACCTCTGCTGGGTCTTCTTCCAGACAATGACTACGTGGGAGGTCCACTTCAGGGCCTGAGAAATTGTGGCTCCCAGGACGGTGTCTGAAGGTGTCTACAGTAGACGCTGTGTTGTTGAGGATGTTGAGCGAGGGTGCTGTCGGGGGGGGGGGCTTCTCCTGAAGTCCACTATCATCTCCACAGTTTTAAGCGGGTTCAGCTCCAGGTGGTTCTGACTGTTCTACCTCCCGTCTGTGTGCAGACCCGTCACTGTCCTGGATCTGACATACGACTGTGGTGTCATCTGTATACTTCATTCTTTATGCAAATGATCCAAAGTGAACTCGAATAGTCTTTTCAAGCGCCGTGAACATAAAATGTTAAGGCAGCCTAGACTCTGATTTAGTTAAAGATTAAAAAAAAAAACCTCTAAATGAAGCAAACCACAGTGTAATATATTCAAATTCTGACTTAAATAAATCTGCGGAGCTACTGTCACGAAATGTACAAAATAAAACAACAACACAAAAATTCATAATTCAAAATTGACTGCCCTATACTATAATAGCAGTTAACGTATAAGCGGTACATTATTTTACCTATTTTAAATCATGCTTGATAGTTATTCCTCTTGTGTTTATTGATCGTTATATGTTTAGTCTTATTATACTTAGGAAATAAATCTATAATAGCAATAATTATAGCTGAATTCAAGTCGAAATTAAGGGTACTATAAAAGTGCAGTTACTTGTCCTCAATTGCTCTTCAAAATGTTTGAAATCAATAATATTAATCTGCACATCTAGGATGATTCAGTTATCCCTTTAATAGTTTGGGATTATGAGAATATTCCATAAAGGACCCAAAAAATAAATAATAGATTGATAAAGAATCAGAATGTTTAAAATGTTAAAAAAGACGGCTGAAAAAGTGTCTGTGCAAAAATGTATGCAAATACATTTATCACCAGCCATCATAGAGTCCAATACATAAACATGCAATCGGCATACTCTCATACACTCATGTGCACGCTCCCACCTACGCATGTACCGTTTAATCTACTTAATTGAAACTGACTTTGAATAACTAAACAAATGAGGAAATTCACAAGGGTCACTTGATCCCTTCTTGGCTAATGGATTGGAGATTCCTTTCCCATAGGGGTGTTTGGGCAAACAAGTCCCAGTAATCTCTGAATTGATGAGTTGACTCTCTGCCTGCATCAAATTTCTCCACTAAAGAGCTGTTGAACCCCTGATACAGTGTTGGTAGTTAGCCAGATGCTCAATTTGCGGACACAGGCAGAACGGCGGGCTTGCTCTGCTGTTGCTGTCAGTGTGGTGATGTGCTATTAATATGCAAGATAATTACATAAGATAGATGCTGTGTGTAAGATGAGAGGCTGATTCTGCCACGTTCGCTGGCTCGTGCTAAATTGTAAGAACGACTGAGAACCCAAAAACAAAAAAAAACAAAACTTGATTCTGGTGAGAAATTTATTAAAGTCCTGTTATTTAACCGATCATAATCATCATTATCAGAAGGAATAAATAAGACATAAAACATTTTCCACATAAACAAACATACACATCAGGCAACAACAGTTCTTCCTTCGGAGTTGCTTGTCGGTGAAACAGAACGAACAAGACACATCTGAGAACACACAAATGCATAGAAGTAACTGGACCCCTAAGTACCATTTAAGACAAGATCTACACTTTTGCCTGTATCCCTGTTTGAGAATGTACAAAGTCCTCATATCTGGGTTCTTAGTCATGTCCAAGAAGGGATTTTTGTATAAAAATAAAGTTTCCACAATGATAAACTAGTATATATACATATATAGATACATATAGACATTTGGCAACAACCCGACATTTAAAGATTCTGAACTGAATTCTGCACCCGAACACACAGCTGACAAGACTTGAAGGGAAAGTTGCTGAAGAGCCACGTGATCGACGTCTAAAACTTTCTGGGGCTCGACTCTGTGAAACAGCTTATTTTGGTATCTGGAAACCGAACATTTTTGAGAGATTCTTGCTTTAAATACATTTTCACCGCTGAAGGACAGTTGTCAGGCCATGCGCTTTCAATGAAGGGCGTTTCCCTCCTTCCTCCCAACCTAAACCCGGGTATCGATCCAAGGGCAGCAGACTAGTCCTTTACACAATAACTGTCCAATTCCTAAAATCCCACGGAAGTCCAATTTCTAGTCTTTGACCGATCAAAACTGCCCGTGGTCCACCTCATCTAACCAGGAGGCAGGACTGGCGGGAAAGTCCGGGTATCCTCCACTGCTGCCGGTGGAGAGGTCCGAGCTGGGGCCGTTGGCAGGCCCCAGGGAGGCCCTCGCGGCAGGGTTTACCCCGGGCCCGCCGCCCTGGGTCATGATAGAAATGCCAGAGTCGGGGTAGACCAGGCTGGAGATGAGCGGCTGGTGTCTGGGCAGCGCCTGAAGCGACCCTGGCGACTGAGGGAGGCCGTAGGGGCTGTTGGAGCGGATGTCGTGGAACTGGTCTTGGGAGGGGATGACGCTGTGCTCCAGGGGGAAGGAGTTGTGGTTGTTGCCCCCTTGGCGGCCTCCCATGGCTGGAGAGGACTCATTCAGGCTGCTGTAGATGCCGTTAGTAAGGCCCAGCTCCGACATGGGTGGTTCATCTGCGCAACAAAGAGGATAACTGTTATTCCGATGGCACTGCATTCACTGTAAATGAAATTTCCTACCATTAAAAAATGCAGCTTGCAGCAGCTCTTACAATTTGTGGCACGGATTTTAAATAGAGTATGAACTTATTGTCCTGTTAGCGACTGAGCTACCTCTCTTACTTTGGATAGCAGTTACCCAGTTACGACAGCTCTTTTAATGGATGAAATAATGTCCACAAGAATAAAATAACGTGGTGGAGTCAATGACACAAAACAGGGGAAAATGTTGTGAATGCATATTATGGAATAGCTACAATATTAGCATCCACCAGAGATCAATTACTTAAACTAACTCGCATGGATGATAACAGGTAATGAAAAGCCTTAACAAAAGACCTTGAATCTACATTCAAGTAACTCATGATGTATTACAAAACATCTATATACTGCTTATAAATGACAGATTAGAGTTTAAAGTAAAGTATTTCTGAATTAACTCTTTGGAAAATAAATGTAAATACAGGAAATAGGAAGGGTTTTTACATATCTAGCATTGTTTATTGCTGGAATGACTAATCATCTGTAAGTTAATATTCTATTGCCCTTTATCATATTATCATATTCACACGAGGACAAATGCAATTTCCACTTGCATATTGTCCTTATTTGCATGTTGTTTATGTGGTGACAAGGAACCACTGACATGTTCGAGTGAGTAAAGCACAGGTGTGGACGTGATGGCTGAATTTCCATTGAGCTTACTCAGCGTCTGTCAAAATGTCTCCAGTGACAAACGCTAACTGGGTTCTCTCCGTGCGCTCGACTCTACCTGTAAAGGACACCTCGGCGTCGCTGTCCATGCCCTCCTCCTGGATGCTGTCCTTGTCGGATTTGGAGCTGCCTCTCGATCTCTTCATGTTGCGGAAGTACTGACCCCACCGCTGCCGGCCAGCGTCTTTCTTCAGCCTTTTCTCTTTAGCGCGCCTGTTCTGAAACCAAACCTGGAGGGTGACGAAAGATGGAAAGTATAAATAAATACGACCTCAAGAAAGCTGCAGCAAAATCAAATGAAATTTCTAATTATTTGTCAGTTTACTTTATCCTCAGGACAACTGTCGACGTTTGTTTCAGCCACCATACAAGTCTTTCTCGCGTTCCTTGATGCACATATTATGCTGACATGAAAGCATTAAAATGAAATTTTAAGGACTGTTAGGACTGCAACAGATTTATCACACATTCAGTTAACTTCCTGTCAGATACAAGTTGTCCTCACCTCGCACAGGTTAGTTAGTTCTGAAAATTTTTCTCAAGCCATTTTTGATCTAGTCCATAAATCATAGCTCGCACTGTAGAAAACACAAAACAGCCACAAAGAAGAAATGTAGCACCTGACTTAAACCCCCCCCCCATTTCATAATAATTCCATTTTACACACAGAATTAATTCATCTCAGTCACAAGCACAAAAAGCCCTTTTACGTCCTCCTTAATGATATTCCGCCCAGACCGGACACCCCCTTCCCTTCTCACTGAATACTGAGGAGCATTTTAGTGGCTTCCGTCTCTACTTTTGTCCTTGCAAATAAAACAATATATATGACCGCCGGCTAGCAGGCGGCGTGCGGCTCGTCAGCGGGCGACAATATGTGAGGGGGCCCTCTTAGCATTGTTAACGAGCTTGCACTTAAACCATGCTGACTTTCATGTGGACTTCATTTTACTCCATCTAGCTGTAAATTCCCTCCACACACACACTTATTCTATATACATATATACTCTATATACGGGCTCGTGCCCGTTGTGGCACAATTGGGCCTTGATAATGCAGTCAGGACACTAATGGAATAGCCCTTAATGGATAACAATATACTTTACCTGCACAACCCTCATATCCAGGCCCGTCTCTGAGGATAACTGCTCCCGGACGTGACGGGCAGGTTTGGGAGAGTTATTGTAGGCGTTCTTCAGCGTCTCCAGCTGTTTAGCAGTGATGGTTGTTCGTGGCCTTTTTGCCGTTGAGTCCGCTTCTGAAAAAGTAACGGACAGCGCAAAATTTGAGCAAATGTTTTGGTGGTTATTCCCCATTAAATCTTGTCTTTTTTTTTTTTAAAGTTTGAAGCCTTTAAATGCCTTTTTTTTTTTTTTTTTTTTTTTTAGTTACATTTAAGGAAATAAAGCAGGTTTGGAAATGTAACAATGTGTTTCTTTTTTTTGTTGCTGTTATGTCCTTGTACAGTATGAAAAATAATAAAATGCTAAAGGGCCCTTCTCTTTTGGATGATTAACATGAAAATCTGTAAAACTCACAACATAAAACAGCCTTTATGATATACAGTACAACTTACTAATGAAACATAAATGGATAGATTCCCCTCTGCCTATAAACCAAAATCAGACGCCCTCTGCATAATTGCATCCTGTCCGCACATCTGTTGGCCAGCTTAGCAAAAAAAACACAAAACCATCATCCAAATGGATGCCGCCCGGGTAATTGCGCCCTCTCATTAGCAAAATCAACGTGTGTGTTTTTACTGAAAACTTGTGTTAACTCGCTGCATAAATCAACACTTGGTGTTGGGCAGTAAATTCAAAACAAACAGATGGGGAGATAAAACTTGACCATGTCCGGCCTGCCCTGTGAGGAACGCAGCCTACGGTGCCTTCGGGGACTTTCACTGGGCCGGTTAATAATATAATCAGGGCTGAAAATGTTTTGGACACGCAGAGTTGAAGGAGAATCTGAGATGCTGCTACTTCCTGACAATATGTTATGAGTGTTTTCAGCTCTTTTAAAGCGCCACGTCTCAGCAAATGGTGTATTACAACAACAACAGCCTAGTAAAAAGCACATTTCCTGACTTTGAGCGACGAGTGACCTCACCGTAACCAGGTTTATGGTAATAATATAAAATTGTATATTTCATTTTTTGCAACATGTTTGTTAAAGAACTGTTGAAATAGCCTATTTGTGTGTCACCCCAAAATAAACTGACCTCCAGTGTATACTATCAACACTTTGATCCCTAAAGCCTCCTCTTTTTTATTGATTATTCAGATAGGGAGTTCTTTTTGGGTTAATATTTTCCATATCAGACGCACAGGTGCTATTTTACCGTTGAATTTTCACTTAGTTTTGCTGCTACATAAAGTATCTATCTCCCAAAGATTTCTTTTTTTCTTTTTCAAGTTCAATTTGTCTGAATTTGGATATTGTAAATTTAAGCACAGCTCTTATTTAGTCACAATATGAAAATATCTCCATTTTAACACTTAACTGCTGCTGACTAAAGACTCAAAGAGGACAAATTTTACTACATATAATCACAACTCAAATAATTTTATCTAAAATACAGGAAGACACTGAAATCTGCCTCATGAATAAGCACACCGATCACAATAATAAGAACGATTGGAGGCTGATTGCTGGCACTGGTTTCCACTCAAAGCAGCCGGATATCGACCGAGGTTGCGGCCGGAGATGTGATTAGCACAGGGCGGGTCAAAGTTTATGTGTGACCTCATTGTCACCTTAGACAGGTCACACTTGGCCTGCAGATTCTATCGTCCGTAAAAAAACAAATAATGTCGCGATTATCGCTAACCGGTTTGAAGGGCGTCACCTCGCTGCTTGGCGGTCTCGTAGTCGGCCTTGCACACCAGCCTGCTGTCCTCCATCAGGTAATACTCGTCGCCCGTGGCCAGCTGCCTCTTGCACACGATGCAGGCGAAGCAGTGCAGGTGATAGACGAAGTCCTGCGCCCTGCGCACCACCTGGGTGGGCGGGATCCCCTGCTGACACGCGGCGCATTTGGTCCCGAACCTCCTTTTTTAGGGGGACATCATCCAAACAGAGTCAAGTCAGACGCATGTTTGTTTGTTTTTGCTGCGAAACGTTTGGAGATCACTCACTTGAAGAAGTCCTCTTTGCAGTAGACGCTGTCGCCCCTGCTGAAGCACTTGTCCGCCAGCTGCGCCTGGCAGTCGGTGCACTTCAGGCACCTGCTGTGCCACTGGCGATCCAGCACCTTGAGGATGAAGCGGTCCACGATGTGCTGGCTGCAGCCGGCGCACACGGGGATTTCTGCGGGAGGAGAGACACGAGGGGAAGCCCCCTGTTGATCAGCGTGTCCACACGTACCGAGCAAAAGCCTGTGTGGAACGGTCACATGTCTCTTCGTGCGCATTAGACTCTCACTTCACCAGTGCGCAGAAACGGGGCTTTTCGTTTGGTCCATTCTGGATTCTCTCAAATTTAGTGTAATATTAACTCCTTTCATTTTAGATAATGGTTTTATATAATTTCATAGCAGTGTGTTCAGGTTTTTGTTTCACGGCTTAAGATAAAATGTGAGGATTATTATTATCATTATTTTTATACACTAGAATGTAATAAAACGACACCAAGCCAACAACACACAGCCCAGTTCTATACAATTGCTGAATATAAAAAAAACTGTGATGGAAAAGACAACGCGATGAAGGTGATAAAACAATAAAACTTCATATTGTCCAGTGGTCCAGTCACCTTATGGATTATTTTATTTTACATTTGGCAAAGGAGCGTTTCAAGAGTCCAACAACTGCCTTCTCACGTCACCACCTCTGTACTGAGGCACGTTTAGCTCACTAGTGACTCTATGATTAAATAATTAAGTCTTCATTATCATCGCCATCTGTTGGATAATTGCTCCAGATAATGAAAGAAAGGGATACAACAGCATTCAGAGATACGGAAACAATGCAATAAAAATGGGAATAAAAATATTTATGAAAGAAGTTTCGGTTCTCTATCAAAAAAAAAAAAAAAATTCCTCTATTTATTAATCCGGTAATTGAAATTATTATTGTGTGGTCATTGTTAAACGGGAGAGCAGACGCGTTTCTGGTCCATTTCCAGGCAGAAAACAGGACGGAAATCAAACGAGATATTGGAGATACTTTAAAAATGCTTCATCCGATAAAGACAACAACAACAAAAAACAAATATCAAACGAGTAAAACGAAAATATGGATCTCTAAAATGACGCTGTCACTTTATTACTAATTAAAAGAGGACGGACACGTTCCTATCCCCCCTTCAAGGACTCCCAGCTCCCCTTTGTCCTGCTGTGGACTGTTGGGGAAACATTAGTGGTTCCGGTGAGTTTGGGGGCCACATAGAGACCGAGCAGGGGTCTCCAGCTGGTCGTGAATCCGACGCCCTCTGCAAAACCGGAGAGCTGCGGCCTGCAGCCGCACGGTGCAAACCAACAAGAGGTCCGAGCGATGCGCTCAGCTTCCACAATATTAGAAAAATATCGGTGCTTGCAAACCCCCCGGTGGAAATCTCTTACGTGAACACACATCAGCTGACCGCGGAGCAGGCGAGGTTAGATGCACTTATAACTATTCAAAACGGAAATAAAATGCGCGCGGGGTGAATTGTCAGGATCCATTTGGAGAAAAAAAAGCGGAGAAAAAGCTTATTGGCTTTGGATTTACGTGTGAGCCATCTGAGTATTTATTATTCAAGGATCTATGTCGGATTTTAAAAAAAATGTGTGGGACAAAGTGAGGAACTGAAACAGAGCTACGACGGATTTACCTCCCCAAAAACAATGCTCAAAATGTCAAACATATCGAACTTCTCATGCGTAAAAGTTGCGTTTTTTTAAAAAAAAAAAAAAGAAAAAAAAAAGAAGTAACATTTATCCTCCGTCTCAACATCTGCAAGACTCTTTGGTCCAGTCCGACGCTTTGCAGGAATTAAAATGACTGCACATCTGCATTAACGCTGCACGCAGTGAGACACACGACCAATGTGATCGCGTGCGCACGCAGATCATGTAGAAAATACAACGAAAGGATGACATTTTTTTGCGTTTTGAGGTTACCTTTGCGTGGCTCCTCGCTGCGCGACAGCAACGCCAGGAGCAGCTCCGCCTGTTTTGGAGAGTTGCGCTCAGCACGTCCATCCATGGATGATGGTTTAGGCTCACATGAACGCAAATAAACGAATAAATCAATCAAAAAAGGCGCATGTTGGCGAATGTTGTGCAGCCGGAATGGAAACAGGACAAGTGTCTGGGTGTGTTTGCCTTTATGCTCGGCTGTGCTGCAGCCTGGACGCGTTTCCCGGGCGACGGGGTGACAGATTACCATCACCTGCCGACTGTACCTTCACCCGACAGAGGAATACACGGGAGGTGAGGGGGGACGCAGATAGATAATCAAGGATGGGAAGGTACCTTCTCTCAGGGAGGCGTCCCCATATTACAGCATATTACCCTTCAAATCACTTATTTATGGAACTTGGGATGTAACATAAAGTCGAATTAGACTTTGTTGTGTGACAGAACACCTTTTAACGATTGGAATTTATTTCTATGCATAAAAGAGACAGAAAAAAAGCTCAATTTTACGGGGAAAATTAGTTAAATTCGTTCAGAGTTTTAAAGATGCTTTATCGAGTTAGGGCCTAATGTTATATTCACGGAAATTAAAAGTCCAACTGGGTTTAGACGTGATCCAGAGCATAAAAACGTCCAGAAAACTGAGCATCGTTGCTGCAAATGATTGTGTAAATCGACCATATTGGTTTACCAGGATGCAGCATGTCAATACATTTTAATATAAAGATTCTAGTTCTTCTTTGTGCCCTTCCTGCAGACTTGAGCTGTTTTTTTTAATCTAGCCATTTTTTTTCCCCAACAGTGCCACGAACAGTGTTTAGTAGGAAAAGATGAAAAAAAGAAAAATGATTAACACATCATATACACACAGTATATGTGTTTGTGTTCATAAATAATATTTAGAAAAATAGATATTGTTTTTTGTTTAGAATCATTAAACAATTACTGTATTTTCTAAGAAACGTGAATATTTTTAAATAACAAAAAAATTCAATAGACTTTCTCATGTCCGTATGTTTTATATCCATATACATCATATTTGACTCACACACACACACACACACACACACACACACACACACATCTTCCTGTGCTGCGTTGAGTGTTTATTTAGGGGAGAGATTGGCTGTTCGATAACATGTTGATCGGCCCAACAGCCCGATGAATTTTATTGACACGGATCTTGGGCACAAAAGAGCGCCTGGGGAAATCACGGGCAGCGCCACAGCTCCCATCCCATCCGAGTCCAAATCAATGTCCCGTTTGCCTGGTTTTCACAGGTATGGAGGGTCTCACTTTTCGGCTTTGTACGCCTAATCATTTTTATGTCACATCGATTGTTGACTTTTTGAAAGGTTGTGACGGTAATGTGACAACAAAGCGGTGGAATCACAATCAGAGTGGTGGTGGGGGGCTGAATATGAATTCACAATTTTGGTTGAAATCAATTTGGTGGCCCGATGTAGCCTAGAAACAATTTTGTTTCCCACCGTCCTGTCAGTTCTCCGGTGAATCACATTGTGTCCTGTCTGACTAAATTAAAAGTATAAAACAAAAGGTTATAAAATATAACCAACAATAGATTCGATCATTTTTCTACACTAGATAAAAAAAGCAAATATATTTTCAGTATTAGAGTTTCAGTAAATGCTGTTCAGGCCTACAACCCACCAATTATGTGGCTCTGAACGGAAAGGCCCCATCCCCACCTCCCTGCCCGGGCCAAGCTCAGGTGCTGCACCTGTCAGGGCCGAAACGTGACACCTGTTGAGCCTCTGCGGTCAG
>KV751320.1:3117991-3141393 GCA_001698575.1 Mola mola | reverse complement strand
TCAAAACATGACAGATAAGAAGCAGCCCGGCACACGCCTGCCTGACGGCCTGTAATCCCACAGTCTCAGACTCATGACCCACTTTCTTGGAGGAGCGTGATGGAGCGTCGGCCTCTTACGCAGGAGGAGCCTCCAGACGCAGTGTGAAGGGATGGAGGACCCCCCCCCCCAGTTCTGTCAAGACAAAGAAAAGGACAGACCTTTATGAAGACTGCCCAAGAGCCTCGTAAGAGGTTCAGGAACACTAACACCTCAACCTGATGCTCTTATCATTGCATCAAATAAATATTCCAGAGGATGTGTCACTTTGTTCTCAGTGCAAAATATATGTGGGTTGAAGCCTCCATTTATTCTTGTTTATGACTGTAATCATGCTTGATAATCTCTTTCAGCAAACTGTTCACTTACCAAAATGTCATTCTATGCAGACGATCTTCTCTTTTACCAAAATGGAATCCCTGGAACAAAGTGGCAAGGTCATCCTCCATTTCAGGTGGATTTTTCTTGGGATGCTTCCCAACACCAAACGCTCCTGTGCAACGCAAAAAGTCTGTTTTTTTTTCCTAAGTCGGAGAACTGTGATACCAATAACATCAAGATCCGAGCCTTTTCCTAATTAAATCACTGAATTAAGCGGAGATCATCCACTAATACAAAGGAAATGAAAAGAACAGCTTCTCCACTATTGTGTCTTATCCCTTGAAAACATACTGACCGGCATCCCGGCACGAGCCACGGGCATATAGGTCAACAAATGCCACATTTATGTACTAGATCATATCCCCACATGCATCTTATTTTTTTTTATTAACCCCCACCCACCCCTCCTTTTCCTTTTTTTTTTTGTTGTTGAAAACATCTCCCCACGCACACCACAATACACGTCGCTCTTACTTCTCTCTTTATCTTAATCCCTGGCAGACTTTAAGTGTCTGGCATCGGGGCAAAATCCCAAACTGGAGAGGAGCATGTTTTGGAGACCTAATCCCCTTACCCATAGACTCGAATTGCCCTCAATTCACCTCTCCCAAAGTAGGCCAAGAACAAGGAACCACAACAAGAGACGCAAACAGCTTCACAAGGGCTCAGCATTATCACGCTGCCAGACAGACAGACAAAAGTGACACGCACATACACACAGACTGATGCATGCACAGATGCATAAGCTGGTATACGGTACAGTATGAACACACATGCGTCATGCTGACACACCCAGATGCTAACCTGAAAAGCACGAATGCACTTGTTTTCCATTTCCTGCTCTCGGCAGTCACGGTTTAATGTTTCAGTCGGCCACTGGAAGGCAACAAAGGTCAGATTCACCTCAGCATGTTTATTCTCTCTTTCTCCTAAATCCACGATAACTTTCTTTGATCGTACGGTGGTTTAGGGGAGATAACACCTTGTTTTCAGCGTGACAGGAGGGGCTGAGTATATAAGGTCCAGAGTGTTACAACCACAGGGACCATCTTCACTGAACTAATGCTGCCATGATCAAAAGTATTTGAAAAACTACCAGCTCCAGACAGTATGAAGATGATACAATTCTGGATGTAGCTGTGTCGTGATTTTAGACAAGCAAACATGGATGGGGACAACATTCTAAGTATGTTAAAATTCTTACATTCATCGATCAACTTCACATGATCGTGGATAGATATCAATCCGGTCCTAAACCAACACTCAGAAGGCCACCTGTACACAGTTTTTGGATGATATAGTTATTACTGTGACTTGCAAGTCACAGGGAAGAAACTCCTCATTTCTTATTACCTGCAAAATTAAATTCTGTGGTTCAAAGTCAAGATGAGACACATGGCACTGGTATCTTCAGTACAAAAAAAAAAAAAAAAAATCTTTCTCACCATGGCACTGTCTCATGAATCACGGAGAGGAAGTTTCACAGAGCTGGCTGTGGATCATCCCCATTGCCGTGGGTTTGGTGGGACCTGTAAAAACTTTTATTTTGTAGTTTGATTTAAAATGATACATTTGTATAAATATTGTTTGAATGTTTCACAATCCTTGAACTTAATCTAAAATGGTTGTTTAATCAATGCTTGCACGCTGTTGATGCACTTAACGTTTTCACTTTAACAGCCGCCCCCTTTTATGTGAACTCATGCCAGGGAATCGTGAACAACAGTGCCCCCCTTTGGTCATCAGCGGAAAATCTACCATTACATATTTATTGGACAACATAATCTAAATGTACTGAAATATACTCTATGTAGCTCTATGGAAAGTATGATAACTGTATATAAAATAAGGCAATATAATGTTTATAATATGTTGAATATAATGAAAGTAGAGCAGTTAATGTACACAGGATGAACAGTTATTAGTGCGTTGTACAGATTGAATGTTTCACAATCCTTGAACTTAATCTAAAATGGTTGTTTAATCAATGCTTGCACGCTGTTGATGCACTTAACGTTTTCACTTTAACAGCCGCCCCCTTTTATGTGAACTCATGCCAGGGAATCGTGAACAACAGTGCCCCCCTTTGGTCATTAGCGGAAAATCTACCATTACATATTTATTGGACAACATAATCTAAATGTACTGAAATATACTCTATGTAGCTCTATGGAAAGTATGATAACTGTATATAAAATAAGGCAATATAATGTTTATAATATGTTGAATATAATGAAAGTAGAGCAGTTAATGTACACAGGATGAACAGTTATTAGTGCGTTGTACAGTTGCGGTATATAAAAATCTCTGAAAAACTGAATCAACACAAAAGTGGCTCTCTTGTTGGGGGCCTCAGCAGTGTCTTGTCGATTGCTGCAAGATGACAAGCGTCGAAAGAGATTAAAGGACGGAGCTGGTAGACTTGGATTGTCAGATTTAAAGGCTCATCCGTTGCGTTTCCCCTTGCCTCCCTCCCATCGTTTTCTCCCCGAGCTGCCAGACTGAGATCTGATTTTCCCATTATGCAAATTGTTTTCTGCACCGGACACCGTCATCACAGAGTTTTGTTCTCTTCTTTGCTTTATTATTCTTGTTATCCTGCTTTTAGGTCTCAGAAAGCCCAGATATTTGAAAGATAATTGTAAGTAAAAGGGCCCTGATAGAGAAACGGTTGTAAGGAATTTATTAAATCTTAATTGATGATAATTAAGATGAAAATAAACTGGAACCCAAGTGCTCATTTTTAATAAACATGTTGGCTTATTTAATCCTATTTTACTTTACAATATGGCGACCTGGTTTGGCATATATGGAATGTGACAAAGGAATTAGTAACGACAGAAAATAATTAAAATTAATAAAGTCAAAAGCTTTACGGGCCTTTCTTTGGAAAAGTGTAAATCCCACAGATTAAATCAGAGAGGGCACAGATTGACATTAATCTTCAGAGTGCGTCGCATGAGGGGTCAAGTGCTTTTAAACTGGCTTCATCTATATGTTTAAGACCTTTACATATTTATAAGTCAGCACATTCTACACTTTATGCTTACAAGTAATTATGCATGACATTTTGTACCCATTTGAAATAAGCTGTATTGGAAACTTGTGCATCCTCATTGATTTGTGTTTGTCATTTAAAAACCTTTTCTAACTTTTAACCCACTTTGTTCTTTAGTTCATGTGGTTCTGGACTGTAACTGCCTGGCAAAAGCAAATACACCAGTTTTCAACCCAGTTGTTAGTGACTTTATGACTCATTCATGTTTTTTTCTCTTGCGTTACTCGAGAACACAACATGTAGCACCAGTTACAAGAGGAAGCCGATGACACACACCTCTTGTTAAACTAAGGACACAAACAAAACGCCTTTAGTCAAATTACAAACAAGCTAAGACCCTTTGCTGGCTACCTTTGTGCTGTGACTGATTCTTCAAAAAGTGCCCATCTTTATTAAAATATCTGGATCCAGCACCGGCACAAACAAACATCCCCAGATGTAAAAAGATGACTTGTGCTCCGAATGATAATTGCCACAAAATCCGCAAGAATGCCAAAACGTGAAAGGCAGATGAATTCAATCAGTCTACTACCTTTACTAATTTCCTGAGTGCTGTCTGCGTTCTTTTGTTGTTGAAACCTCTTAAGGCAGCTGTGACACAGAGTGACTGTCCATTCTCAAACCTACACATTTATTCAGAAACAGATGACATGTTGAATTCTACTCAAACTGGGCAGGACTTTAAGACAGCAGACATTTTCTTCCATATGGAGATCCTCCAAAAAGCCTTCCTGTTGCTTTAGGTTCTTTAGAAATAACACGATGATGTTTTAAGGACCACATGATATCAAGATATTATCAAAAGGAATAAAGACTATTTAAATTGTGACTTATGGCTGTGATTTTGAAAACAAAATTATGCTTTTTTACCCCCACAGTGGTACAGTAATAACCCAAGGTACAGACTGATCGTTGTGAAAAACAGTACAGAGTTTAGAGTACCTAACAGAGGCAAGCAGATGCTTTGGTTATTGCCTCACAACAGAGAAAAAAAAATTGATTTGCTGAGTTTAAATCTGAAATCAGCTTACCTCAGTTGCTCCTTGTTTTCTGTAATGAGCTGCTGCTTGTGCACAAGATCCTACAGATACACGGCCGATGGATTAAGATGAGACAAACAACAAAACCTACAGCGAGAGATGAGGGGAAAAGAGAGAAAACACCAGAAATTGAGAGAAAGAAGAAGCTGTTTTGAGAAGCTTATTATTTCAAATGCACAAGTTCACAATTTCATTAAAATAAGTGATTCCCATTGCAATAATGTAAAAGCAGAGAACAGCATATGCATATAGCAGGCTACTCTGAAGATTAGTGACTGGCTGTTTGTCCTCTAGGAACACTTTTCCTTTTGCACTTAGTTTCGTTATAGCATTTATGAATAACATTATTAGTATTATTATTGCTACTGACAGTAATTTGACATCAAATTGGGTACGATGAAAATAAAATATATTAAAATAAACCAATTCATGACACACAGCATAGAAGGAATTTTGTCTCCAACTGTTTTATTCACGTTTTTCCTTTCATCATATTGAAAAATTCACAAATCATTCACTAAAAAAACCATGAATTCTGTGTTATACTCCATTAATTGGCAAACAACTCCTGCACTGGTACATAGAGAAAGCACATCGACGTGTGGCTCCATTCATTAGCATCACAATAGCATTTTCTGGCTCTCAGTATACATAATTATGTTGCTATCAGCATATTAATGTCATAAAGGAGGCGTCACAGATTTGACAGTGTGCGTTGTTTTAGTAAATAATTTGAAAATATCTTCCAAAATTGTTTATTACAGAAAACCTGTTTGCATAAATACATACAAATCATTTGAAATGATCTTATATCATGTCATTTGTTATCGTGAGTCAACTTTACGTGTATGAGCACTGCTTCATGTACATTTGAAATGCAGTAAAGTAAAAATAAATATAGTGACTGGCCAATGATGTAGGTGATAATAAAATAGTTTTAAAAAATGAATTACAATCAATTCTGAAATAGGGTATGTCCACCCATGGAAGGAAAGATAATAATCACTGCCACAATTGAGTCACAAAAATCAAAGATATCATCAAAAACAATAAGTAAGGGTCAAATATTAGAAACTTAAACACTACAACAAAGGTGGCATCAAATGGTTTGGCATTTTATTGCGTGCCCGTGTTGTTGAGGCGCTCCAGTGAGGAAAACAAAGAGTTTCATTCAGATTTACTACTGCAATACTCCCCTCTTGTGGTGACCTTTAGGTACTGATAGAAACTTGAAATCTTGTGCAGCTCAGAGAGAAATTAAAATAGTTTGATAAACCAGAAAATGATGGTTCGACATCATTTTTATAATCAGCTGAAAATGACACTACTGGTATGTATACTATATATCATTAGTGAACATTTTGGTAACGTGTCAGATTATTGATCACAACATCATGCGTGACAGTACATTGTAGCTTGTTTTGGCACTGGCCTTTTCCCAGTTATTGTTATTATTACTTGGACACCCATTGTTCAGGGTGAGAATCCCAGGGAGCAGGTTGTAATTATGTCTACTCATATATGGTGCAACGTGACCCATTTCATTTCTGTAGAATCACAGGCATAGTATGGAAAGAGGCGCAGGAATGGGTCTGAATAAACTAATTTTAGTTTAGTCATTATGAGGTTAATGTTTTTGACTTTGTTGCCATTAGCCGACAGCTGAAAAAGTCTGGTTTATTGGCTCCTAACCTTGTTTTTGGTTCATTTATTCAGATTCCCCTCTCATTTTTCCTTTTTTTTCCTTTAAATGGCTAACACCTATCTCAAGGTCTGGCTTTAAAAGATAAGTCAAGTGACACAAACATAATTACCTTTGCAAAGGACGTTATATTTTTGGTTTGTTTGTTTGTTTGTTTGTTAGCAGCCTATCATCCACAATAGTGGATGAAACCATACAGCTTTTCTTTTCATTTTCTGTGAGTTCCTATAGGCACAGGTTTCAGCTGAGGAAATTCTGGGCTGAATTGGTCAAAAGGAAAGGTCAGGAAAAATTCCCCAAAACTGCCATTTGGGCAACATATCAAACAATCCTGTCTCAGCCAAACCTCTACTTGCTCGATTTGCTTCAAACTTACACCACTCAAGTATAGTGTCAACATTTAATCCCAAAATAACTTGAAAAAGTTTGAAGGTCAAAGATCAAGATCACAACAGACTAGGTTGTAAAAAACAAGACTTCCTGGCTAAAATCCTCGCAAATGTCTGATATTCTTGTCCTCTGTAAGTGAATGTTGGGATAAATGATCAAATGAGGGATTGTTAGGCCCTTGTTGAGTTCTTATTAAAGTACGATGGGGGTGACTTGCCAATAACACATAAACATAGATGCTTATGGGTTGCAAAAAAAAAAAAAAAAAAGCTAATTTTAAGTGACATAACATGCCAAAAGTTTAAGAAACACTTACCTAAAAAAAATACAGAACTAGTTATTATTATGTAAAGGCGGGTCCATTATTAAGATGGATGAAACAGTTCAGAGTTGCAGGCTGTAAACTAATGACAACTGATATCGTGGATCATAATAACTGGATATATTTCCACTGATCAAAGTTGGTGCACTTGCAGTAAGTGCGGCTCTAATGCTGCATTATCATTTAACTTAAGAAGACAGCACATCAGCTCTATATGGCTGAACTGGAAACACCTCAGTCGTGCATCCCTGCAGGAAGAGATCAGCATTAATTAACACTTCGGCTCCTGCTTGTTTTGAAGCTGTTTGACCATCTGGATGCACTTTTTGAATGCTGAAGCCCCACCAGATGTTGCTGTGTCCCTTTCCTTTTTATCCGCCCGACACAGTCTGGGCCCACTGCTGTTTGGGTGTGGTTACAGGTGGAGCCATGCCACAAAGGCTCAAAACGCTTCAATCAGAAATAGGACAGGGGCAATTATTCTTCAAGGAAAGAGAGACATATAGGGAAGTACTCGGAGGAAGAGGCGTCAACAGCTACAGGAAAATACTGAGAACTCTCTCTTTTTGTTGTTTTTTTATATTTTGTTTGAGAAGTTTCTTCACGTTTTTGTTAGCTTTATGAACACATGTAATATATAATTGATCTGTTGTGCTATTTCAAAACAAACAGTATGAAGGTGATAAAAGCAATGCCATCACAGTTGGATAATAAATAGATATATAGAATCGTTTTTATTAAATAAATAAATGGGTGACAGACTTCTAGAACCTTCTGGATGGAAAAAGTGGATGTAACTATGGCGTCAACATGGGTTGGGGGGGCGGGGCGTTAATGCCAATTAATGTACAGTTATGGAAAAGTATTACTTTTTCATTTAATTCAGTAAGTTAAATCTAGAAAGAGTTCAGCGCATAAACAGCTGTAATGCTAGAAGTGGTAGTAACTGTGTAGTTTTTGTTTGTATTTTTACATTTGTACATGATTATTTTGGAATGAAATGCATGGTGCCTGCAGACTCATATATATTTTTTGTTTATTTTTATGAATACACTGGAAGGGACATTTGGGGGATATTGGTTATGTATGTGTGTGTGTGTGCGTATGTGTGGGGGGGTCTATGTGCATTAGAAACAACCTAAAGAATGAGGCATTTAGCGTGACCGCTCTCACGCATCAGCCACTTCCGGGCTGTGACGGTTGGTGCGGGGGGCGTGGCTACGCAACACCTCACTTCCGCCGCTGCTGCCACTGCTGCGCTGTACGAGGGAGGAGGGAGGGAGCGAAAGGAAGAGAGAGGGAGGCAACGAAGGAGACGGAATAAGGAGGGGGAGGGAGTGACGGAGAACCGGAACGGCTCAACAGGGAAGAAAAGAGGAGTCGCCTCCGGTGGGAACCACTGTGAAGGGGCCTCGCAGCGGGAGCGTGCGAGCTCGGAGGCAGGCAGATTAGCAGCGGCGATATGGCTCAGTCGGCTGCTAACGGTGCGGAGCAGCAGGATCTGGCCAGCAAGAGGCTGCACTCAAGGTAGGACCCTCGGGAGGGAAGAGAGAGGAGTCAGCCTCTTAGCCTCCTCTCCATGAACGGCCGCGAGGATAGAAACGCGGAGACGACAGGGAGCGGCCGAGGGGACAGCAGGGAGAGAGGCTGCCAGCTCAGTGCTTCGGCTGACTTAAGGAGGAGCCAGGCAGGCAGAAGTTAGGCGGCCAGAGCCCGCAGTTCCAAGCCTCCGTCCTGGCTCTGGCTCCGGGTCGTGGAGCTGCTGTGGCCGGAATGTACAGACTGAGAGGAGCCTCTTAACGTGACATGTGAACGTAGTGTGTGACAGCACACACCGGGTGGGTCGGGTCGGCGCCGTGCACGGTTTGTATGTGAGTGAGGAGGGATTTGAGTAGCAGCGTCGAACTGTTTAACCTCTTTAAGCCCCTTGTTTATCATGCATTTTGCATATGCGATAACCACATTCACTATTGTTGCTTTTGTACATCATAAAACAACCTTTAACTGCCTTATACGTCAATCAATATCTCATAATGTTATTCAGATTTGATTAAATGTAGATCAATATTTTGTACTACGTTTTATAGTACTAATAATGAAGTCAGAAAACGCCAGAAAATCTAAAAAAAGACCCATTTGTATTCAAATACATATTTTATTCAGACCATAAGATCCTCCCATTTGAGAAGGTGAAAGAAAAAAAGTCACAATTTCGTGTGAAAGCTGACTGAAATGATTAATCAGCTTTCAGTTTTCAATCGTGCATCTTATTAGGGACATGTTTTTTAATCAGACAAGTGGAATTGTACACATAGTCCACCTGTGGATTATGTAGGTCGTGAATGGCTTTATGTATCTAATAATTACATGGCAACATTTTCTGAAGAAACGGTTTTAGTGCGATGCTCCATGACAAATCAGAGTTAATCAAGTAATTTATTGATCGAGGTAAAATATTATAAGTCAACATCTTGCTGTGTGATTACGGGGGTCCTGCAGAAGTTGTTGTTGTGTTATAACTGGAAGTTTAGTGTCTGTGAGAGCCTGCTACAGGAATGTTAATAGCTGCTGAGTTGTGTGACGTGACATTCAGAAGCCCAGCAAGGTTGTCATATCCTTGACAAACATGTACATGCACTCTCATGCATGTTCACCACACAAAGATATCCACGGGGTGACTGTGCATTCTTTTGATTATTATCAAATTGCTGGCTCTAACCTCTGAATGTGCTCTATTTTACAAACAGATAAAGTCAATACATGACCTTTCTGCAATGAGGGTTGTAGGTGTTTGTGTGTGTGACTAAGTAAGTCTCTTTATTTATATAGCACCATTAAAAAGCAGAGTCGTCACAAAGTTCTTCACAGAGGCAGTAATGCATAAATCTGTCAGTACGTATAAAACACAGCAGAGCAGAAAGTAAACAAACGAGAGAGATGGAGTAATTCCATCGAGGCAATTGTTTTTTAAAATGTGACGGCATATCTGAAGTCCACTGGAAATCAGTTAGGAGACATAACCACGAACACCCTTTTTAGTTTCGATCAGAGGTAATACAACAGTATGACAATTCTAATGAAATTATCACAGCTATCAGTGTTATTGCGGCAGTGTTCAAAAAGCACTGATAACTTCACCAAGTTTCATTTGGAAAACTACAAAGGACAAACATTTTGCGTGCTATGCCTTCATATCTGAGTGTGGGAGACTGTTGTTTACTTGTGTTTTGCTGAACTCTATTCAAGAGCTTCTCAAAGCAATTCTTACGCTTATTGATATTTGAAATACTTAGTTCTGAGACTGGATTGAGGAAGTACCAGGACCTTAAAAACCCTCTGGTGACATAAGGCTGTAGTAAAGCTGATGTAAACATGTGCCTCCAGATGATTGCAAGACTTGAAGCCATTGGAAAGAAATTTAGATGTGTGTCAGATGAGACTTTTCGGAGATGTGGCTTATGATGAAAAATAGGTGAAATGCAAGCAGTTCCTGTAAAATGTATTTGTTTTGTTAGGTCTTAGTTCCAGATATGGATCGTGTATTTAAAATAATTTTAGGTTGTGGATAGGAATGGTTTTGAAAGATTAAACTAGTGATATTGCACTGCAGATATTTATTATGCTGTACTTATACATTGTAGTCAGTCAACTATGAAATTGGTTGAAGAACATGACATAAATATCATATTATTGTGAGAAAAACATGCCTGATGCTGAAATTAGCCATGTCATTATATCATTGTTCTGTTCTTTACAGAGACTGTATCAATGATCTTAGGAAATACTTCTTATCATAAGACTTTTTAAGATAAATGTCTAAATCTAAACAATCTAGGATTATTACAATTCCTATCTAGTATCATGCCATCTTGTTTTCTCCCAGTATTTTCTAGGATGATGCAAATATGTAGCCCCCTTAATATTGCTGAAGATAAGAGACACAGAATCACTGAGAATAAAAAGCTGCTTTACAAGAATAAGACAAAAGAAGAGAGGAAACACCTCTGCTCTTACTTAAAGAGACATGCACTGCATAAGAAAAAAAACATTCCTAGAAAGTTTCTCTTTGGTTTCCCTGACAACCAACCCTGATACTGTGTAATTATGGCTGGATTACTACTCTGGGGTAAGAGTTTTGTAGCTACGCCAAGAATAATGGGGACAGCAATATAGACCCATGCTTCCATTGATAACAAAGAGCTTGACAAAAGAGAGCACATTTATCTTATTTTTCTAGAAAAAAAACATTTTTAAACTGACCACCAAAATTTAAACATATCAGACCAAATATTCACATTGTGGTTGCAAATCTAAACATGAGTTGCCGTTTTATTACTGCTTATTATCACTGAATTATTGCTTTAGCAGCATCCACACTAATAATACATTACTGAATATTGCCAATGGCTGTTACAGAGCCATGTTTAGATGGTGTTCCAGTAATTTGGTCTTTACCATGTTTCAGGATGGGTGTGCCTTTTTAACCATGGATGTAAGCTGCTCAGCCTTTTCTCCAAATTTACCCAGTACAAACAAGGTCAATCATGATGCTTTTTTTAGGAACTGTGATTTAATAAGTTTTTTATGTGGATTTAAATTTGTATGTGGTAAATGTGGAAGCTAGGAATGTCCATCTATGTATATGCTATGATGAAAATTCTTGTTGGACTGAATTATTGGATTTAACTGTTAACATTAAATACATTTCAAAGATGGGGAACATGGCCGAGGTTCATTTATATATGATGAAAGAAGTGTTGTTCAGTATTTTGCAGGTCTATATACAGCAGCTTTTGTTTTCAAATATATAGGTTTTAAAAGCAGAGTTTATGGATGCCCCCATTGATTATTTCATTAATGATTAATGTGATGTGTAGTTGGGACTATGAGAATCCAGGCTTTATATAATGGAAAATTCCTGTTCAAATTAATATCAAAAGGTTGGATAACTTCTTTGAATTTGACCAACAGTCCCAAACACAAAGATATTCAGTTTATTATGATATCTGTAAAGAAAACCAAGAAATCTGAACTTAATTTCCGATGCTCATCTAATAGATTATTTGATTAATTGTTCTTGCTCTAGTTGTATCAAGAAGTAGGTCTATCACAATCTCTCTTACTGTGTTTACAAAAATCATTACCTCTTGTTTTATGTCATTATTTTTAAGAAAGAAAACAGTGAAGTGCAGTTTACAGCATGAGAATTAGTACAGGGCTGTTCCATTTATGAAAAAAAAATGTCATTAAGAGCTTGTGGTTTTGAAAATGTTCCTGTACTTGCCCAAGGAATGCAGCCTGGTTACTTTGCTGCATTTGGATTTAGTTGCTGTAAAACCCCACTGAGGACTCAGCCTACATCTTAGGAGTGCTTATGTTTCACTCGGTTTTATTTGACATCAAGGGCTAATTCCTTCTAAATGGCTATCTGCCTCTGTGCTATTATTTATACGTACGTACTTTAAGATAACCAAACCTAACTGTAGCCTGAAGTTTGTCTTCATTTTAGATATAGCACTGTAGCCTTTCTGTGGCAGAGCAACATTATGTGAACAATAAATAAATTGTCATTCATGATTTGACAAAGGGTCATTGTTCCAACTTTGCTGCTTCCCACTGAATGAACAAACTGGGTATAGTTCACCTTACACACAACCGCCTAACTTACTCCTCCAAACCTATCCTGCATGTTACGTGTGCTCTGTGCTGTCATGGTAACAGCACTGGAAGACTGTCTTCTTTAGACCCCAGGCAGGCTATTATGGGATGAGTGGCTCCAAAATAAATCAATTGAAGCGGTAATCAAATGGGAGGATGATAGACTGTGCTGCACACATCCATTCTTATCCCGACCTCAAAGATGGCAAGAATGATAGTCACATTGGGAAATACTCTCACTGACAATAATCCTTTTTTGTCTTGGTTTTGTTCATTGGCCCATAAATGTCTTTCCCATTCACCCTTCTTTCTATACACCAGTTAGGCATCAAGCTCGGTCTCATTTTACTTTTAGTTTGCTGACTTCGATCGAAAGAAGTGATGACATTTTGTAGTCTCTAACTTTGCAACCGTACAGCTTAACTTATTTAATCAATTAGCAAGGTCAGCAGGCATTTTTAAGGCTACACCCTCTTTCCACAATCTGTTTTAGAACTCAGGGTTTTATAGTTAGGCCATGGTTTCCCGAGCACTCTGTCCCATTTGTATTTAGATAAAGTAACCTTATATCTAGGGCTGGGTGTCATTACTCAATACCTTAAAAAATTATTACAACTCCTGCGGTCAAACAATTCCTTCATTTGGTTATTTTATTGTATTTACATAAAGGAAAACATGATAATTTAAATGGTTTTTCACCACAAGAATTTTTAGACTCAATGTGACGTGTTGTTGGCCCACAACCGCCGAAACTACAACCCATACAGTCTGTGGTGTGGTGAAGTTGAATATGGTGCATTTGGCTTGATTTGATTTGAGTAAGCAGGTCAGTGGTGGCATTTTACATAACTTAATACTTCCATTCACATGATGCATATCGAATTAAATACTTGATATAGTAATTCTTAAAACAGTACCCAGCCCAGCCGTACTTCCTCCAGTTTGTCACACAGCCCAGACGTCCTTACAAGTTTAATTATAAAGCCTTCATCAGCCGATACAAATGACGTGAGCATATCATCGTGAGTGACGCATCCCTGGTAGAAAAAATTCAGCCTCGTCTATCCCAGTTCCATTCTCCACTCCATTAATCCAGCACTGCAGTAAACCCACTCCTTGAAAATCATGAAAATTCTGTTCATGGCCATGTTTTATATTCTTTTTTTGTCAGACAAACCTGACTGTGTGGAAAGCAAAGAGAAAGAAAGGGAACATCTCCCTTCTAGCTCCCATGTTATGACCTTGTGTGCAGCATCAGAGCAATTGACGTTAAAAGCAGAGAGCTATTATCCGTTAACTATATGATTGCGTAATTGTAAACATACTCCGTCTGTAATCTTCTCCATCTGAATTGATGTTACACTTTTCATCTATCTAGCTACTGCTCCACTTTCTTGTCTGCGCTGAAGAGCAGCCTTTGCACAGTTTCTAACTTTTTGGGTCCTTCTTTGATGACCTGTTCGTATCTGGTTACTGGGCTTTTTCACCGTGAAGGATTTCAGAGGCGCAGCCTTTTCAACCACTGTTTTAGAGGAAGTTGTTTCTATTTTAGGCACGTTTACTTTAAGGCCAAGGAGATGTCCTTGCATGCTGTCAAGAACTTTCATCTCCAGCGCTTACCAGTTTTAATCATAATCATCCACTTTTCTGTGTGGCGACTTTTATCTGTTATTTCCAGTCTTCGGAAAGAATGTTAGGAGTACTTTAGGTTTAGGGCTTGAATATGTTGCTCCAACAACAGCCTGATGTGTTTACAGTAATACACATCTCTCTGCTATACTTTTGAGTAGTGCCATTTGTTAAACAGATTACATTCAACGATTAACGCAGTTCTACATTTTAGTGCCTTATCTGGAAGTCGAATCACTTTTTTTTTATATATAGCACTAATTCACTACCAAAGTTATCTCATAACACTTAACACGAGAGCTGTCCAATAATCCCCTACAAGCACTACGGCAACAGTGATGGGAGATAAACTACATTTCAGAAGGCAGAAACCTTGAAGCAGAGACTTTAGGTGGGTGGCCGTGTGTCTGGAACTTAGAAGCTGCCGCAGAATTGGCTGCGCAATCAATGTTAAAATGTATATACTTTTTGGATAAAGCTCTAAAAGTCATCTAACACACACAAAAATACATACAAGTTTTCTATAATTGATTTGTCTTAATAGCCACTAGATGCTTACTTTTCAAACCATTAAAATATGTTACATGAAGGGTCTTAAGATTTGAATGAAAAGCCCTTATGGACAAGGACGTTGTCAATAAAAACAGAGGAAATACTGTTTTTATCAGTCAGTGTTGATGATCCAGCAGTTTTGGACAGGTCAGCACGTGTGTCTTTTTCACAGTAGAAGTCAACAAAATATATGTCACAGGGATATGTCTAAAAGATGCCATTAATTAATTTTCCTAAACAGATATAACCCCCCAATTTATTCTAAGACATTTATTCTATCGCATTGAATCATTGAATTAGTAGTCTTTTTTTTTATAGAGTTTGATTTTTGATGGTACGTCACTGCAATCAACAGACCATCTCTCAGTGTCCATTTATATGTAATAGTAGGAAATGCACAGCTATAAATAGCAGAATAATTACATTGTATTCAGTGGACTTGTTAGGTATTGTGATTGCTGTTCTGGCTCACTGATGTAGATAATGGAATCAGGCCATCATCATTATTAATTACGCCTGTGGCTGTTTTCTGTCATCTGCATCATTACCTATAGTATATGGTGTTTCCATTGCCC
This sequence comes from Mola mola, assembly GCA_001698575.1. Taxonomy (NCBI): domain Eukaryota; kingdom Metazoa; phylum Chordata; class Actinopteri; order Tetraodontiformes; family Molidae; genus Mola; species Mola mola. The sequence goes on along the minus strand of KV751320.1, from coordinate 3,126,047 downwards.
TATACCATGTCTACATGCAGTCTACATGCATTCTGGAAGTATGAAATTATTTCCAGTTATGAGTGTATTTTCCTCATAAAACGTCGCTGTTCTTCTTTTGGTGAAAATAGACGTGACATTTAATGTTCCCTTGCATCCTCCTCACCCACAGTCTTATTTATCTTGGCTGGTGACCTAAATAATGTTTCTGCTAGGGTTAGCAGATAGTGGGATTAGTCTAGACCAATCAGTGCACTGTGTGGTCTCTACCAAGGAGGTACGGGCCCTTGGATTAGCAATTGTTCCTCTTCTCTCATCCTTCCTTTTATGTGTGTCATTGAGGCAATGGTCATGCTTAGAAGTATTACACTCGCCTTCTTGTCACCGATTGTGACATCACAACCCTCCTTCTTTTAAAGCATACCTTGTAGAGGCAAGGCAGAGAAATAGATTTCACCACCAAAGCCGAGGCAGGTAGAAGAGGATCAAAGGAGAGGACACATTTCTCATTGAGAGAGTAAGAACTTAACTGGCATAACAGGTCTGGATATGCTCTCTGTAGACTTCTTAAATCAGCATGCTTTTGCTCCGAAATACAATCGCTGTTCTTTTTGTGGAATTTTCTACAATTCCCTCCTGACTAGCCTGGCAGCGGGAGTAGAGGGTTCACCATTAAGTTTTTGGAACATTCTTGAGGACTTGAAAAGCAGATGTGATTCTTGGCTAGTCCTCTTGAACTCTGAAAACTCCAGTTGGATTTTTTCCAGGTTTGCTGCACGACTGCTGACATTTTGGATTATTTATGGAGTAATTCAAAGAACAGTATGGACTTGGGAGACTGGAAAATACCCCTCAAGGGGATCAAACAGCTAATCAACAGCGATAAGTGCACTGAATGATCTGCAGTCTCTGTTGACAGAATTGCTCTTGATACTGACTCTTTAATTGATAAAATTAATCCTTCTAGTCTTGACCTTATGGCTTCTGAGCCTTGCCCACTGACTGGAGCTGAGAGCGCTGTGTGTAGACTGGTCCACCATGGCCCCCGACCTCAAGCTGTGCTCAAGCCTTTACACTTGGAGCTACAAGTGTATGTGGATAAAATGCGAACCAAGCAAAAACACAGGTACTGATAAAATTCCAAAAAAGGACCAGTTCTGTGGTCCATTGATGTGGCAAACCATGGCTTTGCTGGGCAGTCTGAAAATAAATGGCTTCTGTTACAATTACACTCATGGGTGGGACACACAAAAGAGCTTGCACTGAGTGAGTGTGAATTCTCCCAAATTATACCTATATTTAACATGTCCTAAATCACTGATACTACTCCCGCGATGGTTGTAGTGCAAGCTCAATGATTTGAACATTAAGATAATCAAATGTGTCTATGAGCTGTAACAAGGTGAAGGCGAAGATGCGAAATAGGGAACATAGGATGTTTAGTGTGTCTTGAATGTGCCCTTGAAACAAATGAACAACATTTTAAAAAGTTTTCCTCTAACTGTGCAGGTGAAACCACATATGGCACACATCTTTACAACTGTTGGATGGCGCCATTTGGGAAAGAGATTAGATTGAAGAGTTAATCCTTTGGCCAGCCTTTGGCTTAACTCTACGTTGTAGTACCTTATCTGGAGTTTTAAACCAAAGCAACATTGGCTGTGCTTTAGTTCATCCTGGATTAGACAATGAATCTCGGGTTTATACTTTCTGGATACTATTCACTGACGAGGCTTTGTTCTGCCTCTTTGACCTAACACACACACACACACACACACACACACACACACACACACACACACACACACACAAGCATTTTCAGTTTAATACATTGATGTTTTGATTTTGTAATTGTAATAGCAGATTTTTACATGCATCATTGGTTACATGAAGTTTCATAGAATTAGATTGAAATGCACTCATCAAGAAGGAAGTTGTCACCAGAAAAGGTTGCATTACCTTAGTCAGCTGCCAGTTTCCATGGTAACCACTGTATTGTGAAAGTGGTCAGAAGACTCCTGTTAGCTTCTCAGAGTTATTTCTGGAACATGTTCCAGATAAAATTGGATCATCACATGCTTCACATTAATGCATGACCTTATTGATTTATGAATGTTCAAGTAGACTATGAACAATACCATTTGATGAAGTACTCTGATTTTTACTATAGCACAAACTTAGTTTTAATTTCATATACATTTATACTAGCAAAATGTACCTCTCTGTATAACATTGATAGTGCTCATGAGATAATATCGTATCGGTTGTATGACCGTGTAAACCTGTGTGCTCACCATTTAGGATGGAGGCCTCCTGCTTGGAGTTGGCTTTGGAAGGAGAGCGTCTGTGCAAGGCCGGGGACTTCAAAGGGGGAACAGCTTTCTTTGAGGCTGCCGTCCAAGTTGGCACAGAAGACCTGAAAACCCTCAGTGCCATCTACAGCCAGCTGGGCAATGCCTACTTCTACCTCAAGGAGTATGGCAAAGCCCTGGAATACCATAAACATGACCTTACATTGGCTAGGTGATTGTTTTACCATTTTTTATACCCAGAGGATTCCAATGATTAACCTGAAGGTTTTTTGTCATTAAAAGTCAGACTTTATACTTGGTACCAATTGAGATTTTTTTTCTTATGTAATGAACAATCTGTATAGCTGGAAAAAAAAAATGTTTAAAATGGTCTGTACTGACTGTAGCAGATGAAACAGTGTAATTTATAGAAAAATGGAAAAGACGGAAATTCTGCTATTGCCAGGTTGTTATCGTTACACAAAGGCGAAATCTCTTGTTTTGTTCAATATAGTGTTTTAACTCTGGGTGCTAGTTATCACTGCATTCAGGTGATGTATGCAATAAGAGTTAAGGAAAATTCCAAGAAAAAGTGAGGGGACTTTCAGATAGCACCAGACAACTACGAGCTGGGCATTTAGCTTATACGAGCAATCTGCTCCCCTGCAGTGAGTGCAGCTGGTACTTCAGCAGGGAAGTGATCCAAGTCCCAGGGGAGATTCATCTTGTTACATTACAGTCTCACCAGGACCCCTGGGCCCTGGTCCTAGGAAATAAACTTTCAATAAAAACTTAGCAAACAGAATCTCCCAGTCATGTTAGAAGCAAAGCACCCAAATGGCTGTTGTTTCATTGAATGAAACGCTGTAGTCTTTGATGTCACTGAACATCAGTCGTGTTTTTGGATATTTCTCAGAACAATAGGAGACAGAATTGGAGAAGGAAAAGCCAGTGGAAACCTTGGTAACACATTAAAAGTGTTGGGGCGCTTTGATGAGGCTGTTGTGTGCTGTCAGAGACATCTGGATATTTCTCAAGAGCAGGCGGACAAGGTAACACTGATGTTTTTTCATAAAGTCTCCTTTAAATCCAAAAAGTACAAACAGTACATTTAGAAGTTTATTTCATGTTTTGTTTATGTGCTCCAAGTGAAACTTGAGAATCCGTTTTTTGAGGCCGATTCTTTACATTTTACATGAAACGCTATTTTTATATTTCAAGTTACTTATATGTAACGACTTTAAAATGCTTCGTGATTCACACCAATGGATGAATAACACAATTTGTATCTGCAGACAGATCATAATGCGTCCCTTTTTTTACCTATTTTTTCTATCTCTCTTTGCTGTCTGATTGGAGGTCGGTGAGGCCAGAGCACTGTATAACATTGGGAACGTGTTTCATGCAAAAGGCAAACAGCAGTTGTGGGGCTGCTCCCAGGAACCGGGGGACTTGCCCACAGATGTCAGAGACACACTGCAAAGGGCTACTGGCTTTTATGAGTAGGTATTTACCAGAAAATCAAAATCACAGTCAAGAGTCTTGCATATGGTGGTTATTATTCAGGCATTACAACATATTTTCTCTGATTAAATTCATTTGGATGGAAAATTGAGGGAAAAAAGGAATTTATACACATGAAATGCATTTTCTCTGGTATTTCCGTCTTGCGTTTAGCTTCACAAAAAATGCTTCTGCAAAAAATGACTTCAGTTTTACACAACACATATATTTTACACACATTTTGCCTCTAAACTACTAACACCTGTTTACAATTCTTTGTATGGTCCCCTTTTTCAGTTAAATTAATCACTAGATACTCAAACATAAAAAACCCCCCTAAAATTTAATGCAGTTCATGTCGGTTTGGTGTGACAGGTGAATCTTTAGTAAATAGACGGTGTATCAGGACATATGAACGGCTCATACTTATGTTTTAGTGTGCCAGAAACAGGGAGAGGACTGGGCCCAGATGCAGACTCAGGCAGAGCAAGTTCAGTTCGAAAATGTATTTAAAAGTAAATTATCAGTCTGAAGACATCCAAAAATCCATAGACATTCAGGAAACAACAATCACCACATAACAATCTGGCACAAGGGAGGTGACCCTGAAACTAAATATTCACAAGAAATGAGACACAGGTGCAACACATCAAGGTGGGGAAGGTAAAAGGACACAGATGAAACACATGAATGTAAGTGTAAGTCAAGAAAAGACGCAAAAAAACATTTAATTTTTTGGTTCATGTGTAGTTTAGTTTCAGACTGATTACATTTTATGTCTGCCAATATACCCGAAAAACATGGTGTTAGATTATTTCTGGGGATGCACTACAAGAGACCTTTTTCAGAGCATTTTATTGATATAAAATCACAGTTTAATACAGGTGCAAGTAATACAATTTATTTAAGTTCAATCCCATTAATTGTGGCAGCGCCTTTCCAGTGAACCAACATGACTTGCACAGAACCTTCATTAGCATCAAAGTGAACGTGTGTTTACTATTTATTACTATTTTCTATTTCTTGCCAAAATGGCTGCAGACAGGACTGTGCGTAACTTTATTAATGTGACACGTGTTTCTCCCTGAAAATGGTATGCACATCTGCTGTTGCCTTGATAAACAGAAAATAATGAACCCGTAATAAATTATTTATCTCAGCTGGGAATTATCAAGGCTTTTTATAGCTTTTTAGAACAATTGAACGGTCAAAATTGAGAATGGTCAGAGGTGAAAGAAAAAGCTTGTACATGATACGTATTAGTTATTTTTAATTATGATATAAAAACAACATAGAGCTATTTGTATGTGGCATAAGCATTTATAATAAGCTCATTGTATTTAATAATATATGAGAGTAATATTAGGCTGTTGTCTGTTGTCAGTGGATTATTGGCTACATGAATAGAATGAATAAATAAACATCTATATTAACAACAGTTACTTTAACATGACTTACATGCTAATACTAAATTGGTGTGCACTTGTATTTGCAGGATGAACTTGTGTTTGGTCAAAGAACTTGGGGACCGTGCTGCCCAGGGGAGGGCCTATGGGAACCTGGGCAACACCCACTACCTGCTGGGAAACTTTGTCGAAGCGATCAAGTTTCATCGCCAGGTGACAAATTCTAAATGTTTACCAGCATCATATTATTTTATATCAATGCTGTGCCTGGATCAGAACTGCTGGCCTTGTGTCTCCAGAGCAATGACCTGATGCAGCTTCTGACATTGGGTCGTTCACCTGACTGCTATTCACTGACTTTGTACCTTTCTGTGATTTTGCCCTAGAATACACCTGATGTGAATGGAGGGACAAATAATAAAACAAATCTAATCAGTTGTTTAAAAATTATTTGAATTCTTTGACCACCCTTATTTCAGATCTCCCAAAAAACTTTGGTCACAAATCTAAACACATCCTCCCGTTTTGTGCACAGTAATGTCGGTTTGCTTTGTCCAGAACATTAACACACACGTTGGAAAGTGGTTTTTGCTATGTTTTGCTTACATACTATATGCCTTCAGTCTGATTAAACTTTTACATGGTCCCTAAACAGTCCTAGTTTGAGATGATATGAGTATTAACTAACACTTTTGAATACTTTACTATTGCTCAGTCTTTGTCTGAATTACTACAAAGAGCACTGGGTCAGTGGAAGTGGTTGCATTGCACCTAGCTAGCCATGCTAATCCCAGATTTTGTGCAAGTGAATGTGATTGAGCTTTAGGGAGGAGAAACTCTAGGAATTTGGTTTCTTTCTGAGTCCCTGGCTTTTGGCTCTCTCTCTCCCCATGTTTCCTGTCACTCTCATTTTAATATGCTTGTTTCCTGATGGGAGAAGCTGGGCTATTCTTTCTCTTAAATCTTACCTGTCTGACTGTACCATGCAGGGAAGCACACTGCTTTTAAAAGTCCACAAGTGCGTGCAACTCAAACTTAAGTAATAGTCCCCACTTTTACATTAAAAGAAAAATACGGCAAAACTAATGTGAAATGAGATGAAAACTGAACTTTTTACATAGTTTAGCTTTGAGATCGAGAGGGTGATTGAAAATATTGTTTTGATTTGGTGGGATTTGACCTTTTCTCCTCACAGCGGTTATCCATAGCCAAAGAATTTGGGGACAAGGCAGCAGAGCGGCGAGCCTACAGTAACCTTGGCAATGCCCTGATATTCCTTGGCCAGTTCAACACTGCCACAGAGTATTACAGGTGAGGAAAGGAACAAGAGTGACATCTAGTGGAGGGAAGATGACATTGACCACTTTCCACAGAGGCGAATATGTGACTGAAGTACAATATCTCCAGTGTTTAAGTCACTGACTTTAAGCCTCTCTTTTTTATTGTAGGAAAACGTTGCAACTGTCCAGGCAGCTGAGGGACCAGGTGATGGAAGCCCAGGCCTGTTACAGCCTTGGAAACACATATACTCTTCTGCAGCAGTATGAGAGGGCCATAGACTACCACCTGAAACATCTGTACATAGCCCAGGAGCTTACTGATAGGTGAACAATATCGACTGCTTATTCCTTAACATGAATTAAATCAAGTTATTTTTCTAAATTTGTGTCTATGTTTACATCCCATTAGAGTTGGTGAAGGTCGTGCATGCTGGAGTCTGGGAAATGCATACGTATCTTTAGGAGACCACAAACAAGCTCTCCACTATGCCCGAAAGCACCTGGACATCTCAAAAGAAGTGAGACACAGTAATTCTAAAAAACACCTCTGTCAAGATTAAGACTTTTTGCATTCAATCTGACTTGACCTGAGTCGCTCTCTTTGTCTCTTTTTCTCTGCCTCTTTATTTCTTTTCCACAGATTGGAGACAGAAATGGGGAACTTACAGCCAGAATGAATGTGGAGCAGCTGATGGAGGCTCTGGGGGTCAATGAGAGCGACCTGTCACCCTCCAGTTCAGAGTTTGAGATGCAAGGTAACACTAAAAGTTCTATTTAGCTTCTTATGTGAGATATGATATGTCTCTGTGTGTGTTTTACAGTTGAGAGCTTTTTCCCCCCGGTTTCAAGGTTCACTTTCAACTACCTTGCTGGCTGTAACTTCATATGTAACAGACTTACAATCTAACCTTCAGCAAGAAATTAAGTGAATGCATGTACTAAAATACAGTCAAAAAAGTCTATATACATGTCACATTAGTAGCAGAGTAGGATTTTAAGGAGCCATTAATTAGAAGAAGAAGCTTCATTGGCATTGCACCGCGAGATACAACAAAACTGTGTTTGTTAAGTTTGTCATTACTTTTATTGAATGTTTGTAATGGAATAACACTGGAAGCCTCTTATATTGCTATGTTATTAATATTAAATCATTACACTTTGCCTGCTCCCGTCAATATTTTTTTCAGATAGTATAATAATGTGTGTTAATAGAGTTGTGTCATTTACTGAATTTACTGAAAGGTTGTTGAAAAGTTGCCTACTGGGAGGAACTTTCCTAACAGACAGACTCTTTTAGTGAAATGACCTTTCATTAAATCACCATGTCAGTTTTATTTGTCATGATCTAAAAGTAGTGATAATATATGCCTAAAATTCAAACTGTGAACTTAAGTGTAAATTTTTTTTATGACGTTCTTGTTTGCATGTCTTATTTTGCTGTAGATTTTACTCAGAGTAATGGGGTGTGGTATCGCACACACAGCAGAATCTTGTGGTTCCTTGACTGACTGAGGAATGAAATGACTCAATGAACTAAAGACATTATTCCACTTTAGAGCTGCTGTTGTCTTCTCCTTCAGTGACTGACTGGATTTTT
>KV751320.1:3107555-3117963 GCA_001698575.1 Mola mola | reverse complement strand
AAGAGAAGAGGTGTTGCAGAGAACACAAACAGATGTTTGCTTGTATTTGTGCTTGTTAAAGTAAAATTCAGACTTGTTTGCGCTCTGCAAACTGCGGTTATGGGAAGCTGTCTGAGGCTGAGCTGTACTCACCCTTCCATCCCACGTAAACAGAATAAGAAATAATGGCCATGAACCATGTGGAAATTTCCTATCATGGGGTTTTAAATGCCCCACCTGACACTTAGCGTTCATCAATCACCTTGAAATGACACATATTGGTTTTTAAGTGGTTTGCAGATTTTGCGATTTTAACAAGTGCTGGATAAATCCAACATGTTAGCTTGAGTAAGCTAACGGCGAGTGCCGTATGCATACGTAATTTAAATGTAGAATCAACTTGAGGTGAGACGGACACAAAATATGGACAGACATAATAACACACGCTCTGTGTGTTATGTCTGAACCGATGCTAAATGTGAGAGGAAGCAAAGGGTGTGTACAGTTTTACGGTGAGATGAAGGATCCTTGTCTTTCTGAGGTCTTTTTTTAACAAATTAAATGATACGAAGCAGGGAAGAAACTGTGATCTTTATTTGTGCACGCAGTCTGGCTTTAGCTTGATGTTTGCATTCATGAGCCCTCCTCCGGGCAGAAACTCACACCCATGTCCTACATTTCTCTCTTGAGAAGAGCTGGTAAGCAGACTCTTATTCAAATTGCTTGCTAGAAAATGCATATACATAGCAAGCTTCATGGGAGCAATGCTGACATGACAGGCTGCTAATTGCATGCTGTGGTTTTAGACTAAACATTGAGAGATTCTGCAACTACTTTTTCCTGTTTATTTCTTTTCAATAGGTGCAAGACCTAAATTCACCAAGAGAAACAGCATGGAGAGTGTAGAACTGTGGAAGTACTCTTCAGACAAGGTGATTTTTGTCTCTCGCATTTCAGTGCGACAGTCCGACCTCTCCCCAAAGAGTAATCAATCCCACTCCAACAGTGTGTCCTTTTCCTGCAGAACGGTGAGAACCAAGACTCTGAAAGCATATCCAGGAAAGGCAAGAGTCAGCTTTCGCAGCCGGGCAAAAGAAAAGGCTATCCTGACAGTCAGTCGTCAGACGAGAGGCCATGGTTGGACTCGCCAGTGGACACCGATGACATCACTGTGCAAGTCCCACCTCCAGTGCCAGTGAGTAACTGTAGCGTTAAGATAACGAGAACAAGCGGGCAGGAAGGAAGAGACGGGACATCAACTGAGTGGCTAAGAGAGACAGATGAGACAGTAACAGCGCACTCAGTATTTCCTACATTTATTTGTGACTTCTGTGCAGTTATTACGATAAGATACAGTCTAAAACGGACTGTGGCAAGTGTGTGAGACAGTGGGTCTAACTAAAGTCTGTCTCACTGATATACATATATATACTGCAGGATGTATTCGTAAGAGCGCCTGCATTATGTATTAAAATTCCAAATATACAGTTGTAAAAGTATTTGATTTGGAACGAAGAACATAAATACTCCCTAGAGATTTGGTTATTGCAGCTTTAAGGTGATAAAAGGCTGAAATATATTGAATTAAAGTGAAATATTTTCCTCTTTAAATTCTTGCTGACAAAAGGACATCTGATGCTTTATATTCATGCCTAAGAGTATTAAGCATCCTACTAAAACACATGATTCCAACCCCTAGTTCACATTTGCGTGAATGTAAAATATGCCCACCGTTAAATTCAATCACAGAGAACCCACCTGAGAGAAAGTGGGTTTCATTTTTCTCATAGAAATCATCAAGAGGAGCTGAAGTGCTGAGCTTTAAGTTCACTTCAATACATTTACCATTCTTGCCTTATCACACCACGTCAAAACTGTCTTCAGGGCGTCTACTTTAAGGAGAAAATGAGAAAAATTAGAGAGATTAAACTCGGAACATTTGCCTTAATTTCCCATGAGCTTAAGCAATATGATGTAAGAAGTCAGCTGCAGTGTAAAAGGTCTCTCTCATTAAATACCAGTAGTGCTCCATTTGCAGTGAACTAGATTCTTAATGAATGTGCTATTTCGCAGCTGTTGTATACCAAATATGCTGCGCCCGCACAGCACTTAATCATGCCATGTTTCTGTAGCAATGCTGCATGTTGTAATTAGCACACTGACATGCTAGAAATAGGAGAAAATTGCCGGGCTGCTTAATGATAGCTCATCACAGAGTCCTGGAAATCAAGAGCGAGATGTTGGTAATCCTGGTGACATGGAAGCAGTCTTTCAAAGACAGATGCAGTTAGAGGTCAGTGAGAAAGCCAGCACGTGGTTCCATTTGCATGTATCCTCACATGCAAATAGAAAATAAATAGCGCACCCGCTTTGATTATGATTAGGTTGATTGTCAAAATGACAGACATATTATTAAAACAAACATCTTATTGGGCAATGTCAGTGCAATGTAAATAAATTCACCGTGCTTTAAGTTAGTTCTTTGGTTTTTATAGACGGATTCATGTCCATGAGTGTTTGACCGAACTTCAGCATCGTGCTGTATTGATGTACAGCATTTGATTGTCAAGGTCCACTGACATGTATTCATTTGTTTCAAAGCTAGTGGCTGTATTCACATTTTAGTATGTTGTAATGGAACTTTAGATCTTCACTGACTTCTCATTTGTATTTAACATGGCTGAAACGTTGATCTTGAGAATTGGCACTTTACTACTGTATTATTGGATATAATGCTCCTGTCACATTCTCCCAGACATTCCGCTCAAAATGACTTGTACATTTGGAAGCAAGTGTTTCATTTATAAGTGAAGACGGTTGATTTCTTCCGCTGAAATGGCAACTTTGTCTCATCCATTCACACACTCCCACTCTCTCATTTTCGCCCCCTGTCACCCTCTCTTCTGTTTCTCCTACCGTCGCCATGTGTTCCTCTCTCTCTTGTCCCGTCCCTTTGGCCTACTTGATTAATTGAGCAATGCAGAGGGTAGAGTGAGGAGATCACGGGGCCAAGGACAGAGGACAGAAACTGTTGTTAAGTCATTGCAGATATACAAGCAACCAGCCTAAAAATATCACATGGAGGCTATTTTTTTTGTACATGTCAGAAAAAGTATCAATGGAGCTTTGTTTTAAAAGTTTTCTTTTTAAATTTCTTGTCCTTTGGATGAAGGTCATCTCTGGTGGCCGCCACTGTTGGCATGCACTTTACTCATAACTATACCCAACTGTACCCTGCACCCATCTGCCCACCTCCCCCAACGCTCTCTGATGATAATGTGACCTTGATCACAGAACTGCTACCCCCCTCCACATGGGTCAACACTCCCCACCCCACTGCCTCCCATAATGAGTTATTTTCCCACAGTGGGTGAACGGGACAAAAATGGCTGGAGAGCTGCAAAGATGGAGAGTGAGATGGGAAAAAGAAGAGAGAAAGACAGAGAGGAGGAGATGGCTGGAATAGAGAGACACAAGAGGAGAGGGAATTAGAGAGAGGGAGGTGGGGGGGGGGAGGGGGGCTGATGTAAAGTGGTGGGTAACTAGGGAAGAAGGAAGTGTCAGCCAGGCGTGTGGACTGAGAGGGGGAGCTCAGAGAGACATGAGAAAGAGAGAGAGTGAGTGGGATTGCTAGAGGACAAAGAAGTGCAGCTGGTAAGATATTTTTTATGTTTTACAGCTTGAATAACAACATGATGCAGAGGACAACAGAGGTTATTTGCTTAGTTTTCCTTAAATTTGACACTGCAAGTGGCACTGGTGTATTTTCGCTACATTTATGTATTTGTTTCTTAGAATAGAGCAGTGAAATCAGGTGTCAATGACCTACTTCACATTTAAATTCCAGTTAAAGTTAAAGGATTCATATCTTATTGTGGCTCACTGGTAAATTATAATACTAATACTTGTTAATGTGGCTTTTGAGGGCGGTAAATTATATACAATACATCACATCTCTCTTTTATGGAGTATGTTTCATTAACTCTCATATTTAGTATTTATCAATGCTTAAAGTGTCTGATTTTTCTTGCATGTTTTTCACAGTAAGTACCTTGATTTTACTTTTAAATTTAATTGGTTTAATTGAAAGTTCTGGCTGCTGTCTTATAGAAAAGGGTGATCAGGAACCTCTTCCGGAAGCTAGTTTTAGTTCTTTTTTCTTGTCCGGGTTTGCAGATTAACAGTCATAGCAATTCGTGTGTGAGGTTCCAATTATTTTCAGATATCTCTAAATAGTGACTGGGAAATTTGTGGGATTAAAGAAAGATTAAAGAGGAAGTTTTTTTGTGTCGTATTATATTGTTCAAAGCTACAGTTGAAAACTTATACTTGAAGATTTTATGAGGTCGCTGCCACAGATCCTCTGTATCACCAAAATAATGCAAATGAGGTTGGATCTTTTTTTTGCATATTAGTACATAGCCCTGAGACCGGAGCTCGTAAGATTTTTCAGACTCCGTGACATCAGGATTGGCCACCAGATGGCGTTTTTTCATAAGAAAAGAAAGTGATTTTCGGGGGTATATGTTTACTCTCGCAATCGCATATCGATAGTTGAATTATTTTGTTGACAGTTTTTTAGTCACATACTCTGTGGCTCAGTGTCAGCAGAACTGTGCATTTAGTCACAATTTTCAATTACCATTTTAAGTTACAGAGATAAAAATGTGAGAATTGAGAGCAGATTCCAATTCGCATACTGTTAGCAGTGATTTTTAAATTGTAAGACTGAAGGAAATGCACCGTTTAACAGACAGACACAAACACAAACTACGGTACATTTATAATGTTTCCAAGGATCAAATTGAAAATGAATTCAAATTTTTTTTTTCCCACCAATTAACATGTCATGACTCTTGACATGTAGAGCAATCTACACCAAATTCATTCATTATCAGTTAATTTAGTTATTAACTGAACCAAGTATATAACAAAAGGCATCAAGACACTACATAGTTTACGTTCTTTTTAATCTTATTTTACAGTTTACACACTTTATATGTGCTCTATTTAACTCTCTAGCTTTACAAGTTGTACTGTATGATAGTGTACCACCATCAGGGTCTGGGCCAAGGTAGTCTCAGCAAGAAAACCCTCGTTTGTGAATCAATAACATTATTTTTTCATCCACAAGCTCTCTGTATTGGAAATCCTCATCTAACTAGTCCCGAATTTAATTCATTTATCTTCTCGTCCTGTTTCTTGGACCGAGGAACAGTTCAACATAATCGGGCTGTCAGATTTAAAGAAAGCTGATCCCAGGAGTAACTAAACAAATGACAGCATGTATAAAGATAAATGTTTTTTGCCATTGTGTGTTGTCTTTTTCATGCAGAAGCTGGGCCGTGACCCATCCGATGAAGACTGCTTCTTTGACCTCCTTAGCAAGTTTCAGAGCAGCCGTATGGACGACCAACGCTGCCATCTCGATGAGCCACAGAACGGAGAAGATGCTGCAAACTCCATGTCATCCCTAAACGAGATGATAGGTTGGTCGAGAACATCCCTCTTCAGAAGCCTGAGATTATCGAATACATTTGGACTAATGAGGCTTTCGTCTCTTTCATTAGATCCTGCTATTACCACTTCCCCCCAGACAGAGGAGCTGTTTGACTTAATTGCCAGCTCTCAGAGCCGCCGTCTTGATGACCAGCGGGTCAATGTCGGCAGCCTTCCGGGTCTGAGGATCACCCATAACAACCTGGGGCACCTGGTGGGTGAGGGAGATCATCAAGAGCCCAGCGATGACTTCTTCAACATGCTTATCAAGTGCCAGGTGAGGCTGCAACTCTCATATGACTTCTGAGTGGGGAAATAATTAATATCAAGCAGTGGCATTGAGTCTCTTTTGCCCTTTCTAAATGCAGTCCTCCAGGATTGATGATCAGCGGTGTTCTCCGCCAGAAGCAGGCCAGCACGCCCCCACAGTGCCTGATGAAGACTTCTTCAGTCTGATCCAGAGGGTGCAGGCCAAGCGTATGGACGAGCAACGCGTCCAGCTGCCCACAGACGACCAGGACAGCCCCCAGTCCCCTGATCCAGGGCCACCAGGGGGCTTTTCCAGCTAGGACTTTGTGAAGAGTGCTAAAAAAAAAAAAGAAAAAAGGAAACAACATTTGATGATGGCGCTGAAGGGTGAACTAACAAGATTTATATTAACGTGACAAATCCCATGTGCAATAAGCGGCGCCCCTGTCAAATGTTGCTTGATGTATTATGTTTTAATGTGAGTAAATATAACAGGAAGACAAGCGAAAACATGTTCAAGACAACAAGATAGAAACCAACGTGAAATATAAACTCAGTCAAATGCCTTAATCAGCATTTTTTTTCTCAGCCTCAAGATTGTATTTGCTGGTTTCAGAGGTGCTTTGCAGAAACACATGGTAGACGTGCAGCAGGAGTCCCGGAAAATCCAAAAAGGTTTAACGATACAAGGAGAGTGGGTTTAAACACAACAGACAGATTTGCACTGAAACCTGGTCCGGTTCTGTGAAGACAGGAACGATAATGTTTATATCAGCTGTCTTCTGGTCGGTTCTGATCAACCTTGCTGTTGTCATTCAGTCTTTGTTGTTTTCTCCGCAGCTCGTCGAAAAACTGGTGTTACTTGTGCAGATACAGTGTTAGGGATGTTTATCCAGTATTAAACCAACTGCTTTGGACAGTTCAGACTTAAGTGAGAACCAAGTTTTTGTTTATCTTTTTCTGACTGACAAAACACATAAAAGTCATTTATGTGCACGATGTCGCAGTAACACAGGTTACTGGCGAAATTATGAAATGACTGCTTTTTTTTTTTTTTTTTCTAAATCCAAGATTAAAGTTGGGTGATAATTCAAGCTCAAGTCAATGTTTCTGCTTAGCTTTTACTGCTTACTGCCATTTCTCAATGTACAGGTAGAAGCCAATGGCTAAGATTGATGTGTCATATTTTGAGGAATCTAATTTCATGGACATTACTGAAGCGCTCATTGTAGGTTGTGATGCCTCCCTGTGGTCAAAACCCTGTATTACATTTGAAAGACAACCGTCTATTCTCGGCAGTCGAATATTCGCAGTTCACAAATTTAATATGATATTGCAATACGGTGCAAAGTATGACGATCCTGCGACCTTTCCTCTGGTTTCAGCAACAAGTTCTCCAAGCTTGTACCATATTTGTGGAGACTGATCTCCTCCAGTATCATCTCATTTAGTGAAGCAGCAAGATCAGCTTAATTCCACTACATTTCTATCCATGATGCTATGATAGTTTGAAAGATTTGGCTGTACACAGCTTCTTTATAATGAAACTGTGAGAATATTTGACCTTACCTATGGGCTTGCTTTCTATTCAGAAGTAGCGGATACCTCATTTTTGTACCTCAAATCTTATGAACCTTACAGATCTTTGAGGAACAGGATGGATCCAAGTTCATAGTAGTTATGTTTAATTCGTATATCTCTGAGAAACAGCGCATTGGGAGCGGAAATTGGGAGGTTTGTTTTCCTTATTTGTGAATTAACACTTTCTAAAGGTACTTGGTACGCTTCTATTTGTCTCGGCCATAATTTGTACATATAAATGTATTTTGTATTTATGTTCTGCCCGAGGACATGAATGTGTCCCCTCATGCTTTTAATAAAATTTTTCTGATGTTTGTTTTTGGCTTTCAATTTTGTTCGGGCTAAATAATAGATAGAAAAAAGTTTTGTGACAGTTGCACGCATAAATTCTAAGACGTGAAACATTCGCCTCTACGACACAGAAATATCCCATTCAGCACGCTGGAAATTCACTCCACAATGCACAGAAACGAGCAACCAGTCCATTGGATTTGCAAAGATCTAATCTTCTGGTGGAGCAATGTTCACCAGCTGACAAAACCTGTTGGTTAACTCTTGCATGAGCAACATTCAGAGGAGAGAAAAAGAATTTATTCAAGCACAGATGGCAGCTGTGCCAGTGAAGTCATAATTTTAAACTGCCCTTCCCTCCGTCCTGCTCTCGTTTCACCCCTGCCTCCTGTCCATCACCCTCCCTCTCCTTGTCCAGGCTTGCTCCTTCTTACCCAGAATGCAGCGCAGGCTGAGCAGGCTCAGCTGAGCTATAAAAAGGCACATCGCGGGAGCGGGAGGGCTGCCGTGCAGCAGGAACTGTGCAGGGACGGGGATACAGGGACGGCAGCCCCCTTGTACTGGGAACCAGAGCCTCAGCGCCACAGAAAGGTCAGTGCAGAGGACGACGGCTAAATAGGGAAAGTGCAATTATGAGGGGGGGCTGGGACTAACTGGCAGAGGTGTCAGGAGAGGAGCTTGGGCAGGGCTGTCTGATGGGATGGGGAGAGTGAGAATAACAGGACGCAGCGGTGAGCTGTCAGTGTGGTTAGTCACACCGTTTAAAATGGTTGACAGTGTCTGAAGAGAAGACGTTCGGCTCTTCTGTGTCTCTCACACTGGTGCCACCGAATGAGTGTTATTTATTTGCTTTAAAAAAAAAAAAAGGGTGTTTCCCCTCAAATTTCATTGCAGGCTGTTGGGAATCACAAAAATACTAGCATTATGATGCACCTTTGAAGGACATTTTCCCACAAGCTGCTGAAGCCTGTTAATTCCACTTCCATGCATCTAACGCCAGTAATGTTCATTATCATCCGACGGAGAGCCCGAGTACTATTGATTCCTCTTTGCTTGTTATTCAGAACACACACGCATGCACAAGCACATGCACAAGAGTCACAGCTAAAGCACCAAAGTGATGTCGCTCCATCCTTCTACAAACATCATGGAATAGCTCCCACTGCACTGACGTCAAAGGGTCCCCTTTTCGCCCTTAAAGGGACAGTGCGCACATTTAATACATGGCGCCTCAGTGACCAGTGGTGCACTGAGAGAATGCACAAATAGATCCTATGAGAACTTCTCAGTGCTTTCACTCCTGTTGCTTCTAGAGGCGGACAGCGAAGGTTTCATTCCCACGTGATTTTTAAGAATGGTAGACATGCTTTCCCGTAACAGCTGCAGACTGGGTGAGGCTTTTTTTAGCCGGGGCCGAACATTAGAAAGCAGGAAGAAGGACTGAGGGTGGGACAGGCAGGACGGAGTTGCATTAGTGGGACTAGGGTCCTTGGATTTCAATTCATGGGCAGAATGACAAAATCAAAGGTCTCCATGGTTGATTCTGCGTTAACGTTGCTCTGGTGTTACAGGATTCATTGGGCAACATTTATACAGCCTTGTCCTCATATGTTAAAATCCACTTCAAACATCTTGCTACTAGAATAATATCCTTTTTAAAAATTTTATTAGGCCATGATAGGTCATGATACACTTGGATACGTTGAGAAAATTAGCACTTATCATTATAATGAAGGCTTTAAAACCAGGAAAAGACACTAAACGGGGTACTGATGTCTAAAATCTCCGATGATACATATTGTCACTGTCATTGTCAAGATATATATGGTACATGTTTCCCAGAATGTCCCATGAATGGCAGACTCACACTGCAGCAAACGTATCACTGCATGGTAGATTTCCGTTCTGTAGGGCCTCGTAATGTGGTTTGCACACATGCATCAGAACCAGGACACATCTGACACGCCAAAGAAACAGGAGACCCAGACGACGGCACCATAATTGGCCAGAGGGGGATTCTCAAACAGGCTATATGCTGACTCGGATGCCAGCCTCCAAGTGACATTTACAAGGACCGCAGGGTTAACGTCCGGCGAAGTATAACTGGAAACCTGAGAAGGGGCTCGGCCTGCTCCGAGGAGTGTTGCAAGTGAGAATCGCAGAACAAAATGGTTGTATTTGCAGCTTTTGTGCGGACTTTGATACCCAACATTCCTTAAACTGGCACTATAGTGTTTGCATAGCGCGTAAACGGCCGCATTGTCTAAAGGTCGAATTCAAGTCTTTTTCAAGTCTCTCTAATGCAACTTCCCCACCTTGTCAGTAAGTCTAACAAAAAAATGTAGAGTATCACCTATCAAGACAAGGATGAGACGAATTCAAACATCTTATACTCATCATACTTTTATCATTTGAACCCTGTAGCGAAAGACAGTTTTGATTCTGTTTATGTTCTTTTGTATCCCAGCAACCTTGGGTGGGAGCAGCCGATCTGAAGCTCAAACGTGTATGAAATACATGCAAAATAGACATTATAATATTAGTCGGGGCGTCATCAAAACGCCTCACAGAGAACTACTGTGTCGTCAAAACTGTAGCTTTTTTAAAAACACGCCTATTTTCAACCTGAGGCACATGACACAAGCAAGCAGCTACTTGCACGTATCCATTTACACATACCAGTCAGCACTGGTGAATTCCAAAACCGTCTTCCTCATTTCCTATGACTCAAAGTCAACCAAAAGAGAAGCGCAAACAGGAAACCATGTTGGTGTTTTCTTTACATATATTCTATACCAACACTGTGTAA
>KV751320.1:3091521-3107508 GCA_001698575.1 Mola mola | reverse complement strand
TGCAACCAAGCGCGGATGAATCTAATATTTTATCAGCGATGACCTTTACTGTAAACAGAAGTAGGTGTGTTTACATTAAAAAAGTCTGAAAAATATTAACACGCACATAGTCCAAAGCAACATCGCCAAAGATACGAATACCGGCATTTCTACATTAGATTGTATGTGCTGGAGGTGCAAGAGAGAAGCTTTACAGTGTGAGCAGTCTTGTGTAAGAAGTGAGAGAGAGTTATTTGGTGCAACGATAACTGAATAGGCGCCGTTGCGCAACACCTACCGTTTAATCTCGATTCAGCACTTAATCGCTTTTGGGATGCAAAACATGAAACTGGCTGTAGTGCAACAGCAGCATGTAACCATATGGTTAAATACTGAAATCAGTAAGGCACTCCACATAATAGAATTGGGAAATACTGAACGTACACTGTACAACAACAGTACGGCGCAGGAGAAAAGTGTGACGTTTAAGAGAGTTAAGGGCGAAAAAAAAAAATTCTTCAAGAGAGCGATAAGGATGTGCAACATTTAGACGGGTGTGCTGGGGTAAAGTTACAGGAAATAAGAGCAGGCCCATATGATAAAAAAACAGTAAGTGCAGGTAGAAGATGAGCTGCCTATAGACTCTTATTGCAAGTGGTATGAGTGACTTTTTAAACTGTTCTTTGTGACAGCTGATCACGAGGGGGCAGGGCGGTGGCTTTGTACGCATCCTCAGCATTTGCCAACAGGATGTCCAGTGTTTTCCCATATTTTCCTGTGAAGTGCATTCAACAAACTGGTGATAAACTGGGTTAAGAGTTAAGTGCAAATGTACATGGTTAAAGTCACCAGTTAAGGTCACCATACTACGTAATACTGTGCAGTATTACTCATTATACTTCTACTCATTGTAATATCCATTTTTTTTCAGGTGCAGTTACATACTATATATTTCTGTACTCATCATGTGTTATTAGTTACAGGCAAAAGATGCACAGTACATCACAGTATATAATCTTGATTTAAAAAAAAAAAAAAAAGATTATATGTCGTGTTATAGTTATTTCCTTTTTTTCCCTTCGATTTTGTCTCTCATGATGCTGCTGTGACCGGTGAATTTCTTTGATGATGGTTCTTTGATGAAGTCTTATGTGGCATTAAAGACTTAAAACACATAATTTAATGACAGAAGTATCCCAGTATAAATAACACCACTGTAGGGGACAATTCTCACGCGAGACAAGGTAAGAATGTAAAAGCTTTATTCGGGTCAGGTTTAGTTAATTTTGTTATCCGACTTTCTCGCTCGCTGTCTCTCCGGGACATTAAAGGTGACCAAAAGAAACACACCGTTAATGTTAACAGACTTCCCTGACCTTTAACAGCTCGTACCCCCGGGACGACCCAAGTGTGTTTCGTAATGAGGAACTAAAGAAGAGGCATTCAGAAGGACACAAAGCTTCTGTTCACTTTGGATGTAAACAGGAACGTAATTACACTGAGGAACTGCTGCAACCGGATAGGATCATATTTATTACTTATGTAATTATACGTATTTATTATTTATGAAGGGTTGGTACATCCTGGACAAGTCATATGACAGTTAGAGACAAACAACCATCCACACTCACATTCACAGGGAGAACATGCAAAATCCGCACAGACACGCACTGACCTGGGAATCGAACCCAGGACCTTCTTGCTGTGAGGCGACAGCGCTAACCACTGCAACACTGTGCCGCCCATGATTTTAATTATTTGTATTGAGGATAATATGTAAATACCAAATGAAAAATAAAATATTTCTTTTATATGTGTCAATAGACTCCCTAAATACATTCTGCTTGACTCTGTCTGAGTGACTCTCTGGTATTGGCTGTTGATAAAATGTCCTGTGCATTCATTTACTCTTCTTGTGTCCTCTTCTGTCTAGTTGAAGGAGACCCCTCGTCTTAAGCAGCACAATGGCAGGTAAATAATGATTCACTTAACACGGACTAATGATTTACTGATGTGGAACTTTTAAACGTGTATTTTTAACGTTCATCTACCAGTTGAAACAATGAAAAAGGCTTATGTTTTCTCGGACTCTACTGCCCTCTTATGGATATTTCTGAGAATGCATCGGATAGTTGCATTTCACATGTTCTGTACACAAGATGATGTACTCAAATGTGATATTCAATTGAATAGACAATAGATTTATTTAATAATCCATTTGATCAGCAGCACAACGATGTAAAAATAATAAAATTATCACATGATATCTGAGAGTTACACTTTTATCATATAACACCATCAATAAATCAATTTTCCCATTTCATTTCCCAGATTTGTTAGATTTATAACAGAATTTTGCCGTCGTTCCCCGTGAAGATATAGTTGGCTGCATAATAGGTGACAACAGTTGCCGTGGCAACACTGTTTGAGTAATAGCACAAACCTGCACCAAAGCATGCACAGTCGAGCCAGCCTAGCTTCGCCCTGCAACCAAAAAAAAAAAGGGAAATATGTGTACTGCTGATTCCACTGAATGCCTCTCATCCTCATTTGACTGTCGAGGTGGTTTGTTACCAAATGTTTTACCAGGGAATATGTTACGAATGCTTTCTACATC
This sequence comes from Mola mola, assembly GCA_001698575.1. Classification (NCBI taxonomy): domain Eukaryota; kingdom Metazoa; phylum Chordata; class Actinopteri; order Tetraodontiformes; family Molidae; genus Mola; species Mola mola. Next base: position 3,104,912 of record KV751320.1, on the reverse strand, counting down.
CCACGCACAGTAAGGACTTTGTCAACCTCTTCTGCTCATGTTCTCATTTCAGACAAAATTAAAGATGCCAAGATCATCTTTGTTGTGGGTGAGTATAAGCTCAGTCCAAACGTGGTCTCACTTTGGGCCTCGCAACACCTTCAACACTAATGCACTCATGCGTCTTGTTTTAGGTGGGCCTGGCTCTGGAAAGGGCACCCAGTGCGAGAAGGTAGTTGCAAAGTACGGCTACACCCACCTGTCATCTGGGGATCTGCTCCGTGCCGAGGTGGCTTCTGGCACTGAGAGGGGCAAGCAGCTCCAGGCCATCATGCAAAAGGGAGAGCTTGTGCCCCTGGTAAGACACGGGGATCTATTAAATAGTTCCATTTCATTAAAAGAAGTTTTGTTTTCCTGTTTTGCACGCAGTACTAATAAACGTGTATCGACTTGTCAAACAGAAGAATGTATATGCTCTTATAGTTGTTACTTTTATTACAGTTACAGAGTTATAACAACCATTTTTTGCTGAAACTGTCAGTACGGGATGTTGAACTTCCAGGTCATTTTGGATTAGGCCAGAATAATTGAAACACCTGTCACTATAATAAACTGGCCTGGAGTGCATTTTCTAGCAGAAGTGGCATATCATTATAAGGATTGATCATAATGTCTTGGGTGTGCTTTCAGGACACCGTCTTAGACATGATTAAGGACGCCATGATCGCCAAGGCTGATGTGTCCAAGGGCTTCCTTATTGATGGCTACCCCCGCGAGGTGAAGCAGGGCGAAGAGTTTGAGAAGAAGGTAGGAGGCGGCGTGAGAGAGGGGTTTAAAAATAGCCCTGGCGCCATAGGAAGAGCTCGAGTTGGCAAAATGTCTCTGACTGCAGATTGGCAAACCCTGCCTGCTGCTGTACGTGGACGCGAAGGCGGAGACCATGGTCAAGAGGCTTTTGAAGCGCGGTGAGACCAGCGGCCGCTCCGATGACAACGAGGAGACCATCAAGAAGCGCCTGGACCTGTATTACAAAGCCACCGAGCCAGTCATTGCCTTCTATGAGAGCCGCGGCATTGTCAGAAAGGTGCGTGCGGCTGCTGCCGTGGAGAATTTACATATTTTCATACTTATCGTACCATAATAAATCTATTCTCACTCACTGTGTCACCTTCTTTTGCCCAGGTCGACTCCGAGCTGCCCGTGGATGAGGTCTTCAGCCAAGTCTGCAAGGCTATTGATGCACTGTAGTAAAACGACATAACTAGATGAGCTGGTTGTTGTTGTTTTTTGTATTGTATTATATTTTTTTATTTTCTCAGACTTTTATTTCATAAGGGCAGATGTTTAACAACAATAGAAGCATTAATCTTCCCACTCACTTTAAAGTAGTGGAGGCCATTAAGGTTCAAAGATGCCCTAAGTGTACTCATAATCCAGCAACAGGAATCTGAAACTCCAATCTCACAGATCGATGCGAGGAATCCCATTATTTCTTTACATACGTGGGTGTTTCCATGCCACGTCTCAAAATGCACTGCACAGATGATCAAATCTCCAAATGTTAAAGCACTATGCTGTTTCTTAAATTACTTTTCTTGGACATCATTCACAACTTTATTTAAAAACCCAGAAACTTTATATATCTGTTCTTTATGACGATTTTTACATGTAACATGGATGTGTATAAAGTGGCATATTTAACAAAGAGAAAATTAAAGTATGAGGGGAAAAAATATAATATTGGATATTAGTTTAGTTGTGTCGCCTGTGTTTGCATATCTTCAAAGACGCCTTTTTAGACGAAATGCAATATTTTTACCACTCCATCATGACCATTGCTGAACAATCGCATAGACATAAACATGGGATTTTTTTATAACGGGAAAAGGAGGAATGTTTTATTATTCAGAAACACTTAAGTCAAGGTGCAGGGGCATGTAGACACAACAGGATACAGGATGCACTGCTGCAGCCACGGCTCACTCCTGTTATCATCACTTCTCCTTTGAGCCTGTAATGATAAACAGATCTTCCTTTACCTCTCACCTTCCTCACACACACTAGTGTCCAACTGGCCAAGTAAACACTGCAGCAGGTATCCGGACTACTCTCCAAGGAGTGCTCTGATCATGACTCTGCACTGTCGGGATTGGGAACAGGAAAGCCGGCCTCTGAGGAGGGGGGACAGGATGCGTCCATCGGAAAGTAAATCAAGAGCAGGCGTCGGCGCACGCTTGCGTTAGACGAGTAAGGGATGCTGCTTGAATGCCTGGAATGCATGTCCTTACCTCATAAAGGTGCAAAACAAAGAGGGATGAAGACGGGGGGGGGCAGTGGCATTCATCACATATTACAGCAGAACGAGAAAGGGGACGTGTTTGTGAACATGTCTGTGTGTGTCCGGGCAGAAACTTAAATGGGTTTGGAGGAACCCAGTGAACTGCTAATGAGAACACATGAACATTAAAGGCAAGGTAGCTTACAGGCCCGGCGTGCTGCATTTGAACACTGACCTCCTGTGGTAGGCAGGCAGAGGGCGACGGGACGTATCATTTCCCATCAACTCAAACCTTGATATCTAGTTATTTTAACCCTGTATAACAAATTTGAAATTAATCCAAAAAGGCCCTAAAATAAAGATGTGGCAAGATACATCTGATTTATTTTTTTTAAAAAACAGGTCGATGCATTAACTTGTGGTAAAAGAATCAACTGACATGCACCTATTCAGGACAAGGAACGATTATTCATCCATTACACGTAGAGAGGTGTTAGCAATAAGCAAAGGTAACCACCTGTTCACTGTATGTAAGGCTTTCACCTGACACAAAAGGAAACTAAACGGTGCGTGCAAACTTTCCAGTTAATGTAGCTGCACACTCGGACCTACAGTAATTATAAGGGAAGTGATAGAGTATGTAGGCAGCCACATCACAGGCAGTTCGGCTGATGATATTACACTATAATATACTATGAATGTGCTCACCCACAGATATGATCCTTTTGATTCTGCTGGCAGATGACTGTGCCAGAACCACCCACTTACTGTAACGGAATCTAAGCCATGCTACCAGCAAAAGCTCTGAATTATAGTCAAATGTGAGCTTTTTCCATCGGGATGTTTCTTCAGTAAAGGCCCCGTCAGTTAGCCACCTTATGGGAATGCGGATGCACATTCGGTGACTTTATAAAGCTGACAGGCTTCTGTTCACACGGTAACAGTCTCGGATATGACCGCTGCAAGGCCAGGCGTCAGATCTTTCCTTGGAGGACCATAAGGAAATGAAAATGCTGGCGAATACTCTTGACTTGCTCCCTCTCCCTCTTCCCTGCAATGCACTGTGGCGGACTGGCTGGCTGGCACCACAGAGACCCAGTGGCACCGTGCGGGAACCAATGTCAAGCTACGATGAAAGACGGCGGCCGATTGTTTCCTGTTATTGAAACACTACTCATGGGTGGGGGCGGAGAGTTGGTGGCGGCCTAAAATAAATAGGAAAGCCTCTGAAGGAGAGTGCTACTGTACAAGCGTTCTCTGGCCAGCCTCAGATGCGATGGAGAGCCTTACGTCAATATGTCACGTCAACTACAAGAGGAGCAGAGTAGAAATGTTTCTAGTGTGGTATCCTGTGTGCGTTTCTTTGTTCCTGCTGCCTGAAGGGATGGGGTCAAGGCAGGTTCAATGAGCCGAATATCAACTAGACTCAGAAAACACAGCTCTGTGGATGCCTCCTGTGAATGCACTGTGGAATTCTAGCACTCTGCCACGTAAATTGGTCCAACGAATCATTAAGCACTTGTGATCCGCAATCACGGATTGACTAGATGGGGCCTGTCGAGTAGCTGCAGTTCAAGTGCCCACTGAACTCAATTTAAAATTAACGAGGCGGCTGAGTTGTTTTGTTTTTTTTAACTTACAGTATTTTGTAGATTCTAATTAACGGAAAACATCTATAATATTGTTTTGTTGCTCAATTGAAGGACTATCAATCATTCCTGTTATGGTATTAGCTTTTCTTAAATATCAGGGACATATCTATTCTATTGTCAGAAACCAAATCAAATCTTCAGAATCATGTTTTCAACAGCGTACGGTTAAACAAATACATAACCTGGTGTTATTTTATTTGAAATGGCAAAAATGGCCAAATGGCCTGTTGACCTTCTCAGTCCGGTTTGAAAACATCCCAATTTGCTATAACAAACGTCCCAATTTGTGGCCCTTTTCTTACTTCAAGTTGAAGACAAAAAAAGTTGTCCGACTCTGCAATAGAGCGAGTCGTTTGAAATCAAAGATACATAGGATAAAGATTTGTGCATTACAGACTATGCTAATGGTATGGGATGGTATACATTTCCAGTCACCTGAGAGGGTGTGGTCACCCACCCCCAACGAGGCATTTTAAAACTGAGGGCTACTGTTTGCCCTTGTGGAAATAATACAACAATATAGATCCTTTTTGTCTAATTTGTATTTGGTCCATTTCTGCCATAAGAATATTGCAGTCAGACCTGCTGCTACTCCTTTAAAGAGACATGTGACGCCGACATGTGACTCCAGGAAATAACTTGGCGGGGTGTGTTGTTTCTTGAACTGTCTTTAAATGAAGTCTGCCATCTTGCCCCGCAACGATTCTACAACAGCTCTTAGGGGACAAAACATACATGGCTTCTAGAGGGAGTTCCAGGTTTGCAGCGGCTGATAAAGGCTCTCTAACACTGCCACGCCGTGCAACTAAAGCCGGCACACTGGAACTTTAACCAAAAATAGCTTGACTTGCTTTTCTCTCTGAAGCGCAAATGGAAACAAAAAGGGCTTGTTTCTGTTCTCTTGACATGCTCGCAGAGCCAAAGTACAGAGGGATCAACACGGTTTTTTTACAGAAATGTAAACGTACGATTTTTCTTTCTGTTTCTGTTCCTCTGCTATGCTGGCAGACTTTGCGTCAATTTGACAGCGCGATGACTGCTCAGAGTCTGTTCTGTGCATAAAAGACCTGTCTTCTCTTTGCTCAAATCTATTGAATTTTTTTCACAAGATGTTATTGGTGCAGCTGGTAAATGCTGAGCTTACGAGTGAGACATAAAAACCAGAAATCATATTCATATACAACTAATTTGCCCAAAGCAAATAAGTTTAGGATTATAAGGCAAATGTCATGCTGAAAGGTCCTGCAAGTTTTTAATTAACTGTGGGTCATGGGACCAAACCAACAAAGGTCACATGACAAATGTCACCTGACTACATCCTTCCCTGCACATCTTAAACCCATGCAGATAATATTGAAGAAAAGCTGAAAATAAAGACTTCCTTAAAATTAGCATACTTCTCATATTCCATACCAGGAGAACACATTTATGGAAATTACCCATAAAGGACCATTTTGTAGTTTTAAGGGGTCCCCACTGGCAGAAATGGAATCATGTTTTCATTAACATATAACAACCTGAAAATGAAAACTGTAATGTTGTGACCATGAGCAGGTCCTCTTCCTTGGAGTCTGACGTGCGCTGTCGTGTTTCTACAGCATACTCGAACGAACCAGTTCAGCGCATTGGTCCTTTAACTGATAATCCGTGAATCATTTCTACAGTATACTAGCACTGTAGTTACATGGTGAATGACTCCCTGATGCATACAAAACACACTTCTGAACACAATGTAAGTGCTTTTCCTCTAATTTAAACAAAGGCAGACTCGTGCTGTACGTACAGTCTTGTTTGTATTTAAGGAGAAAGTCGTGCCAAAATCGCATTCTGACACTTAATAAGGACTACATTGATGAGAACATGAAACACAAACACACAACAAATGCCCACATAAGATAAAGTTCGAAAGCATATAGTTGGCACATGCTTTCACTTTCTTTCTTAACTGTTTCCTGCACTCTTTCTTCTTGAAAAACACCACTAATAATCAAATTAGCAAACATACGTTTCCGTAAGAATGAATAGCAGAGCAAGAGTTAAGCATGTTAAGCATGTTTCAACTACATGCTCGGACTATACAGCTTAAATGGGCACTGCAGGGAAAAGAAAGAGCCACACTAACATTAATCAAAGGCCAAGATCATTAAAGGAGGTGAAACTATTGGATTGGCTCCTCATCAGAAGAGGATTATTGAAAGAATGGCCATTTTTCAGGGATAAAAAAAGAGTGCCCCACTAATACACACGCAGTAGTTCCATTTTAACAGATCTACAAATACAGAAAAGGAACGACAGAAGACAACAAATGCAGAGGTGTTATTTCCTGACTAACTTTTACAACTCAACAGCCTATCTATGAAATGTGTCAAAACATCTCTCACAAAGTGCTTTCTTTTTTGAACTGCTATTTTTTTAAACTGAACTACAGCAGCATTGTATTTTACACATGCCATTGGGGCTTGCATTACACCAAGCCTATAATTAATACCAGAACAATTGTGATGACAATGTGAGGATATTACTAATATGGCTGGCCAATGCTCTGTTAGACACAGTTTTATGGTGGATGAAACTCCTAAATGACTCATGTTTCCTTTCCCTGAAATTCATGTGGCTTGTTGCACCCGTTACTCTATCCACTATCCCTTTATTCCATGTGAAAACGTTGTTAAATTCCACACGGAGATTTATTAATCGAAAACAAGAGAAATCTTTATTTTAGTCTCAGTCGTGAGACTGAGTCTTTGATATGTGTTTTGTCCTTATTTACATAAACAATATCACCATATCATATTATGATACAACATACAGTACACAGTATATCATGATTTTGGGCCATAATTATCTTTGAACTAATGAATAATTAAGGCTCAAAACATGTGTGCATGTAATGTGTTTCTTAAATACCACTGAGCAATGGGGACACTCAAATTTTTGGAGATTCACTCTCATTTATCATTTCAACGTCTATTTAAGAACGTGGGCAAAGTATATAATATGGTAGGACTAGACAAATGAAAACTGTACTATTTCAATCCCCAAAATCATAACTCACAGCTCAAAAAAAAAGCTCAAAAATAATTTTTTGGGGAATATTTCACAGTTCTGGTGTAAACCACATTAACTCAAATTAAAACAAACGCAAAAAGGTCCAAAGCACTTAACTCCATGTGCAACGAAGACAGAATACATGAAAAGTGAACCTTTTGAGCAGCGCTATTTAAATACAGCCTATGCAGCAATTTTATTGAACGCTTCTTGGGTTTAAAGGAATATTTTGACGTTTTTAGAACATCTAATTTTCTTTCTTGCCAATAAGCGGATGGACGCCTCTTTAAACATACATAGTTACCGTCAGAAGTTTCTTAATTTAGAAAACAAAGTCAGAAGCAGTTGGGGGGAAGTCAAAAAAAGTTTTCAGCAATATCTTTGGGGTGTTTTGTGGGTGTCCTGGCAGAAAATACTGTATATACAGATGCTATAAAATCACAGCACTACTTGAAGCCAGTTTTCCACGTGTGTTCAGTGGATCCTGCGCTGACCAGACGAGGAAACGCTCCGACGGGGGCAGCATGCATTAGGAAGGGGGGGAAATAAAGGCCGGTGGGAGTGGTGCAAAAGCAAATCTGCACCGCCCAGGGCAGCACACAAACTTTGGAAAGTCCTGACGCCGTGAACGCTGCACCAGAGTGCTCCCGCATGCCGCCCGGTGGATTATAAACTCTGTTTTATTCAAGAAAGCCACCCCTAAAAAACAAAAGAAAAGAAAGAAAAAGTAAGTCTTGTCATTCATAGCTTTGTTTTCACTTACGTGCCGCCTCGGGACTGTGTGGTGTGTTTTATTTCGTAACGGTCTAACGGCCACTCTGTTCGCCGCACTCCTGATTCAGCCCTGCGCGTTTAATATCTGCTGTATGAAATGATTAGCATAGTGCTAGTAAAATAGCGTCAGAAAGTGCTAATTTTTTGAACGGGCTGTGCGTTGTGGAAACAATGGGTTATTTATTTGCAGGAAATCTTTGCTGCAGATCTCAACTATCTTACTGAAAAAATGTACATCTGCCGAGAGCCAGTGGACAAGCGCTATTTTCTCTCTATCTTTAAAATTTAGAACACAGCTAATAATAATAATAATAATAATAATAATAATAATGATAATAAAAAAGGAAGGACGAGAGTCGCGCGAAATGGGTCTGTTTTGTCTCATTGATTAGGTTATCATTAATTCCGTACGTGTTGTCCATGTACGTGTTTCACGTAACTTTTAGCCGCGCTGCTAGCTGGGTCGCCGTTAAAGGGCTTTTTCACAGCGAAGGGAAGCAACGTGCCTGTTTTCGCTCGGAGGCGCACGAACAGTTTACACAGGCTCTTCCTTTCCCTCTATATGAATCGTATAACAAGAGCGGTCTCCATCTTATCAGATCTTGGCATTGTGGTGTTATTTAAAGAAAACGATGCCGGAGTGCTTCCTGCGAGAGTGGGCCAGAAGTGAGTGACCAGCAGATAACCCCCGGGTTCGGGCCCTCATTGTGCACCAGGAACAGGGGCAGAAATGTTGTGGGATCGTTTCAAGAGGACAATCCTCTCATCCCCCCTTAAAGAATTGAAGACTTTAAAGTCCCTCCTTCACTGTCAGGGATGGTTAGGTTGACTAAATGACTTTTTTGCTGCATGGAATTTAATTAAATATCATTGTAGAGGTTAGCAGCGCTGTTATTACTCATCGTAATTATCAATACTGTTAATGAGCATAAGAGAGCTTCATTGTGTGTGGTGGATAGAAAAAATATCTGCATGCAGCCAACTTTAAACACACGCTGAGCGTGGGAGTGACTTGCACTAGACTGGATTGATGTTCGCTAACATCCTCAGCAACCATCACATCCTCCTCATTGATTCCCACCTCAAGCTTTTCTTTTTCTTTTTTTTCCTTTGACCTTTCGACGTGTAAAGAGTGGAATTGCCTGCTGCTCGGCTGCCACAGTCACAGTCATTGGCGCGGCGCTGCTGGACAAGGACACATCAAACGGGCACTTCACACTCCGGAGACCCCGGCTCAAGCATCAACCAACACCTCAGACTCAGACTTAACAGCAGGCATGGATGGTCACATGGCGAGGTTTGCCCTGCTTCTGTGCATCACTGCTGCAGCCTCTGGTAAGTGCTTCAACACTTTGGGTCCCTTTCAGTGGCTGTCCTGTGAAAACATGCTTCATAGGTCGTTAGATTAAGAATATTTTGAGCCCCTGGGACATAGTTTGTATGTTTTTTGTTTTTTTTTTTAAAAAGCAGATGCTCCCATCGTTTCATATTCAAGACACAGAAGAATATTGTATGCTGAGCTAAATCAGGGTTTTACAGCTGATCTGGCGAGATTGGTTCGGTGCAAAATTGTTATTGCGCAGGCTTTTGACTCGAACTGTTCATCCCTACAGAGGCTAAAAGATTATAGAGCACAATATTTTAGTAGCTTAAAGAGAAGAATGTCATTTCACCAAAGATGAGCACAAAACATATGTAGCTCCAGATTCTGTTCAGACTATTAAGCCACTAAATCATCATAGGAAGCATTTCTTTGTGCAGTTCTTTAAGTTTTCTGCAGTGAAAAATATTTTATTGAAAGGCTCCCCCCACATCCATGCCCTCAGGCCATAATCCAACCTCAGAGTTTTTACCAGGAATCTGCATTACTGCTTCAGGGTGTTTGGGTCTCTTTTTTTTTTTTCTTTTATTTAATTCAGGAGACAATGCTGAAATATTTTTATTCGATTTGTATTTGTTTGTTAAAAATGCAGCATGTTAGGCAGTTAAAGTTAAAAAATACATTTTTTTTTCTCCCAGGCAGAAGATAGTTTCAAATCTGCTGGAGATTAAGTTGGTCTTTTCAACCCCATGAATATGGTAATTGACTTTAAAGATGTAGCCAACCTGTGCCTACCTTCAAAGTTTTGTTAAAATTCTTTGTCAAACTTCTTTTTAACAGCTGAGTGACTGTAAAGTACAGCTTCCCTTAGACTCTTTTAAACGCCATCAATGAAAGCATAATGTGTCCTGCTCTTATATAGTGCATTTTGAAGATGAACTGTCAACGAAATAACGATTTCAGCATTAATTTCTCAATGCTGCTCCTTAAGGTGAACCAAATTTCCTATGTGTCTATAAAAAAATACATCAGGAAAAACAATTGGCATTTCCGATTCGCCTTTAAACCAAAGCAAAATCGTCTTAACAAGCATGCATTGTCATTAAGAATATGTGCCAGAAAAACAAGCCTGCTTGCTGAATTTGGCTCCTGTTTTGACCTCATGTGTGACAAATCACAATATTGCCACATTTTCTGAAAAGCTTCTCAGCAGGGGGACTGGTTGTGGGGATAAAGAGGTACTTTTTGGCCAACTTGGCAGACTTGTAAAGTTGACCTCATGCGGATTCGGCCGCAGGGAGCCAGCTTCACTGTCTGCAGGTGGAGTTTTTAAGGAGCTTTTTGACTTAATTGCTGCTGTGACACACAGTCCTCAACTCGCTATCTTTTTTTATTCTGTCTTAAAATTTGTACCGAGGACTTTCTTTTCCTTCCCTCTCTTACTTTTGCATCTGCTGCGGCAGCCTAAGAGGACCCAGAGGGAACTGTGACCTGTTGTCAGACAGCGGGGGTGATCAGACCCTGTGCACTGAATGTTGAAGCATTAATCAAAACATTGCTGTGACAAGTATTAGTTCCCCTATCTCAGTAGTAGTTAAGTCGCCATTATGTAGTCCAGAAATAGTGATATTAATCTGTCATTTTCTTTGACATTTGTCTCCTGTGCTTAGTGCTCTGGTGTTGTTGAACAAATGAGGCTCAAACATAGGGCATGACACATGGTAGCCAGCAGTACACGTTATCCAAAATCAAATTTGCACATTCCCCTACATTCACTTTAATAGCTTCCTCCCCAGCTAATCTCAAACCACTGTGGGAACAGACATGATGTGAAAGTTCCTAAAAAGAAGAAAGTAAAAGTAAATCAAAAATCGCCTGAAGCCTGCATCAAATCCCATGGCCCAGCCCTCTGCCAGTTACAAGGGATGGCTATATTGCTGTGTTTGACCTGAGATTTACTTTAGCTTTATTGGATCTTTTTACATGTCTGACATTCTGTCCTTATTTTCTCTGGCTTCATAAATTCTACTTTGGTGTCGGAAGCATGATTTGAATGTACAGCAGCTATTACACTCATGTTTAAATTCATCCAAACACTCCCTGACTCCTGTGTGTAGAATTCTTAAAACTTAATATATGATTGAAATATAACATTGCCAAATGACTCAGTAAGGCCAGAGGATGATGTCAAAGTCTCGGACATATCCACTTAATTTCCTGAACTGAAAGTTAAATTATTCCTTAGAGCAACCCTCTGGCCCGTGTCAGGCTTTTATTAATTTTTGGACTGGTGCAGTGTGATTATTGGTAGATTAACGGAGGAACTGGCGTTGTGCTGTTCCAACACTATGAATTTACTTTGGAACAGATTGTCAGTAATGTTATACTTAAATGGCATTAGTTTTTGAGATGCCGACAGAAATATCATTTGCAGCCTAAGATCAGCTACAAACAATCTGACCAACCAAATTTAGAAAATCGAGAGTGGAGGGGAAAGGCTTAGTTGCTCACAGTCCTCGACAGTAAAATAAACTTGATGCAGTTAAGCCCTCCAGATTCAAGGTCTAAGGTTGGCACCCTCACTTTTTGTCTGAAGCCAGGGGCAAATGAACACAGACACAACACTTACGTTAACCCTGAAATTTGACATGACATGAGCCATGTTGTTTTCACGGCTCTCTTTCACACCTGGTTGAGCTCACCCTTGCTTTCACCTCACACCTTGATTATTAAATGTGCTTATATGTGGGGATCAGTCAGGCTTCTGTCAGGCTCCAGTAAAACATACAACCCCACACCTGTGAGGTTAACTGTATTAAAATGGGGCTTTTTGTTAAAAGGTTGACATCGTCTGTTCTTGCCTACTCTTATGTAAAAGACACGTAAGGTTTACATTTTGTCACAGGCTTCTATCAACATTGCCTTCTTTCATTAATTTGTATGGACTTTACTCTTTGGCTAATCTTTTTATTATTTTTTTTTTATTTCTGTTTATTTGCACTACACCATTAGGCAGTTGCAACACTTTCTTTGTATTTATATAAATTGGCACATTCTGGCTGTGTCAACATCTGCCACAGACAGGGCAATGTGCACAAGTTAGGGCTAATGAATGACTTGACTGCCACTGAAAAGTTGTATAAAAAACACAAATAAACAAGCATCTAATCTTTAAAAATATTAAAAGTGAATTAAAAAACAGTTGTGATCAGGATGCTCTTGAAGAACACGATTAACAGGTTCAATGGCTCCTATCGTACTTACACTGTTCTTTTAGACAGTGTTTAACCTTGCAAATGGAATTATTAGGAATTTTGACTGTTTTGAGTGTTTTTGTATTTTCATACTAGTCGAACAGTCTAAATTTGAATTTCTTCCTTAAATTACAGGAAAATTAGTCTTACTAATAAACCCATTTTGACAGTATCTTATGTCTGATCTTCTCTGCCTGGTGAAAGGCCAGCTTTACAAACTATACAGTGTCAGTGTATTACACGTACCATTTCTCATATAAATTTCAATAAAGATTAATTCAGATGTCCTTACATGCTACTATGTAGTCTGCCTCTCACCCAAAGTTAGTTGGGATAAGCACCAAAGGATAATAGTAGATAATCTATTGAATGGATGAATGGATCTATGGAAACCCAGCAAACTTACACATATTTCTTACATATTTTTTGCGCTTAACAAACCCCTCCAGAGACGCAGACAGCAATATATTACTCATTTGAAAGGCTCCATTAGGCATAAAGTTGAATGTTTTTAATCCGTTTTATGCTTTTAAACTCTATAATTTTAGCATCTGTGTATTTTATTATGCATATACTAGTACAACACATTCATGGGAAAGACTGTAAAATGTACATATCCTGTCTACTTTATAATGGCTAACACAGTAACCACTACCACTTAAGCTGTGTTAAGCACTTGGATACATTCACAATTATCTATGTGTCTGGCCGCGGTATTTTTGTTTAGTGATTTTATCCCCTGTCTACCCGGCATTTCCTGGCAGGGAAGTAGTGTTGAATATGCCCCCTGCTGCACTAACTTTCCCAGTGGAAGCCAGGCATCATAATGTTAACTGCCAGACCTCCTGCTGCATCACTGCCTACCCCAGAGTCTCCCTCCACGGGCTGAAGGAAAAGCACAAAAGTGATTATTCGAGAAGGAGGGAGGGCCGTCTGGCAATGAATCTTAAAGAAGGAAAGAGAGCGAGACAGACAGCCGGACAAGCAGAGATAACAAATTTCATAAAGATTTGTGGAGACAGTAAGGGAGTGGGGGGTCAAATTTATGTGACTGTCAAGGAGCAGATAAGTGGTTCAGAGGGAAG